>CM039120.1:40277829-40345878 GCA_022036555.1 Microstegium vimineum | reverse complement strand
TAAAACAATTTAACCGCCTTTGAGTCGGATGCCATACACTTTTGTAATTAGGGGCTCCACCATTATACATATGATCCTCCATTTTATTTTCACCTGCTTGTCAACTCGATAAATCGTGTTAGGGCTTGATTGCGCTTATAGATGGTCATCGTGACATGCCTGGCCTGCACATGCCGTCGTGTCGGCCGTGTTGTGCTAGGTGCGTGCCTCATGCCTGGGTGGTGGCCCAAGGCACGGCCCGTGGGCCATCGGGTCATGCCGAGAGCACGGCGTGCCACCGTGCCAAGCTCGCGCGCGAGGAAGGGCGCACCGACGCCGCTTGCTGGAAGAGGAAGAGGGCGAGGCGAGCTCGAGGTGGAGCTGGGGGTGGACGGAGGCGGAGCAGGGGGCGGAGCTCGGGTCATGGACGAGCGGAGGAGAGCCCTATCCAGGGGTGGATCCAAAGGGAGGGCTGGGTGGGCTCCAAGCCCCCTAAGCTTGATTTTTCCCCTTAAATTAGTATAACTAAGTCACAAATTCACCATTGATTTCTAGTTCTAGTCCTTAACTTTCATTATTTAGCCCCCCCTAGTCCTCATCCTGGATCCACCACTGCCCCTAGCGCCTCCCGCCAGTGAGCGCGCGGAGGAGAGGAGTCGGCGGCGCGCCGAACCGCGGAGGACGAGCGGAGGTGCCTCCTGATGACGATGACGAGGACGAGCGGAGGAGCTACGGAGCGGCGCGGGGAGGAGCTGCGGTGCGATGCTGCGCGAGCGAGGAGGAGCTGCGGCTGGGGCACGAGCGCGAGTGCGGGGCGGGCGTGCAGGCAGGAGGCAAGAGCTAGGGTTAGGCCAGGGGATGGGATGGGCCACGAGGGATGGATCGGTTGGCAGGCTGAGTGGAGGCCTGGAGGGTAGCAGGCCGCCCGCCACCCGGGCGTGCCCGTGCCATGCCACGGGCCAAGGTGGCGGCCTAGGGACGGCCTGGAGCCTCGGTCGTGCCGGGCCTAAAAGTATCAAGATGCCCAAGAGGGGGGTGAATTGGGCTTGTTTTAAATTTCTAAAGCAAATATGAAAACCTATCAAATGCCAATCACCCCCTAGTGCCTACGGTCGTGTGTCCTAGCTAGAAAGCGGTAGTAGTTCATGGAAATTAAGAGCAACCTAAGCAATTCTAGTAGGTAAGATAAAAACAAGAAGGAATGTAATGCGGAAATATAAAGAGCTAGGGAAAAGAGATTCTCAGTGACGCAGCGATGTTTAACCGAGATATCGAGGTGTCGACACACCCCCCTAGTCCTCGTTGGAGCACCTCGCAAGGTATCGCTCCCCCTCTACCCGCGCAAGGGTAGCGTGCTCTCTACGGGCTAATTCTTCGCCACTCCGGCTCGGTGAATCACCCACAACCGATTACAGAAGCTTGGAGAAGAGCCGCCAACAATCTTCCGGCGATCACTTCCTCCGAACACCACCAAACGGTCTAGGTGCTGTCGAACACCAAGAGTAACAAGCACAAGACCTTCACTTGACCAACTCAAGGCTAGGAAGGTGGATGGATGCACACAAGTCACTCCTAATCACTCTAGGAGGGAAGAACAAGATGAACTCTCTCTAATCTCTCCCTCACTAGGCACTTGACTCTCCAAAGGTTCTCTCAAGGTGTCACCAGCTGAAACAATGGTCAAGAGCAGTCCTAAGGACGAAGGGGGCAACTATAAATAGTCCCCACCTCCAAAACTAGCCGTTTTTTGCTCTTTCCTCTCTCTGCGAACCCCGGACTAGTCCGGAGCTTACACCACCGGACCAAGAACACTGGTCCGGAGCTCACTCTGAATTCCAACTCAGGCACCGTCGGACTACTCTGCTTGGTCCGACGCCCTGGTCCGACGCACTGGTCCGGAGCCAGGGTGCTCACTGAGTGAAAAACATTTTCTCTTCTTCGAACCACCGGACCACTCTCCTTGGTCCGGAGCCCTGGTCCGACGCTCTGGTCCGGAGCCAGGGAGCTTACTGTATAAACTCAATCTTCCTGTCTTGAAGCGTCGGACTAGCCGTCGGACTAGTCCGGAGCCTTCTTTCATGCTCTCTCTCTCTCTGACATGAGCCATCGGACCACTCTCCTATGGTCCGACGCTTTCCAGACATGTGGTCCGGAGCTTCTCGAGCTGGAATTTTGCCTAAGTCAGGGACCGTCGGACCACTCTCCTTGGTCCGACGCCTACTTGGCAGACTAGTCCGGAGCTTCTTACTCCCCCTATTTCAACTGATTTCGCTGAGATTTCTCAAGGGTTTTTGCTCCTACCATTTCTAGGGTTAACCATGGGCTGAAGGCAAGGTCTCTAGAACTAGTTGTGACAAGTGTGCATATACTCACTTTCCTAAACTTTCCTAGGTCAAGCTACTAATCTCATACCCCCCTTTATAGTACGGTCAAAGGAAAAACAAAAACCTTAGCTATACTTAGTGCCCTTCTCAACCTTATGGCACTAGAACTAGCCTAGTCTTCAACTTGTATCATCATCCTTTGCAACCGAAACGATTTCCATCTTGGGGGCATGAATATCCATTAAGCCCATTCAAATTGCATCACTAATGACCTAACACAAATGACTTTGCCTCTGCAAAACACACGTTAGTCATAGTGACCTAGCATTGTCGTTAATCGCCTAAACACAAGGGTCCATGATTCTTCAATCTCCCCCTTTTAGGTGATTGACGACAATACAAGCTCGAGTAGAGAATAATGAGTGAATTTTGATAAGAGAAAACATGACTTGACATGAGATAGGCATGGGTTAGTGATAGGAAAGACAAAAACATGCCTAACCATTCAAGCCATGACAAGCACAATAGATATGAATTGAGCATAGTACTTGATTTCATAAAGGATATGCTATAGCCAAAAGATCAGAGATTAGCGCGGAAGCAATATAGCATAAACAAGTGACATGATATAAAAAGATGAAGGTCCACACATGTCACACAACCATCAAGACTCAAACATCACACATATCATACAATGCATAAAGACGGTAAACGTGATGCATGAAGCGATAGAGCGAATACACATCAAAAGAACGAATCCTACTAGCTCCCCTGAAGCTAGCCCATCTACTCGACTTTCCCTCTCCCCTTTAGCGTTGAAGCACCAAAACTAGGTGTCTGGAGGCGGAGTGGAAGCAGACATGGAGCGATCGAGCACCCTGAACGCTGCCAAATAGGTCTCATCATCTAAGTCCCCCCTGAGTGTCTGACGCTAGAAGTGAAGCGGTCTGGGGGTCGGAAGGTGATAGGCCTGCTATCGCTGTTGTTGAGGACTCTGGAGCAGTAGCTGGGGTAGGAGTAGGAGCAGAAACCGGTTCCAGTGTCGCTGCGGGAGCCTCAGGAGCTGCGGTATCCGGTTGTGCCTCATGCACGGACTCGACTGGAGTCTGATGGACGGAGACTGCGGAGGCTGTACTGGAGTCGTAGTTACGACGGTAGAATCGGTAGCAACTGCAGCTGTGGGTGGAGTGGACACGGCGGGAGCCCGACTGTCGGGTGTAGCCTCTGAGGAAGCTACTGAAGAGCAGTGCTGATCAGCTGTCGGTGCAACTAGCTCTGCCTCAACCTCTACTGCTATCTGCTGACTAGTGGGGGACGGCTGCCCTGTAATGTCGTTGAACGACGTGGAGAGATCTCTGGCAGTAGCACCCATCGTAACAGAGAGCGGCGTGAAACTAGTAGTGAGAGGGGTGAACTGCTGAGTCGGGCTGAAGGTGTCCAACCACTGTGTCACCTGAGTCGCCGGGGACTGGAACGGGGTGGTCAATCCGGCACCCTGAAGTCCACTGGACTGTACGGCTAGGGTGGGAGTGACGGTCTGTCCGGCGGAACTCGAAGGAGCCACTGAGGGGCCAACTGAAAATTGTGGTCCTGCTAGCTGCCCAACTGACTGAGAGGGTTGTGATGTACTCATCATTTGGATTTGAGGTGCAGCTGGGAACTCAAGAGGAGGGGTGCCAGTCTACTTCATCATGTGGGCCATAAAGGCCATGTTCTGCTGCTGAAGCTGCTGAGACTGTAGCTGTAAGCGATGTGACTCCAACTGCATGGCTAGCATCTGTCGCTGCATCTCAAAGTGACGCTCCTCAGACTGCCTTTGCATCTCATCCTGTCTCTACTGGACCTGAGTAACTGCAGTGACTAAGGAGCTCTGCTGCTCATTGAGACGGTCAAGGATCTTCAGCATCATAGTCTCTGTGGCAGAGCCAGAGCCGCCAGCCTTAGTGTCGTGAGCCCGTGAGGGCATAGATGGAACTGGCTGGAAGTCGGCGTCTGAGCTGTCTGAAGAAGTATTCTCAGGAGTCACATCAGCTCCAGTGTCCAAGCCATGAAGCTCCTACTGCTCAACACCTCGTATCGCCTCATCCTGAGTATCAACATCAGCTTTGTCAGCTAGAGCAGTCCTCTCCCTGACAAGACGAAGCATCCGGTTCCCGAACCGCCTGTCAAAAGAACCAAGGACTCTGTAGGCTGGGAAAGAAGTCGGTGACTGATCCAGCAAGGCACAGAGTCCGGGGTTGGCTCCCTCAAGCTCAATAGCTATGATCGAAGAAATCCAGTGAGCATATGGAAATTGACATCGTGCCCTCATACCATCATCTATCACATCCTCAATCTCTGACACAAAAAGTCGGCTATGTCGAACGGTGTCTGAGAGACAAGGGCCTGAAGAAGTAGCTGCTGCATGTTGGTCAATCCTTCCTTGTAACAGGTGCGAGGCAGCAAGGTACGACATAGAACCTCGTTCAAATGATGAACAGTAGGTCGGAGCTCTGCTGGGCTACGACGGGAGCCCTCTGAGAAAGGTGGCTTGAAGAGAGGAGCAACCTCCTGAACTGTCAAAGTACGACCACCTCGAGCCCGGCGAGGCAAAGAGGCTCCTCTGTAGCAGTCATAGTGAAGATCGAGCTCTCCACCTGTTTGAGTGAGGTGAAAGATCTCTCTGAGCCGAGTCATATAGAGCCTGTATCGCTGTCCTCTGAAAGTATACTGTAGAAACTTGTGCTCTGGATCAACCCACATTGAGGCATAGAACTCTCTGACCCATCTCTCAATATAGTTTCCGGAACGACCAAGCAAATCGGCGAGTCCCGGAAGGTATGTGATAAAGGGTCTGATCTCCTCACCAGCCAACTCAACAATGCTCTCCAAGGAGCAAACTCTGTGAGGTCGGATCTGGATGCTGGTAAGCTAAGCTGCTCTGTAGAAATCCTCCATGAGAGGTGTGTGCCATCCTGGTGAGGCTCTGGGGTCACGCTGATCAGGGCACCACTTCTCAAGAGCGACAAACCGAAGCTTCTTCACCTGCTTGGCTGTGAGATTCCTCAGATCAAGGTGAACAGATGCTGAAGCTGCCGTGGGAGCTGCTGAGGCACTCTGAGGTGACTGAGCTGACTAAGAACGAGTAGATCGCCCCTAGGAACGAGGTGCCAACGGTGTACCAAGAGCTTCCGTGACAAGCTCTTGCTCCTCGGGAGTGTCCTCTGTCTGTGACTCAGTGGGAGGAGTAGACGGTAGAGCCCCCGGAGGGCTGCCAAGTCTCACTGAACCTCGGCGACCGCCTCGCTTTGCGCGGTCTGCTGCATCTGCCACTGCTTCGGCTTTCTCAGCATCTGTAAGCTTTCGCTTCTTTCTTCTTGGGCTTCTCAACAACTTGCTTCTTGCCCTTGTCCCTTGAAGGACATGGAGGAGGAGGAGTGTCATCACCTGAGCCAGCAGTGCGAGCACGAGAACCACGAGCCATCACTGATCAAACAAAGAGTCACTGCCCACTGACAAGAAGCCATTGACAGATCCACTGCCACAAGAACCACTGATCTCTGTAAGAAGCAACTGCCAACTGATCAATCAAATCACAACTGACAGAGGGGCCTGCAAGCCACTGGACTGACACTTGTGAGGCTTTGCCTCAATCCTTACTCGCGAGCTTTGCCCCGAGTCTAAACTGCCACTGACTGCTGCTAGATAGAATAAAACAGGGTATTATAAGATATATAAAATCTAGAGATAAGAATCCGTATAGAAGCAAGCATCTAGATAAGTAAAGGAATGAAATCTGACATGATACCTAAGGTAAGAAAGCGTATCTAATCAGAGTGACTCAAGTCCCAAACCACACTCCAAAAGTGATTTGCCAGCTGTGAATTACAATTGACAAGTTTGATTTAGTGAATTGGAGTTGACAAGATTAGGAGATTTGCAAGGAATAATCCTAGGACATGACTTTATCCATGATACGTCAAAACGCGTACTCAAAGATTGAAACCATAGCCTAGAATCGAAGAGGCAAAGTCGACGACAACGAATCGAATTCGGTCAGGGACAAAAACGTCAAAAACCCACCTAGGGTTATGCCAAACCCTAAGGGGTGAGATGCCTTCTTGGCAATGTCAATGGCAATGGGGGGAGTAGTGTCACCCTAGCATGGCACTGGCTCTGGCTGGGAAGAGGAGGTGGAGCTAGTCGCCGGCGAGGGAGATTCCGGCGGCGAGTGGTGGTGGAGAAGGTGGCAGGGCGGCAGCGCTACTAGATGGTGCAGCTGCTGCGCGGCAAGGAGGGGCGGCGTACCGGGGATGGGCTCACCGGCGGCAAGGGTGGCGCAGAGGAGCAGGTGGCGGAGCTGTGGCGGTGGACGAACGGCGGCGTACAGACGGTGAAGGGAAAGATACTGCCAAAACAGAACCGCACGCGGGGGGTTATCCGCAAAATTTCAGAGCTCCGGACGACTCTGCTTGGTCCGGAGGTTGGTCCGACGGAGGGTCCGATGGAATCCAGAGAAGAAAACAGTGAGCACCGACCACCAGACCAAGGCGTCGGACTACACAACGGACTGGTCCGACGGTGCTATGACTGAACTGACAAAGGCACCGGACTACTTGCCTATAGTCCGGAGGAGTGTTGGACGGTGGTCCGACGGTTTCTGTGGCTGGAGAAAAATTATGTGGGGAGGGACTAGGCGTCGGACCACTGAGCGTCGGACCATGCAGAGTGGTCCGGAGGGTGGTCCGGTGCTTAAATTTGCTCTGAATTTTCCTATTTTTCTCTCCAATCTTTCTCTTAGCCAAGTACCAACACAAAAGAGCAAAGAGGAGCACTTGTTGGACTTATCATAAGAACCATCTCTTAAACCCTCAATTTTAAAAATAGTTTGCCATAGGCTAGGATTAGTTTTCATAAGAAGATAGTTCAATAAAGCTCCAAGGGTCACCATAGGAGCACAAGAGGGGTATTAGCTGAAGCTAGAGCGTTGAATTGCTCCCCCTAAGTGATGAACCTAAAGGATGACCAAAAAACTTAACCGAAAAGAAACGAAGAAGCAACACTCATGCATATGCAATGCAAAACGGAATTTGAATCTAGGTTGCTTGCAAGTTTAAACCGCGGTTAAGCTTTGTCACACGCTTTGAGGGCGGTTATCTCAACCGCGTTAGCCAAGCCTATGTGCATTACCAAATTAAACATGTTATATTACATATGAATGCATGGTTCACACAAACTCATCTTTTAGTGAAGTTAGAGTGATCAAGCACATTCAACTCGCTTCTCAACCTACAAAAGGTTGTTTCATCGAGTGGTTTAGTGAAGATATCCGCCAATTGATCTTCGCTCTTAACTCCAACTAGTGAGATGTCTTTCCTAGCACATGATCTCTAAGAAAGTGATGGCGAATATCTATGTGCTTGGTGCGAGAGTGTTGAACCGGGTTGTTAGCAAGCTTTACGGCGCTTTCATTATCAACCTCTTTTAAAACAACGCCGTAATCAAGAAGTGTTTGGGTCATGTATAAGATTTGTGCACAACTTGCTCCCATGGCAATGTATTCCGCCTCGGCGGTTGACAATGCCACACTGTTTTGCTTCTTTGAGGACCAAGAAACAAGTGATCTTCCTAGCATGTGGCACCGCCGGAGGTACTCTTCCTATCAACCTTACACCCGGCATAATCCGAATCGGAATAGCCAACTAGTTGGAAGGGAGCTCCTTTGGATACCAAAGACCCATGCTAGGGGTGTGCCTTATGTACCTAAGGATTCTTTTAACCGCACAAAGATGCGACTCCTTAGGGCTTGCTTGAAACCTAGCACACATGCACACATAAACATGATATCCGGCCTAGATGCGATGAGGTAAAGTAAACTACCGATCATAGAGTGATAAAGAGTTTGGTCAATCGGTTTACCTCCTCATCGAGATCGAGATGCCCATTAGTTGGCATTAGGGTCTTCATTGGCTTGCAATCCTCCATCTTGAACTTCTTAAGTAGATCATAAGTGTACTTTTCTTGAGAGATGAAGGTCCCTTCTCTCGTTTGCTTCACTTGAAAGCCAAGGAAGAAGGTTAGCTTGCCAATCATTGACATCTCGAACTCCTTGGACATCAAGTCACCAACCTCCTTGCAATGGTCTTGGTTTGTTGACCCAAATATAATGTCATCGACATATACTTGGCAAACGAAGATCTCTCCATTAAGCTTCTTGGTGAATAGTGTAGTGTCGACGATCCCGATCTTGAAGCCCTTCTTGATTAGGAAGTCCCTTAACCTCTCATACCAAGCTCTTGGAGCTTGCTTCAATCCGTAGAGTGCCTTGGACAACCTATACACATGATTAGGCAAGTTTGGGTCTTCAAACCGAGAGGTTGTGAGACATAGACAAGTTCATTTATGAAACCATTTAAGAAGGCGCTCTTCACATCCATTTGAAAAAGTTTCATTTTGTGATGTGAAGCATACGCCAAAAGGATACGGATGGCTTCAAGTCTTGCAACCGGAGCAAAGGTCTCTCCAAAATCGAGTCCTTCTACTTGAGAGAACCCCTTTGCCACCAATCTTTCTTTGTTCCTCACAACCACGCCTTGATCATCTTGCTTGTTCCTAAACACCCACTTGGTGCCAATGATTCTTGCATCCTTTGGCTTCTCTTCAAGTGTCCATACTTGGTTCCGGGTGAAGTTGTTGAGTTCTTCATGCATGGCATTCACCCAATCCGGATCCGCAAGTGCTTCTTCTACACTAGTAGGCTCAACAAAGGAAACAAACGAGTGATGTTCAACATAAGATGCAAGTCTAGAGCGAGTCATTACTCCCTTTGATGGACTTCCTATGATTTGATCATGGGGGTGAGCTTGAAGGATAGATGTTGATCTTCTATTTGTCTCTTGAGGAAGGGGATGCGGTGCTTCAACATTGCTTGCTTCGGCCTCGGCTTGATCTTGAGGAATGTGAGTGTCTTCTTGAGCTTCCCTCACTTGATCTCCTTCATCAACTTGAGGCGTGTGGGGTGGAGAAGGATCTTGATTTGTTTCATCTTCAACTTCTTCCACCTCTTGAGGGTTGATAGCACCAATTGGCATATTCTTCATTGCCTCCCTCAAGGGTCATCACCTGCATCAATATCCTCAAGCGCTCCTTGGGAGCCATTAGTTTCATCAAACTCCAAGTCATACGTTTCTTCAACTAAGCCAGTGGCTTTGTTAAATACACGGTATGCCTTGGATTTAAGTGAATATCCAACAAGGAAACCAATGTCGCACCGCCGTTGGAGTTTACCAAGTGTTGGCGCTTCTTGTAGATGTACACCTTACAACCAAACACCCGGAAGAATGAAATATCCGGCTTCTTCCCATTGACAAGCTCATAGGGGATCTTCTTTAATAGCCTTTGGACGAAGAGACGGTTTGCCGCATAGCACGCGGTGTTGATTGCCTCCGCCCAAACTTCTCCGGAGTGTTGTACTCATCAAGCATAGACCTTGCTAGAGTTATGAGCATCCGGTTCTTCCTCTCTACAACACCATTTTGTTGTGGAGTATATGTGGCGGACACCTCATGCTTGATCCCAACTTCATCATAATAATCTTCAATCTTTTTGTTCACAAATTTGGTGTCATTGTCACTTCTAATCTTCTTGATTTCACATCAAATTCATTTTGAGCTCTTGTAGCAAACTTTTGAAGATGCCTTGTGTCTCTCCCTTGTCTTGAAGAAAGAACACCCAAGTGTATCGAGAGTAGTCATCCACTACCACCAAGCAATAGAGATTTCCTCCAAGACTAGCATAGGTGGTCAGGCCAAATAGATCCATGTGTAGCAACTCTAGGACTCTTGAGGTTGACATGAAAGCTTTGGTTGGATGCGTGTTTGCCACTTGCTTGCCGGCTTGACATGCACTACAAAGTTTGTCCTTCTCAAACACCACATCCTTGATTCCTCTAACCATTTCCTTCTTGACAAGCTTCTTCAAGGTTGACATGCCATATGAGCTAATCTTCTATGCCATAGCCCAACCCAAAGAATTCTTTGGGGAATAGACAAGTTTGCAAGTTAGCTTCATTTGAAGTGAAGTCCACTAAGTAGAGGTTGTTGTGCCGGAACCCTTTGAATATCATTGATGAATCTTCAATCTTGGTCACAATCACCTCATTTGGAGTGAAGAGACAATGAAACCGAGATCACAAAGTTGACCAACCGATAGCAAATTGAAGCTCAATGATTGTACTAGCAAGACATTGGAAATTGATTGATCTTGGGAGATAGCCGCTTTGCCTAAGCTTGAACTTTGCCCTTTGAATTATCCCCAAAAGTAATCTTGTCTTGATTTGCACAATCCTCATCAAGTGTGGTGAACATCCGGGGGTCGTCAGTCATGTGTTGAGTGCAACCACTATCAATTACCCAATGGCTCCCACCGGTCTTGTAGTTCACCTACACACAAGCAACTTGGAGTTAAGCTTGTTGTTTGGGAGCCCCCTTAGTGCGGGGCCCCATTTCCTTATCAACCAACTCCTTAGCAACTCAAAGAACCTAGGCTTGTTCTTCATTGGTGGTCCAAGAAACACCACAAGTGGTCTACCCTTGGAATCTTTGTTGATGACATAGTGAGCATCATGAGCAAATGGCCTAGTGTGCTTGGGCAAGGTCTTGGGAAGTGGAGTCTTGCATTGAAACTCGAAGTGGCCAATTTGTCCACATCCAAAACACCTCTTAGGCTTGGACTTTGACTTCTCTTGATTGTAGCCATTGTACTTGTTCTTGTAGTAGTTCTTGGCTTCAATCTTGACCTTGGCCTTCATCACTTGGTTTTCCTTGAACCCAATACCGGTCTTGTCATTCTTCATGACGGTGCTCATTAGAAGCTCACTTTGGAGATTATGGCCCTTGGGTGAACTTTTCAAGGCCACTTGTAAGCTTGGTCTTGTCATTCTTGAGCTTGGAAATTTCTTCTCTAAGAGAGTTGATCAAAGTGATAGCATCTTTGTCTTCTTCTTGAGCCGGCTTGATGGTGAAGGGCTTGTTTGCCTTGAGGTTGATTAGCTCTTCCTTGAGCTTTGAGTTCTCTTCCTCTCACTTCATATAATCATCATCCTTGTCGGCTTCTACAACTCTCTTGCCCTTGCACCTTAGCACTTTGCTCAAGAGTCACATCATCAAGCTCGATTTCACAAGAGGTAGCACTTGCACACTTAGCACACGGGTTAGTAGCAACATGTGTAAGATCTTGAGTAAGCAATTCATTTGCTACCACTAGTGTGCCATGATCATTTTTCACTTGGTTGTAGTCATCTTTTAGCAAGTTATACCTTGTGAGGAGCTCTTGGGATGACCTCTCAAGCTTATCATGTTTCTCATTGGCTTGCTTAAGAGAGGCTTTGAGCTCCCTAGTGCTAGATGTGAGAGAGTTAATCTCAAGCTTCAAATCATCATTAGCACTAGACAAGTTGTCAAGCTTATCATGCAAGTTTTCTTTGATTTCAAGAAGTTTGTCATTTTTACTCTTGTACTTCCTTATGATGCTAGCGTACTTGTTGCAAATTTTAATTAGCTCATCATAGGAAGGTGCTTCTTCATCGTCACTATCATCACTAGAGAGGTCATCACCATCATCCTCTTTTTGTACCTTCTTGTCACCTTTAGCCATAAGGCATTAGGTGTGTAGAGGATGAGCCCGGCGATGAAGGAGGGGGTGGCGGTGGAATCGAAGAACCAATCACCAATGCGGCCACCTTCTCTTCTTCACTCTCATCATCGGAGGAGTCACTTGAATCATCAATATCGGTGAGCCAATCACCCACAATGTAAGCCTTGCCATCCTTCTTCTTCTTGTGGAAGTTGAAGTTCTTCTTCTTGTATGGCTTGTCTTGCTTCTTGTCATCATCACTTGAGTCATCATTGCCGCCCTTGTTCTTCTTGAAGTTCTTGAACTTGTTGTTCTTGAACTTGTCTTTCTTCTTCTTCGGGACAGGCATGAGCTAGATGACCAAGAGAGCCGCAATTGTAGCACTTCATTTGGGAGATTGGCTTCCTTGAAGAGCTTGTGAAGAATTTCTTCTTCTTTGAGTCAAACTTGACTCCATTCTTGTTTAGCCTCTTCAACATCTTGGCGGTCTTCTTCACATGAGAGCGATGTTGTCTTCATCATCATCATCACTTGTGCTCTCAATGACGTTATTGAATCTTGCACTTCTCCTTGGAAGATGCCTTGAGAGCCAAGTCCTTCTTCTCCTCCTTCTCTTTCTTCTTGGAGGAGGATGGACTTCCATCATTGATCTTCATGTACATCTCATGAGCATTGATCTTGCCAACACTTGTGTTGGTGTAGTTGCGGAGAGATCGCCTTGATGAAGGACCGTGACGATGTGGCTATACTTGTCTATTGGTAGGACACAAAGTATCTTGCGCACCACATCGGCCGGTGTCATTTGGGAGAGCCCAAGGCCATTCAACTCCTCTACAAGCACATTCAAGCGAGAGTACATTTCATTAGCATTTTCATCAGATAGCATGGTGAAAGCATTTAACTTAGCAATGATGAGGTGATAACGCTCTTCTCTTTCACATTTAGTGCCCTCGTGTAGAGCACAAATATTTGTCCAAATTTCATGCGTGGTTTTGCAATTTCACACACGGTTGAACATATCCTTGCAAATGCCACGGAAAAGAATGTTCTTTGCCTTAGCATTGTTCTTCTTAAAGTATGGATCCTCGGCGAACACCGATCCACCTTGGGTGGCGGCTTTGTGAACGCCGACGTCCACGGCCTCAAGGTAGGCCTCCATCCGCACTTTCCAATAAGGAAAGTCATCCCCATCGAACATGGGTGGCGGTCCATCCCCATGGGACATCTTGCTCTAGGCGGTGAGCCTAATTTAGAGCAACCAGGCTCTGATACCAATTGAAAGGATCAAGATGCCCAAGACGGGGGGTGAATTGGGCTTGTTTTAAATTTCTAAAGAAAATATAAAAACCTATCAAATGCCAATCACCCCCTAGTGCCTACGGTCCGTGTGTCCTAGCTAGAAAGCGGTAGCAGTTCATGGAAATTAAGAGCAACCTAAGCAATTCTAGTAGGTAAGATAAAAACAAGAAGGAATGTAATGCGGAAATATAAAGAGCTAGGGAAAAGAGATTCTCAGTGACACAGCGATGTTTTCCCGAGGTATCGAGGTGTCGACACACCCCCTAGTCCTCGTTGGAGCACCTCGCAAGGTATCGCTCCCCTCTACCCTCGCAAGGGTAGAGTGCTCTCTACGGGCTAATTCTTCGCCACTCCGGCTCGGTGAATCGCCACAACCGATTACAGAAGCTTGGAGAAGAGCCGCCAACAATCTTCCAGCGATCACTTCCTTCGAACACCACCAAACGGTCTAGGTGCTGTCGAACACCAAGAGTAACAAGCACAAGACCTTCACTTGACCAACTCAAGGCTAGGAAGGTGGATGGATGCACATAAGTCACTCCTAATCACTCTGGAGGGAAGAACAAGATGAACTCTCTCTAATCTCTCCCTCACTAGGCACTTGACTATCCAAAGGTTCTCTCAAGGTGTCACCAACTGAAACAATGGCCAAGAGCAATCCTAAGGACGAAGGGGGCAACTATAAATAGTCCCACCTCCAAAACTAGCCGTTTTTTGCTTTTTCCTCTCTCTGCGAAGCCACCAGACTAGTCCGGCGCTTACACCACCGGACCAAGCACACTGGTCCGGAGCTCACTCTGAATTCCATCTCAGGCACCGTCGGACTACTCTGCTTGGTCCGACGCCCTGGTCCGACGCACGGTCCGGAGCCAGGGTGCTCACTGAGTGAAAAACATTTTCTCTTCTTCGAACCACCGGACCACTCTCCTTGGTCCGGAGCCCTGGTCCGACGCTCTGGTCCAGAGCCAGGGAGCTTACTGTATAAACTCAATCTTCCTGTCTTGAAGCGTCGGACTAGCCGTCGGACTCACCGTCGGACTAGTCCGGAGCCTTCTTTCAGCTCTCTCTCTCTGACACGAGCCATCGGACCACTCTCCTATGGTCGGCGCTTTCCAGACAGGTGGTCCGGAGCTTCTCGAGCTGGACTTTTGCCTAAGTCAGGGACCGTCGGACCACTATCCTTGGTCCGACGCCTACTTGGTAGACTGGTCCGAAGCTTCTTTCTCTCCCTATTTCAATGATTTCGCTGAGATTTCTCAAGGGTTTTTGCTCCTACCATTTCTAGGGTTAACCATGGGCTGAAGGCAAGGTCTCTAGGACTAGTTGTGACAAATGTGCATATACTCACTTTCCTAAACTTTCCTAGGTCAAGCTACTAATCTCATACCCCTTTATAGTACGGTCAAAGGAAAAACAAAAACCTTAGCCATACTTAGTGCCCTTCTCAACTTATGGCACTAAGAACTAGCCTAGTCTTCAACTTGTATCATCATCCTTTGCAACCGAAACGATTTCCATCTTGGGGGCATGAATATCCATTAAGCCCATTCAAATTGCATCACTAATGACCTAACACAAATGACTTTGCCTCTACAAAACACATCGTTAGTCATAGTGACCTAGCATTGTTGTTAATCGCCTAAAATACAAGGGTCCATGATTCTTCAGGGCCGTGCTCGGGCCGGGCCAAATGACCGTGGCGTGGGCCGTTGCCATCGGGCCTCGGGTCGCATGGCCATATATAATTGCACTTGCACAATTAGCTAATAGTTAGTAGCTGTTAGCCAACTAATTTCTAGTAGTTGGGATCCAAACAAGGCCTAATTATTGTATTTAACTATTTATATATGATTTTATTCAACGTTTTGAAAGAAAAGTTAAAAAAAATGTGTTTCCAGTTTTTCTAATGTTGTTCACATTTTGTGAATAATGTTGGAATGTGATATTTAAGATGTTGCAATAGCATTATATGGAAACCCATGCATAGTACTCATTTTAAAATACTATATGAACAATAAACTGTACAGATCTGTGTGCTAAACAACATTGTCATGAATATTTGGGTAACACAGCATCATGTACGTTTTCTGTACAATAATGTACAAAGTCCAGCTCACTCTCAGAGGTACACCACATAACTGCAAAGCCTGAACAGAATATGGCACCCATTCCACACTCAACATTTTCTTACATGAGGTGCTCCCTAAACACACATTGGACAAGAGTAAGATACAAGTGCTACCGTCAGATCAACAATCCCAGTTAATTACAGTGTTTCCAAAACAACCGTTTTTGGGTGTCCTCTTTCTAACGCTATCCTGGAGAAATTGGAACGTGCCTGGAGAAATGTGAGCTCTGTCCATTGTATTTACCTTTGGCGCCTCCAGTATCGACCTTGGAGGCAACAAGGCCCACTGCATTGCCCAGATTGCAAGGGGCCGCATATATATCAGTGACCTGTAGTGACCATCAATTGTCCAGCCTTCGGGAGTTTGGAACCAGTACCTGAATTTATTTCAAGGAAATTGATTATTAAATTATTAGCAGAATAGATCGAATGAAGTGACTCCATTTCTGTTACAAGATAGATCAATGATTGTACCAAATCCAAGAAAGTGCAGTTTTTTTTTTTATAAAAGAAGCATTTATTAAGACCTCGGTAGCAATACATCGAGTTGATACAACGCCACAGAGGGCGACTTCCGGCCTCTGTCTGACATGAGACACATAGCCAAAGAAAGAGAAGAATACTGACACAATCTTAATGACTATCAATTCACAAACTAGACCACCAAGAAAGTGCAGTACCCATAAAAGAACTAAATCTATTGCGAAGAACAAACAGAACATTAGAATAAGTGACCTTTAGCAGTTTTATTTAAGGACTGGAGGGAAGCTATGATTTTGAGATTTAAACAGCTATTTGAAGAAACAAAAATAGGCTTTATATAGTGACTCGAATATCATATATCAAAGGAGAATGCACAATAACATCAAAACCTTTATGACTATGTCGCACTTACTTGACATTTGCATATCTCAAAGGAACTATGTGAGATTCCATTAACATTGTTGTACATCTCATGTACTCCCTACACCCAAAAAAGAGTGCACTAGCTTTTTCCAAGTCAATCAGTCTCATGTATGACTGAATCTAATAAAAAAATATCATTAGATTAATCATGGAATATGTTTTTCATAGTAAAGTTATTTGAAGACATTAATGTTGATACTATTTTCAATAAACTTAGTTAAACTTAAGAAAATTTGACTTAAGCCAATCCTAGAATTGTACTTTTTTTAGACTGAGGGAGTATTGGAAAAAGAAGCATTACCCATAGCCCTCTTCAGACCATCCTGCAATATAAATGCCTTCTGCAGTAGTGAAGGCCTGATGCTCCATTCCTTGGAGCAGCATCGTTGCTGCTAAACTATATGTTACTCCTGTCCAGATTTCTCTTGACTGCATACAGGTTTCATCTACCTTCCCATTTGGATTGCATACCATTCACGGCTCCCATACGTCCTCCTTTCACCCTCATCACATTATAGTCAAATATTTTCTGAAGCGTGCATTTTATCCTATCCTCATCAAATAGAGGAGGCAAACCTGACGATGCAGTATACCATTGTCCAGCCAGTTGATCTGCCTGGATGGAACGGCTATTATAACTAGTACCACTATCATAATTGAAGTATGAACCATTCCATAACCTGGCTTCAAATACAGATTTAGCTTTTGCAAATCTTGACATGCACCTCTCAGCATAATCATCATGCCCAAGGCTTCGGGCCCAGTGCTGTGCAGCTTGAAGGGCAGCAAGCCAAAGGCAACCACAATACGCACTTACTCCTTGAACTGTCCAAGCATCGTAAGTTTGATCAGGAAATCCGTCATTTTCTATCATACCATCACCATCATGATCAAACTGTTCCATGTATTCCATAGCAGTACAGACTGCAGGCCAGACATCGTTGCCAAATGATGTATCACCTGTTGCAGCAAAATCCCTGTAAATCTGAAGCACGAAACTTGGGATTAAGATCTTTCCATCTACTTGTGTCATGTATGTTGTAAGCATTCAATTCATGCCAAGGATCATGTGCTCCAAGGTCATGGGCGACAGCACCGATTACTTTACGAATACCCCAGGTACCATCAGCAAGAAATCTGACTCTTCTGTTATCTTCCCGCAAAACAGCTCTAGCAAAATCACGTTGAATGCTCAATTCAATCTTAGGAAACAGATCCAGAAGGCAAAGAGGCATAGAAGTGTACATCATAGGTGCACCACATGAAGTATTCTATTCCTTCAAGGTACAAAAACTTCCAACATTTTCTTTGTCATCGATCTCATGTGGGTCAAAACCGATGAGTGGAGATGTAGAATTGCATGTGCTATCATGAAATGGCAAATTACTGTCTTCTGGGGGACTTGTATTCGACTTGTTATCAGCATCAGATACCAAAGATTCACTATCTGTCACGTACAGAAAAAAAAGATTCACTATCTGTGAGTAACAAATACAGATACCAAAATTGTAAAAAGAAGACCATAATATTAGTAGTTATAAAAAATGAATATGTAAAAAAATTAATCATTTTTTTGTATTATCACCTTCTAAGAGACAAGATATAATCATACAAAAAATTGACCGTCCAAAATATCAGAACAATGGGACTTGTATGCTCAGTGTGCTCTTGGATCAATCTAATATTTATGTTCTTCGTTTCTTTGTCCAATAGCGACTTGATCTTTAAAAACGACTACATATCAACAAACACGCACAACTTCAACACAATTTTGCAAGCAACGGTTTCATTGTTACAGAATTTTTTTTGGTGAAGATGGATCAATGAAGAAAACGCAATTCGCATATTCTATTAATTTTATACTGTTGTCCAAAAGACACCATTCAAACAGAAGGTAAAGAAAGAATTATTTCTTACAATTTACTATGTTAATTATAGCTGAAATCCAGTAATGTGTATACCAATATCATTCAAGCTTATTGTGTTATTGGCAGGCCTAAATATGGGGAATAGGAGAAAATTGGAAGGGAAACGTGTAACAATATGCAGAGATTAGTACCAATCCAAATGGTTCCACAGCAGTTAGGAAGTACAGCTCATTAAAGAGCGTAATCTTGTACCTGCAAGAGTTAAAGATGATAAGTACATACATCTTACCATGCAGATCAAAATCTAATAATACCAAACTAAATCACATGGTCTCTACAGAAAAATATAAAGTGCAAGCATGAATTTCACATAATTGATAATCAGGAAGTACGATATGTCAGAAGCAATCAAACCAGTGTAAGTCATGCACAGCACAAGCATGTTACCATTCTGGAAGCCTCTCGTCTCGGAGAATCGGGGTTCTGCCACTTATGAATCGCTTCTTCCCAATGCTTATACTCTGAAAGTCACATTAATAAGCAAATTTTCTTGAGTAAGAAAATAAACTAGTAGAGAAATAAATAAACCACAAATTAAAGGAAGTAGTAGAATTAATGAATGAATCAAACCAGAATATTCAATATGAGAGGAAAGCTAAAAGGTATAATCATCATATGTTAAATTCTCAAGTATATGTTGTGCAATATATGTTTACAGGAAACATACTCATCAAAGCGTCCTCTACCAAATTGACGGTGATCTTGGAGAAGTTCCATAGAACTTTGTATATCTCCTGTTAGCACAGCATGAACTAAATCTTATTAAAGTAGCAGAAAGCTAGAAATCCAGGAGTTTTGCTATCAATAATAGAAACCACATCACTACAGATACCTTAATGAAAGAAGTATTATCAATGTTTAGCTTTGTCAAAAGATAAGCTAATTAACAGATCATTTAGTATTTAGAGTCAATATACTGCATAGTAAAAGCTGAATGGCAAATGAAGGAAAAGATTAACGAGTGGCAGAGTGCAAAGATTATTCCAACAACTTCAAGTTTTGAATGAAAGGTATCATAAAGTGTTTTTAACAAATGCTCTGAGTTGTGTCGATCGTGGATGCGTCATGATTAACAGTTGTCACCAAATAAAAGTTAGGAATAAAGAACTTACCTGTAGTATGTACTCCCTTTTTAAATTTAACCTTAGGAGAAGACCAAGCCAATGCAAATACAATTGTACATCTTCCATATGGTTCAACCCAGGTGGAAGCAGAAACTGCTGCACAAACTGTATCGCCCAGCAAACAAGGCATGCTGGGACCAGCATTGAAATTATCTCGGTCAAAGGAACCATCCTTTAAACAATTAAACAATCAGTATGGTATGATATGCACCCTCAGTAATCGAAATGGCAAACATTTGGTTATTTGAAAACAGTTCCACAGAAGGTTAGCCTTGTATGCATACAATAATCTCATCTAAAACAGGGAATTACAGGCAGGGAAAAACAAGGAAAGGAAAAAAGTAAAGATCACCTGAACCATTGTGCCCCACATTCCCCTAGCAGTAACAGAACTTTCTCCAGAAAGCCCAAAAACAGGCAATACTGTGACATTTACATTTTGATTTTCACATGCGGCAATTGCAAATGTTACAGGAGGATTATTATTGGTTGTCCTGCGATGTTATTAATAGAGAATCAATGCTATGTGTTTAAGTAACAAAAAAATCATGTTGGAAAATATATGCAGAAAACACCATGTATTGAGCCATAGTTCTTTCTTTTTAGGCAGAGAGTATGAATGACTTTTGATGAGCTATAAGTGCTTATTTCAAGATTGGAGTAATCTGAAATATCCAAGGAAGTTCGCCAAAACAAGAATAGAAAAACAGTGACCAGTTTGTTGACTTGCTTGTGATGTAGAAGAACACCAGAAACTCCATTTTTTTCCTCTGCATGTCAAACAGAACACAAATCATTTCACTACATGCATGGAGCCTGGCAGTAGAGAACATATTAAGCTTCTGTGGCATCATACTAACATGAATGGCTCATTTACGTGCCCCCCAGAATGATGTGAAAGTCCTCCTATAGAATTCTAGCATAGCATCAAGAATAGAACATGATCAGATCCAACATATCATAAAATACACACCCAAGGAAAAGTAGTAGCTAGTACCGCCCAAGTCATCAATAGGCTAACTTTTGCCCTTTCCTTTCCAGTATTCACTAGCTGCAAAATATCAGTAATAAAAGTAAGAATGATGCCCTTGCTCGAATTGGAGGCTAGATCTTGGAGGTTTCTGTTCGTAGCTCGATGTCATGTGTGTTTCTTTGTTAAACTGTGAGTGTGTTAGGCTTGTACGGGTTCTAAAACCCTTTCTTCTTAATATAATGATACACATCTCTCCTGCGTGCTCGAGAAAAAAAAAAAGTGGAAAACTACAATTAATATTAAAAAATATTTGATCAAGCCCCTTGACTTTAGTCTTAAGAAGGGGCCCACCGAACCTGGGAAACAGACAGGAACCTCACGCGTGGATGCCTCTTTGGCGGCCGCGGAACCAACTGCGGGTTTCAACCAGGGAGGTGGGCACAGAACCATGCAGCACCAGGGATCAAACCTGGTGGGGAGCTCTGCACCTCATGTGCTCGATAGCTGCGCTATCAGCACGTCTAACTACAATTAATAATGCAACAATAGTCACAGTTTAGGGACCATGCCAGTATACCTCAGTGATTAAAGAGAGTTATGGATACTCTCACTGGTTCCATAAACATAAATAAGTTGGTATGTAGAGAAATATAAGACTATTTAGAGCAAAGATTTTAGATTCACGGCTATATGAAACATAAAGTCAATGTTGTATTTTCATAAAAATTTACTCTGAAAAAGAAAATGAAGACTTACAGTATATACAAAAACAGAGGTAGGAAGACTGCTCTCTTGGTAATCATGGGGAATAAATGGAGATATTTGACGACAGGATACTTTGAGTTCAGGATCTGGCTCACCTTTAAACCAAAAGAATAATAACATGTGACCTTATCGCATGTTTACAATATTTTAAATGGTGTGCTACTTATTGAAGTAGTTAGCAATTATTCATCCTTGCCCAAATGCATATTTTTACAAATTTTTAGAAGTATCGTTCAAAAGTGACTACTGGATGTTCTGGGTCTGTTTCAGAAATTATTTTTATTTACCTAGTGCGAATGGCCCAAAAAATGAATATAGATGGAGCAGTGGTAAAAAGAGATGGTAGAAATTTTGTGATAGTATGAAGGAGATTAGATCTCACAAGAAAAAAAATTCTCATAAATAATAAGCATCATTACCATCATAAACAGTCCATGCTCGAGGAAACAAACCATGATATGTTGAACGATCGCCCTTTAATTTCCAGTCCCAGGACGATATACCATCATCAGTAGATTTCCTAAGAACCAGAAAATTGAATAGAGGATAACTTCAGGTTGAATTGGTACTAGAAAAAGGAAGAAAGAAAAAGAAAGCTGGATGAAGTCTAGGAAAGAATAAATTAACTGAATATATACGTAGTAAGACTAGAGCAGTTCTCTTTCAAAAAAAAAAAGTAAGACGAGCATATCTTGATATCCTTACCATGGACGATTCATACACCCATCCAGTCCTATGCACAGAAATATCATGTACCAACATGTGGGCCATACCACCACTAAAGCAGAAGAATGTTGTTTGTGTGCTTGTCTCTAAGTGCTAAAGCCCGGCTATTGTGTGAGTGTGCAAGTGTGTCATGTCTTTGTACTAACTTCTCTTCTTCTTAATTGAGCATCAGCTGCCTTTTCGTTCAAAAAAAATCCACCACTAAAGCGGAAGAATACCTTCTCCCATAAAACTTGGACGAACCATATATTTCCTCACCAAATTCTACTTTTCTCAAGCACCCCATAAAACCTCTAACAAAAATCCACCACCCACAAGAAACACATTAACTTACGATTTTAGTCATATAATTCTCCATTTTTCCTAGCAGCCCTCTTACCTACATCTAACATAAATATTTTCATTGGTTTCATGCCATTCCCTATTCATTGCTAGTCAACACCACCGAACAAAGCTACAGAAGGCTCTGACATAATCAGGCTTGGTCACTGCCTAACGAAGCCACTTTTCCCATCTCAATTTGGCCATAAGCAGCACATATGAGCTCAGAAAAATAACCCATCTGTGTGGAAGGCTGGCAGCGCAGCATGCCACGCAGTGGCATGGCCAACGGCATGGATGCATGGTATAAACCAAACATATTGACATGACAGAGGAACTATGCGGATCAGGGCACAGCTTAATCAGGTGGAAATGTAAAGCAGACATTGCAGTACAAGCCGAGCTCAAGAATTGCTGCTCAGCATGCAGGGTAAACAAGTTGCTCATATATTGCTCAGCATGATGTTTCAGACCAAGAAAACAAGCTGTTCATATATTGTTGACTTGAGGTAGTATAAATTTTTTAATCCATAGAAAATCTGAAGTATTTACCCCTAATAAAAATTTTTGTAGCTGTGAGGTCTTCAGTGGGCAATGGCAAGAATACACGTTTCTGGACTGACAGATGGTTACCTGGGAAAAGTTTTGAACACTCCTATCCACACATTTTTGCTACAGTGGCAACAAGAGCAAAAGGAAGAAGAGTTTTTGATGCCTTAAACAATAGGAGATGGGTCTCAGATTTAAAAGAAGCACACACGTTAATGTTCTGCTGGAGTACATACAGCTTTGGGGCCTACATGAAAATGTGGGGTTGCAGCCAGAGGTAGAGGACACACATATATGGCAGTTCTCTTCCACCGGCTTGTACTCAGCAAAGTCAGCATATGAAGCTCTCTTCACAGGCTCGACGCAATTCAGCCCGTGGGAACGTATTTGGAAAAGTTGGGGCGCCATACAAATGCAAATTCTTCATGTGGACAGTGGCATACAAGAAATGTTGGATGGCTGATCGTCTAGCAAAAAAGGCCTCCCACATCCGGAAGTCTGTCCACTATGTGACCAAGCTGATGAGACTCTTGACCACCTTTTGATTTTTGTGTTTTTTTCCCGACAAGTCTGATTTGCCATCTTGCACAGATTTGGCTTACAGGACCTTGCACCACAAACAATGGAGACAAGCTTTGAAGGTTGGTGGGAAAAAATAAGCAAAAGGGTATCAGGTCAAGGGAAGAAGGGTTTAAACTCTATCGTATCTCAGCCTTTAGGGGGAGTTACTACAGTGGTCTCTTTGCTGGGGCTCGAGGGGTTTCTTTTCTCCTTGCCCAAGAACCAGCAGCCTCTTAATTAAGGTTTTTGTTTTCCTGGTCAAGACTTTAGCAGGTGTAAGTTAGCTAGTTAGTTTCTTTAGTTTTGTAAAAGGGGCAGGTTACAGCCCTTATCTCTGTAACAACTTGGGGGCTCTTCACCCTGTTTCTTCTTAATATTATTGACGCGCAGCTCTCCTGCGCGTTCGAGAAAAAAAAAAATGTTGATGAAGATTACAAATATGATAAATGAATAGTACATACATCACTTGCACAAATATTCTCAGTAGTGAAAAATGAAGAGAACATTTGAGAGTTACGTCTATTTTGGGGGAAAACACAAAGCATAAGACAATATAAATTTAATAAACGTGGAAAATAAGATTATGGTGCCCGCCATGAGAAGAGAATAAATAAGAACATCATACTTCAAACCCCCAAGTTGACCCAGGGGCCAAAAACTGAAGCGTATTTCTTTGTTTCTCCCCGTAGTGACAAAGACTGCAATAATAGAAAAATATAGGGAATAAACATGTATGCTTGTCAGTCAAAATTTAGACTTCATAGCAAAAACCTGCACCAGTTGATTATATATACAAGCAGCAACTTAGGCATGTAGATAATAGTAACACCAGGAAGCTTAGTAAGACTCAAGACAATAAAGTGAGACTGCTTAGATTTCAAACTGGTTTGATATTTTTAAAGGATCTCAACAAAACAGAATTGTGACATCTCTTTTCAATGAGTTCATGGCCAGTTTGCCAGAGCTCCTAGAGCAGTTTATAGGCTGAATCTAGGAGAAACTCTGTCAAACAGTTTTTTTTTCTGAGAAGTGATTCTTTGCTGATTTTGTGAAGTGGTTCTTTGAAATGAACTTTTGTTTAGAAGGGATGGCAAAAGCTTTGTCATGATTTTTATTAGATGAAGAAAAGAAAAATACAGGGGTGACCCATTTTTTGAGTGGGAACCGGGTCAAAAATCACCAACTAGGAGAGTACACCACTCATCCTAACCAACTTTTGGAAACACCTTCTAAGCAACTAACGACTTTGCCCCACAACTTGCTCAACCTTGAGCTAATTTTCGCAAAAAAAAAAAAACTTGAGCCAACTTGGTCGGAAGTGACCCGACTATCTCTGAAATGAACTAAGAGGCTGAGAGCTGGAAAAACTAGCTTCTTTCGATTCACTTCACCCACAAAATCATTGTATGCACATAGTTTATCCTAGAGAACCATAGGGAATCAATTTCAGTTCTCACAAGGAAACAGCTTCCATAGAGCATCTAAAGCAGGAAGAGCTCTACCAAACTGGCCCTTAATTATAGTTTTTTTTTTTCTCGAATACGCAGGAGAGCTGCGTATCATTGTATTATAGAGAAGAAAAAGGCCCGAGTACACTACCAACTCATGTCGGAACCATACATCAGAAGGTTGGGACACTTACAACAATATCACCTATGAGACATATGACGATCCGACCCACGGGTACCTAATTAAACAGAGGTCCCTACCCCATCTAACCGAAGTGCTTGGAGCTTCTTAGCTCCAGCCAAGCACCACAGTTTGTACTCATCTCTAAACTGCCTCAAGACCTCATTAACGGATGGAGTAGCTCCATCAAACACACAAGAATTGCGATGCTTCCATATCAACCAAGATGTCAGAATAATTAGGAATTAACCCCTTCCTGTACTCCTTCTTGACTCTCCGAGTGCACTTGGCCCACCAATCAGCAAAGCTATGATCATCCTGATGTGGTAATGCTTCATCCATCTCCATAGGAAAGAGGATGTTGAACCATACTTGCCGTGAGAACACACAATTAGTGAGTACTTTTATCCAGAAGTGATAAGCCAATCTTGCAGTATAATGAGATTGTTGGCAGGAGTGACCAATCGTTTTTAGGAATACTAGAAGATTCAAATCAGCAATTTGATAATGGGAAGAGAACTAACGGAACGATTACCACAAAGCCTCATTTCAAAAGTACCGCCTACTTCTTTCTATAACATGTCAATGGAACAAAGAGGGGCATCTTGTGAAACAAGCTAAGTGTTGAAAATCAAGTTTGAAGGCTTCAAAAATTAGCAAAGTAATTGTCTGGTGAGTCCATCTTTCTATACCTAATCAAAAGTTTCAAGGCGGAATGCTAGTCTGTTTGCAGAAAGTCTGAAAGGACACACTCGGCATGAAAAAAGTTCACCAAATATATTTCCTATAGTGAGCCAAAGTCCCGGAGTTACCGAAAATTGATTGGCCATCACAGGTGACATTTCACAAGAACCAGGAGTTATCTGCCAATGCTTGAATTCTCCTCTAAAGCCTCTTGAAACGCTACCACTCCTGCACAAGGGAATGAATGGGCACACTAAATGTTCATGAAAACAGAATGACACAAAGGTTGGTTGTAAACGAATAATCACACACCCCATTCCCACCAAGAGGTACCCCTTGTGAAGCTGAGGGTCTGTTGCCCTCTCTAGTGAATGGATCAATTGGTGCTTTCTGCCAATTGGTAAGTTGTCAAGCTAAAAGTCAACTATCAGAATATAAGATCAACTGTAAAAGAACAAGTAATTTATAAAGTACTCCGTACATATGGATACACGAAATGTGAAATCTACATATTACCCTTCCATGAGAAGCTTCTTCCCGAATGTATGACCAAAGTCGGAGACCAAGTTTCATCTAACAATTTGGGGGGAAACATATAATTTATAATGTTGACTCTCCATGTATCACTTGAAGACTTCAGCAGGCTTAAGTAACAGAGAAGACAGGTACAACTTCCATTAACAAGGAAATGTGAAAGCTGCATTTTTCTGTACCATTTTAATTGCTTCTCTGAATGTGACATTGAACTCCTTCAATCTATTAGCATGACTACTTAGTTTCCTTCTCCATGCATGCTCCGGTGGTGAGCCATCATCAAAGTCTAGCTGTGCATTCACAAAAGCAATGATCAATAAGAAATAAAGCTAGTCGCTGTAGAATTCCACACCATACCCTGAACTACTCATATTTTACTCAAAACTTAACCAAAGCAAATGGGAAATTGCTCCACAATCTTGTGATGCTTTCAGCAAATACAAATGGTTAAGCAATCTGCAGTTTAATTTGGTAAGCCAATAAAATTCTTAATACAGCTATTAATGATGGAGAAAAATACAACTTTTTTATCTGCAACAGTCAGTTAAAAACAAGTACTCAGCACATTCATCGAGCACAACTTCCGAGCCTTTTTTAAAAAAAAATAAAAAAAAAAACATTTCAGAAGACCCGGAATATGAACAATCACCATAAGCAGCAACATAGCAGAAACAAGATATCACAAATAGACTAGCTCACTAGAATCAGCTTTATCCACCAAATCCTCTATGCTACCAAATTTAGTGCCAAGGCAGATATTACAGTTTTGTCACTTCCCAATAGAGGAGGCAATGCCTGCAGGCACTAGCGGTTTCAGGACCGATTAAAGGAAGAGGAGGGAGAAGGATCTTACCAATTGCAGCGTGCTCCGGCTCACCAACTCATCGGCACGCCACGAGCGCTTCCTCCGATAGAGCAGATTCCCGCTCACCATTCCGATGGGCCCGCTGAAACACCAAGTTTAGGGTCCCGGCTAAGCACAGAGCCGAACTCCAACTTGAATAAATACATGGAAATTACTCAAAGTTGGGAGAAAAATCGTGCTTTTTTGTCTTTTTGGTGTGTACATGATAACAACACGAAGAAAGAAGCGACAAATTTTGACCCCAGGAGAGTACGATTCCCCTAATCTGGACCGGACCTAACCAAAGTTCCAACAGATTTGAAACCAGGAGGAAATGGAACGACTGTAGCTGAGCTTGTGCTATTGCAAGCACCAAAATCGTACCAAAAGAAATCGCCACGGCCACGAATTACCAATAAAAGAAAAAAAACGGCAAAACCAGCAAGAAGAAATCAGCTACCGCCAGAGACGAGGTGTCCACAGCTCAACGGAATTAATGGCTCACCGGCGACAGGACAATCGCCGGTTTTGTCAAGGGCAGGCTACGAGAAAGCTGTAACCTCTTTATCTTTATTTTCTTTTCTATCTAGAAGAAGACCGTATAGGATGATTAACAATCGGCTGTCGCTGTCGCTGTCGCTGCAGTTCTCCTTGCTGGGTCGCCGGGCCGTGACGGGACGGGACGGCTAGTCTATTATCCAGCGACGTAGCGAGTGGACGGCGGCGCCAGATCAGCAGCGCAGGTGTCTTCTCCTTGTTTACTGCAAAGCGAAATCTTTGTTTCCCCTTTGACCCTTTCCGCCGGCCCAAATTTTCAGAATTTGGCCTCTTTTTTGAAATATTTTCACATTTGAACCCTTAGAGAAACTAATTACAGATTTGGACCCTAGGGTCGGCGTCATGCCCCACGGCGCCGAGGTAACACAGCTCGGTGTCATGTCCCACGGCGCCGAGCTTTGCGACCAGAACCAACGTGGCAGCCGACGTTGGCAGGAAGGTCGGCGCCATAGATCACGGCGCCGAGCTATGTAATACAGAAATGCATGTGTAGTCCAGTTGGTCAAGGCTTGAGGTGTTGAGCCCCTTTGGTCGTGGGTTTGAATCCAGATTTATATATTTAGCTATGTTTTTAAACAATATTTTTTATAGAATACATTTTGTTTTATAATTATGAATTAATTTTAATTATAAGTAAGTATAATATTTTTATATGATGTTATTTATTTAATTATAATTATGGAGTAAACTATTTATTTATTTATTTATTAGTTTATACATCTCGACTAAAATTTATTGATGGATAAAAAGTTATTTCAAAATCAAAGCATTAGAACAACCAAACTCATTGTTTTCAAATGTCAAATAAAAAATAAATTATAAAACAGAATGTTTCAAGAGCTTATAAAAATAAATTAAATAATTCTTATTTTGAAATTAAATAAAAACAAATTATAAAAAAGTAGTAAAAATTGTGTTGATTCATTACTTTGAACCCATGACCAAAGGCTAAAACACCACATGTCTTGACCAACTGAACTACACATGTGGTTTTGAAGAAAACTAGAAACAAATATTACTTGTTCTATTTACAAAGGCTAGATATATAAAACTAATAAATAAATAATAGTTACTCCATAATTATAATTAAATAAATACATCATATAAAAATATTTATACTTACTTATAATTAAAATTAATTCATAATTATAAACAAAATGTATTCTATAAAAAATATTGCTTAAAAACATAGCAAAATGTATAGATCTGGGTTCAAAACCCACAACCAAAGGCTCAACACCTCAAGCTCGACCAACTGGACTACACATGCGTCTCTGTATTACATAGCTCGGCGCCGTGATCTATGGCACCGTGCTCCGCGGCGCCGACCTTCCTGCCACGTCGGCTGCCACGTTGGTTCTGGTCGCAAAGCTCGGCGCCGTGGGACATGACGCCGAGCTGTGTTACCTCGACGCCGTGGGGTATGGCGCCGACCCTAGGGTCTAAATCTGCAATTAGTTTCTCCAGGAGTCCAAATGTGAAAATATTTTTAAAAAAAAGACCAAATTCTGAAAATTTGGGTTCCGCGGGGTGGTTTGGTTCGATGAAAAGAAAACAAAGCGGACGTCTCCTCGCCGGCCCGCGGCGACGACGTGGCCAATTGTAAACGGCTGTCAGGCGGACGGTAAATGTGCCTTGGTGTGTTCGTCGTTGGGATATGCTGTCGGCGGACGGCAAATGTTGTTGCACGGCGAGCAAGGAAGACATATGTTCCTGGAGTGTGCCCAGGGGAGGTTGCTTCCTGTATCACGAGAAACGAGCATACCTGCCATCCGTGCTTATATGAGCTTTGTCCTAACATAAACATTATTATATTTATCATCTATTTAAAAAGCATTATAATTTTACCTCATATAAAGTATATATATTATAAAAATATTTTTATAATAAATCTAAAAACATAAATCTTATGTGATAATTCTATATCAATTTTTTGAACTAATGATAAAGATATTAAACACTTATGATAGATTTAATATGATATGTAATTAAAAAACTGGATTTCGTTATGATTTGTTTGACACAGCTCAGCTTTGACTAGTGAAACTGTTTTTTTAGAAAATAGTGGAGTTGTTTTATTAGAAAATAGCTTCATTACAACTCTATAGGTGAAGCTGAGCTATTTTAGAAAAAATGTTTGTCAAAATAATTTCACCAACAATTGTTATGTATGGATGTGAGAGAGAAATGGTAGAGAGAGAGCTAATATAAGCTATTTTTTTCATTTTCATCTCACTTCATCTCTTTGGGAGAGAAAGAGAAAACCAACTTCATGAGTGAACCTGTTTTGAAAATAGGTGTTTAGCAAAAAAGAAAAAACAGCCCACAACAAAAGACCCTTAATATTTACCACCACAGTTATCAGATGCTCACTACCTAGGCATGTCTTTGCACAATGGTGTGGTTAAGTTAAGACTTATCCATTTGTGCTCTTGCCACTATATACACTTAAGATAAGATTAGGCGGTTATCTAAAGTGCTAGCACTAGTGTTTACTAGTAATAATGCTCGTGCTAACGTCACGATTTTAATTTAGGGATGTACATGAAAACAATTAATCGATAAATGTTTTTTCATAGTATTTTGACTGAGATATATTTGAGGATATATTCAATCAAGAAAGAATTTTACATAAGAAGACATAATAAAGTTATTTATTGCATAAACTATCTAATTTAAAATTTACCTAAGTCGCTAACCATGTCTTGGGAGACCGTTAGGGAAGCTGTCTAAACATTCATTTGCATGGCTCTTTAGGATATCCACCAAGAATTTTGTTCTCAGTGAAGTTGATAGCTTTGCATGACAGATTTAATAATATGTTAATTAAGTAATTAATATGTATTTATCATTATGATGTAACCATATCGGAGAATCACATGGGGGTTGATTTTCTTTATCATGAACCGAAGATGTCCCATTAAGAATTCCAGCCCGTTTGGATCGGTAACTGTTGCCCTACTCCACAGATGTTCCTGCCATATTCATGAATTTTTTTTAAAGGAGGACAAGGTCCATGAACAAAACAAAGAATGCATATTCTTAAATTTTGGGATTGAGGAAGAAGATCATGCACCTGGTTGATCTGGTGCGTTCGAAAGTGCATTACATTCAGCCTTTCGCTGACCACGGTACTCACGCTACCTCTTATTCCTATCCCCTTTCCTCGATGGTTTCTTGAGTCCTTATCCTGGTGTGGTACTCACGTTGTTTTCCTATTCCTTTCCTCTCTCTCTTTCGTTGTTCTTCACTGCAAGTTGTTGATATGTTTATGTATTATTGAAAGGTCGGGTATGGCTAGAGGGGGGTGAATAGCCTAATTAAATTTTTCTACAACAACATTAAGCAAACTTGTTAGAATAAAACACGGTTTTTAAAGCAAGTTTGCTCTAGCTCTAAGGTTAGGCAAGCCCCTACCAATTCTAGTTATTAGCAAGAATTATTCTATGTCACACACAAGAGCTAGATACCTAAAGAAAACTATGCTAAGCTACACAAGCTAAGTTAGAGGCTCTACTTTGCAAGAATGAAAAGAATGTAATGCAAAGTTAGAGATAGAATGGTTATACCAACGTGAAGAGATGAACCAATGGATAACCAATCAATCACAAGATGAATCCTCGGTAGAGAGACAGTGAGACACAATATTTTTTACCGATGTTCACTTGTTTGCCAACAAACTAGTCCTCGTTGTAGCGATACACCCACTTGTAGGTTCACGCGCTAATTGGCAATCAAAGCCAAACCCGTTCAAGGGTGCCGCACAACCAACACAAGATGGGGATCCCCAAGCTACGCGGAAATCCACTAGAGATATCTTTCGCGAATCTCCCGCGGGGTAGGTTCAAGAACCCTCACAATCACCGATCGGACCCGGAGACAATCACCTTCCTCCCTCAACGATCCTCGTCGCACCAAACCGTCTAGGAGATGGCAATCTCCAAGAATAACAAAGCTCCGCGATGACGGCGATCACCAAGTGCCATAGAATGCAATCAACAAAGCAATGCACTTGGATTCACTCAATCTCTCATGAATATGTCAAATATGTTGAGAGAGACGAGTGGTGGGCTTCTCACAAATGAAACACAAGTGTGTGAGTGATGAGAATGTGCAAGAAGTGTCCCTTGGGCCGGCCATACACCTTATATAGCCTACACTCAAACAATAGCCGTTTCCACCCTTTTTCCTTTTCTCTGCGTACCTCCGGACACACTTTTCTTAGGGGGTCTGGACCATCAACAAGGTCCGAACCCTCTTTCAGCCGAGAGCCAACGACTCTGTTCAGGCTCCGGTCGCAGGGTCCGGATGCACCCGAGGTGCCGTCTGGACCAACGCACTTGCGCCCAGTGCCCCTGCCGATTCAAACGGCTGCTTTCCCGCGCTTGCCGCTGCTCGCCACGTGGCTCCGGACGCACCTGTTCACAGGGGTCCGGAGTCATTGCTCTGAGCGTCCGGAAATATTTTCCCGGACGCCCGAGCGCACCGAGAGCTCGCTTGAGCTCCTCAGCGCATCCGGACGCAAGTCCGGACCAACAGCCTGCGTCCGGACCTCCTTTCCAGAGAGTTACAGAGAGCGCCAGACTCCGGACGCGCGTCCGGAGCTCTGCGTCTGGAGCCGCAACAGCGTCCGGACTGCTCCTTAGCCGAACCAACTAGGGTATGCCACCGGACGCACACGTGATGACCGGTCGGCCAAACACCTAGCGTCTGGACCCTGCGCCCGGACTGCTTCCAGCTGCCAAACAACTCCTCCAACTTCTCCAAGTTTCCAAAGCCAACACTAACTGATCTCAACATTGTGCACGTGTGTTAGCTTTTAGTTCACAATTATCTTGGATTAAGTTGGTGTTTCACTTGGTTCAATTGATTTTAATGCAATGCATATGAACCTAGTGACACATGATAACCGTAATCATACTTAAGATCTCCTCCTTGATAGTACGACTATCTATCCTAAACGTGATCACATCCTCTATGATGTCTTAATCACCAAACCGAAAATGTGTCCTATATCACCTTTGCCTTGACACCATTTTTCTTTCCCCACCATGCTAGAGCTTGTGTCATCCACTTGATCCACGTTGCTCCATCACATGGCATGTACCAACATATTCATGATTCACACTTAGAGATCCAAGGTTAGTACCTAAGTATGTTTCATCAATTACTCAAAACCAAAACACATGAGAGACTCTCAATTATTTTATTATTTGTATAATTTTTTTTGAATCAGACGAACTAGTCAAATAAGAATCTAAAAGTCAAAAACGACACTTTCAAAGTGGGAATATGTGTGTATCATTTACCTATAGTGTGTATGTTTGTTAATCGCTCAGTACAGGAAGCCTCTCTGTGGCGTCTTCATTTTTTATCCTTGAGAGCTAGTAATTATATAGATAAATTTCAAAACTTTAGGTTAAGCATCAAATTACCAATCTTTAATATCTTACTAATCCGGACATGATTATTTATGAAGAACAATAGGCCGTTTTAAATTTGAGAATGTGAATGGGATTTACCAATCTATTGCAGCCCCAGCAGTAACGGCTGTATTACAAATTTGAGAATGATGACGAACAATATTGCAGCCCCAACATTTACCAAATCGTATTGGTTGTGTTTTAGTTCACCCGAAATTCTCAAACTTTACAAGTTCTCCATCACATCGAATTCTTATTCCCCATCACATCAAAATACCGGCACATATATTGAGTACTAATATAGATGAAATAAAAAACTAATTACACATTTTTGTTGTATTTTGCGAGATCAACATTTTAAGCTAATTAATCAATGTTTTGACAATTATTACCAAATAAACACAAATTTGCTACAGTGTGACGTGGCATCTACTATGCAAAGTTTGCCCTAAACTTTGGCATCTAAACACAGCCTTGATGTCGGGGAAAGATGAAAAGTTGTTGAAAAAAACACTGTAGCACTTTTCGTTTGTATTTGGCAATTATTGTTTAATCATGGACTAAATTAGGCTTAAAAGATTCGTTTCGCAAAGTTAAAGCACACTGTGCAATTAGTTTTTTTTACGTCTACATTTAGTACTTCATGCATATACCGCAAGTTTGATATGACGGGAAATTTTTTTTTTACACAGTGCTAAAGTTTGGGAATTTTGGGGAACTAAACACATCACTGTTTTGCATCGGCAACTTCATCTTATAGTATTTTATCACGTTGAGGATTTCCCCATATGAGTTCATTGACCGCGTAATGGCGATCCATCTTGATGCGAATTCCCGTTTAAAGAGAAATAGAAATTAATCGTTCGATGTCTGCTCGTTCTCCCCTCTTCAATTCCCAATGAACAACATGATCTTGAGCTATCATTTTTTTCAATTTGGTCGTTCTGATACTTTATTAACTCATGAATCTTGATGTTCCCATGATACCTAATCAATAAACGAAGCTGAAGGGTTTTTTTTTGGGTCCAATTCCATCCATTTTTGTTGAGGCAATTCTGACTTGTTCATCGAATGATCTAGCTCCTGGATAATAACATTCTTTATCCTTTTCTATGAAAAAAAAAACGACATCTCAATCTCCGAAAGATTTTTCCTTACCCTGAAAAATATCCCCCCCCCCTTCGTCGAGCCTTTCCTTTAGTGGAAAGGGGATATGCACCTTATCTGAACGTGGGCAGACATTCCGGAATTCTCCTTTTTGACCCCCGGTTGGCCCAAAGTGAAAGAAGGGCGAAGCTCTCAATCCAATCAAGTTGTTTTTCCCAAGAAAAGTACTTTTGGGGAAGAATGAGTCCCTTACTCAACGTGTTCATTGAGTAGCTACTCTAGGAGGGGGCCAAGTGGTATCTTGTATATTGAACCGTACGGGTTGAGTCAGGGAAGAATCTCAATTTTTTGAAGTATAAAGGTCATTTTTAATTAAGTATATTTTAAAGTATAAAGGGCGTGGGTTTGTAAATTAGTCAGCCCGTTTTTCTACTATTTCTATCGCGTTTCATGCTAGATCGGTCGTACTTTCTTTTGGGGTTTTTCATTATCATCTTAACTCATTCTTCACTATACGTGGGTGGAAACAAGTGTATTGGGTTGCGGAGTTTGCACTGAACAAAGTAGCCAGAAAAAATTATGGCCGATAGGGTTTTGGATGTTGCATAGTCAAGGCAGAGAAAATAGAAAAAAAGAGAAACCAACCAAAGCGCAACCAATCCTTGGAAAAATCTTAGGCTTGCTCCATCGTGGCTGGGGGAATCTCTAAATTAGGATTTTTTAAATTCAGAGCTTATTCGTATTGTCAGCTAGAAACTTGTTATCAGATCTATTACGGGAAAACAATCCTGTGGTGAAAAGCCGCCATCAACATTCGCGTAGAGAGTGCTTCCAAAAAGGGAGGGGAAAACGAGATGATTGTTTTCGCCCAGTAAACTATGCTTGCTCTGATGACCTGGCCTTTTCCCGTTAAAAGGTGGGTACCTTTCCCTAAATCCTTCTCTGTGCATGCTATTCCCCTGTTCCCCGAAGGGCGGTATCAATACGGAAAACCCGAAAGCTCGTTATCAAAGTGGTCTCTTCTCAAAAACTTATCTGCCAGATGAAAACAAGTTCGTAGTACGGGGGGAAGGCAGATTTTTCATTTGAGGCTTTTTTCCTTTTCGAATTCTTTTTTTAGCTCTCCCAACAAGCAAAAAAAGAAACTCCAAGAGCTAAAGCCTAAAGCCTTAGTAACGTAACGCGCATCCTCATGCTCGCGTAAAGCAAGCGTAGGCTCGAAGGCTTAGAATGATAGCAAAAAGCAGATGGCCCTTCTACACTAAGCGCTATGGAGCCAATCATTAAATAAAAGAAGGATTGCTTCGGTTCAGGTCAAGCAAGAAAGAGAAGAAATGGTAGATCTTGTATTTTTCCCCCTCTGAAGAATCAATGGGGTTTCTTTCTGGCTCCTTGAATCCTAAAAAAAAGATTCTTTTGTTTTCTGGAGATATTCATTTTCCTGAAGAGGCAGATAAGATAATATTAGGAGGCTGTTTTGGGATCAATTTAGCAACACAACATTGAACTATGGCTTTTTGATCTTTGTATTGTTTTTTTTTCCCTCCAATTTTATGGTAAATTCAGTCATAGGAATCCAGACTCCGCTTGATTCGATCTTAAGTTTCGACCTTCATCACTTCAGGAGCGGTACAACCCATCCTACGAGTACGTACTCCCAAATCTCTGACCTTGGAAGCTAAACCGCTTGCTTCTTATATATAAAAAAAAGAAGGAAAGTGGGGATTGAATTCCTTCTATGGTTCCACATCCAAGATATATCAGGCTAGCCCCCTTTCTTGAACCCTCCAATTTAGAAAGTCGAGACGCATGCAACTTTATAACAAGCTCCCTTTCCTCGTCGTAGTGAAAACATTCGAATTCAGTAGAAGTACCCTTGAGCAATCGAGGATGCATCCCAAATAGATAGATGCATTCCAAGATTTCCCATTCGCTAGGGGTACATTACAACAAATCTTCTTTTTCTGCAGCATTGTTCTGTTTATTTGCCCTATTTTTCCTCTCTTTTTCTACGGCGAAAGGATTGGTCCATGATCTACACAGCTCAAAGTGAATGGAGAGAGAAAACCCCATTCTACATGTCAAAACCGACAACAATGAAATTTTTTAGTATATTTTAGTCGATCCATAGCGAATGAGTTTTTTAGCTTTGTTACAAAGAGGGTTTGGTCCACGGACGTTGAGTATGCATTTGGCATTTTTCCTTCAAAAATCCCAACAAAGCTAGCTGAAACCTCTCCTTGAAGAGTTCCGAGTAATCCCCCTCCTACGATAAAGAATTAGTAAACGAATGCGTATGAATAAGATTTTGCTCTTTTCTATTTTGGATCGGATTTGGCGGCATGGCCAACGGTAAGGCAGCAGCTTAGGTGGAAGGCGAAGAAGGCATTTTGGAACTATGTTGGTGATGATGTATCATTGCAGATGGCAAGGGTTTTCCTCTGAGTATCCCCTCAATCTTGGATGACTTGGGTGTGACTATTTCTAGTCAGAAATCCATTGTCTCTAAGATTGGGGCTTTTGAGTTGCCAAAAAAGGGTTTTTCCGGGTTGGTGCCCCAAAGCCTTTAACCCTTGGTCTCCCTTAATTCTGATTGAAAGCGATGGGAAAAGGGGTTTTTTCTGCGGGGTAAAACTTCAAGCAACCATCTTCCGCGATGGTCCCTTTTCAATTCTTATTAGTTTTTAAAAAAACCCCCTCGGGGTGCCCTCCCAAAGGGGGGAACTTTGCCACCTCAACCCCGAACTCCCCAAAAATCAACCAGGGAGCTGCTTAGGGGCGCCATCCTTCCTTATTCTGTCACTTTTCACTGGGATGATCTTTCTCTTTCGATAGGGGGCAAATTGTCCGGGGGAAGGGTGGGGGCGGGGGGCATTCCGGATTTTGGTAGTCCAACGACAAAAATAAAATTTTTCTGGGTGAAAAAGATGGTACAAATGGGTCAAGCTTGGAAGTCTGTAAAATCAACAAAGGTGAAAAAGGAAAACCCCGGTTTGCTTCTTGCGGGGGTGAACAGAAAGGGAAATGGGGGGGAAAGCGGGGGCTTTTTTAAAAGGGGAAGGCTTCCCCCTAGGGACCTTTTGAAAGTTCCTGGGGCCTGGTTACAAAGGTTTTATAAAGGAAGCGTTGGGAAGAAGAATAAAATGGTTCCAATAAAGTTTTGATGAAAAATTGAATAATACTTTTTTGGGGGGGGGGTGTGCTTAAGAAGCTCGCCTTACCCTCTTTTTTTTAAAAAATAAGCAAGGTTTGAACGTCCACTTTTGTTTTTGGTGGTAGAAGCATGGATAAGAATTTAACAAAAAATGGAAAAAAAATAAATTTATAAATAGCCTCTTAATTCAGTTTCTTCCGAAAAGAGCGGATTTCTCTATCGTTGAATCAAAAAAATATCTCCAAAAACAAAAGAACTTTTTCTTGGTTTCAAGGAGCCAAAAAAACCCCCATTGATTTTTCAGGGGAGATAAAAACAAGATCAAGCTTTTTTTTCTTCCTCCGATTGAGGCCCAAAAAAAGATAAAGGAGTCCATACAGTGGAAAAACATAAAAAGTAAAAAAAAGGAAGAGATTTTCTTATGGAAAATTTCTTTCAATAATACTCCAAAGCATTTTTCCTTATTTTTACGACCCATCCAACTGGGGCCCCCCGTTACACAATTTTTTTATCGGCTAAGCTTTTGATAAAGACCCTTTGTAAAGTTTTCAGGTTGCAATATTCGTCAAAGTATTGATTGAACGAGCTTATCAAATTTTTTCAAAAAATTACTGCAGCAACCGATCTTCCGCAACGAATGAAGAGAGAAAGACGGGCCCAGTCAATAAAAAGTAAGGAAGGTGGAAATTTGGTAATGCAGCTTCGCCCCCCCGCGCCAGTTAGGGGAGGCCGTATTGTGCAACCCCCTTAAAGTGAATCCGGATCTGGAGCCCCTTAAAGGGGTCGGTACAAAGCAAAATGAAAGAAATTTAGCCAGGCTTTTTTTCTAGTTAAGGTCTTGCTCTCTTTTGGAAGTCAGTTGCCCCTCCCTTTGGGGGGGGAAAAAAATCGAATCTCGTGTGATAAGCCCTTTTTCCTTTTTTGTTGGGGGAAAAACGGGGAAGTCCTCCCAACCCCCCAAGAGAAAAAAAGGAAGCAAAGCCCAAGGTGCGCGAAGCGCTCGGGAATGATATCTCCAAAAAGGAAAACTAACAGGGAGTTTAGGGGGGGCCTTAAAAACCTCTCCGTTAACTTTTATAAAAGGGGGGTAGATATAAAGAAATGTAAAATTCCCCGGGGTTTTTGGGCCCCGGAATAATCATTGACATAATCCAAAAAGGTTGTTATGAAACCAAGGCCCCCAAAGGGGGCAAATTAGAAGGTAAAGGGACCGGCCAAAAGGGGCGCGCGTTTTAAATTTAAGCTCCCAAAAGGGGGGGGAAACCTCGGGAGCAAGGCCAGGGAAAAATTATGGATCCGACGCAAACCCCCGGTAATTCATCAAAATTTTGCCATCCCAAAAAAAAAGGGGTGTAAAAACCCTCTTTAGGCCCTAGCCTTCATTTGGGGTTAATTTCCCTTTAAATGGCCAATTTTAAATAAAGCAAAGTAGTATTTTTTTTTTTTGTTTTATTTTTTTTCTAATTGCCCACAGAAAACGGATGCGCCAAAAACGCACCCCGGGTTTCGGCTGGCTCAAACCTTGCTTGTGGGAAGAGGCAAAAAATACCGGGCAGAATCGGAGAGAACAAAAAACAATGGTCAGAAAAGTGCCCCGGGGAAACAAGATGACAACCCCACGGAAGGAACATATCTCGGTTATTCTTTTCTCCCTCTCCCCGATTTAGTTTTTGGGAAATAACAAAACCAAGAAAAAAAAAAACCATCTCGTTTCCCTGGGGGACGGGGAAATAAAAAAGGGGGGAAAGCGCCGAGCCCGCCCGCTTTTTTGGGAAGCAAACCCACTGGGGGTTTTGAAAGATCATTATTTTCTATTTGAAAAAAAAATGGCCCATACCGTTCCAAAAAACTTTCTTTATCTATTCCCCGCCTGATGGGGCATCAAGCTTTTCAAGGTAAAGAAAAAATTTAGTGAATAAAGGCATAAAAAAAAGGGGTTTTTAGATTTTAAATGCATTGAGTTATCTTTTTGCAATCAAAAGCCAACATTTCATAATGGGGGCCTGCTTTATCCCCCTTGGCCAACATTCAGCCAGACTTCCTGCATAAAAAAGTTTTTAAGGGGGAAGGAAAAAGGGGGAAAAAAATGGGTCCCCCCGGTGTTTAAAAAAAATCTTTATCGATGGGGGCGCCAACCCCCCCCTTTTTTCTGTTCCGCAAAGGGGAAAAACAAATGGGAGGATTGTTCCTTCTTTCCCCCATCCTGTTTGTTTATCTCGGCTTCTTTGCTTACCCGTAAGGGGTTTTGGCCTGCTGTTACCAAAAGCCCGCTTTTTTGGGTGTTGTCACACACTCCCCCCGTCTTTGTTGCGTCGAACCATCTTCTCTTAAATTTGCCAGGAATAAAAAGGGTTTGAGGTCAATTAAATCTTACCCGTTTTTTCTTCCCTTTTGTTCTCTTTTTTCTACAGGGCTCTTTCCTTCTTTCCAGCCAAGCATACTTTTTTGGATCCAAACTTCTTTGTTCTTTTGAAGTCTTTTCTTGCATATAAGAATGCACCACTCACAAAAATTTGGTATAAGCGGCATCTCCTCTAAGTTGTGAGGAAGTGGAGCCTTTTTGCCCCCCGAACCGAGTAAAGCAAACAGGATGCACGGAAAGAAGGAAACAATCCTCGTCCATTTGCTTCTCCTTGTTGGAATAGAAAAAAGATGGGAGTTGGCGCACCTCTGCATTTCCGTGATTCAAAAACAAGGGGTACGTAGCCCATTGTGATTCCAGCCGAAAGATTAAGGAACTGTGACAGCAAAGGAACACTGTAGACGGACAGGGACGGCAGGTGGGGGACTGAACGGTAGATGCAGGGGCCCGGCGGACAGGGCACAGGAGGGCCCAAAACGATCGTTGAGTCATGAGTGTGGGCACGCTGCAATCAGGCGAGCAAATCGGTGACGGCAGCCGACAATCCGTGCAATCAGGCGGGCGGATCAGTGACGACAGCCGGCAATCCGGAGATGTTGGCGGATCGCGTGCGTGAACGGCGGCAACTCGCGTGCGTGAATGTGGGGTGCCTGTTGCGTGGTATGATGAGGATCGTTGAGGAACCACGATGACATAAATGATTTCCCACCGTTTGATTTGCCCGTTTGATTTGATGAGTAAGGATGAAGGAAGGGGTCTAGAAATAAATCTGGATCATAGATTTTAAAAATATTGTTTTTCTGGTACACTTTTCTGGAAACAAAATTAAATACGGATGCCTCTTTGACTGGGCCCATGCGCTCCTTGGCTCGATAGACGACGCGTGGCCGCAAAACAAATTGACGGCCGAACCTGCGAGCGCTCTAATCGTCCGTGGTTCTACGGCTCTACGCCGTATGCGTGTCTGTGTTCGGCTCGCTTCCGCGGCTCGTGCGTACGGCAGGCTCTGGATTTAGCTCGTACGTACTCCCGGCGTCGTCTACGGCTCGTTGTACCGCCGGCAGGCTGCTCCAATACGCTCTGTCTACCCGGCTTGAAAAAAGCGATGCAAATTAAGTGCGCACAGAGCAGATAGCAAAACGCACAGGTTCCTTTTCGAGACATGAACTGAACAATACAACATTAGTACAGGTTCTTATAACGTCTTTTCAGAGCACTAGTACAGGTTCTGATAAGGCCTTTTGGGCACTACAGGCTCAATGCAAAAATTAGACAACCTTGCATCAATATGACAGATAAAGGTGTAGGAGTAGCAAGCCAAATGGTTTTTATTAGACAAAAAAAAAAAATTCGAAATATCATTGTTTTAGAAATAAATAAGGTTCTTCCCCGATTGTATGTATGAATTTTATGAAACTATATAAAAACTTACAAAATATCTAGAGCAAAATTTCTTAGTTACATATTTTCATGATTTGACTTTCCATCGAAATGTAACTTTGTGATAGTAGATTGCATCTTGATCAACTCCAATTAAGAGATCCGTATTCCTCCAGGTACATTGGAGCAGACATTGTAGAAGGACCCGGATGTAATTAAAGTATGACATTGCGGGATTAGCATATCCCCTTGCATGAAAGGAGTAGGCATGGTCGAAATTGCATAGTATTATGATCCTTTTGTCATAGAATTTGGAAGTGTTTTAAAACACGAAAGTAAGTGAATAATAAATTTGAAAATAAAATCTTACAATCATTTGATTTGGATCAGCATGTTCACCCGTTTTGTATGCTTGCATCTTCACCTGCAATCAGTTATATAAGACAATAGGAGTTTTAAAAGAAATTAAGTATCCAAATATGTTTTTAAACGGTCGATCCTACCTTTCTTCTTAGCACTATTCTTTTTTCTTCTTCCCAGATTTTTTTTCAATCATACTTTTGGCACGTGTATCTTTGGGCCTTTTATTACCTGAGGAAATTTAAATGATATTGTACCATTTAACGCATTCGAACACATTGATTTTGAAAATGAGGAAAATCCTTGGATTTTTCATGGCCCACTTAGATAAGTATCTGCTTCCAATTCAATCATGTAGAGCTTTCTGCAAAATTTATCTAGAAGATTTTGTGATGGCGAACACTTCAATGAAGAGATGTGGCCGCCGAGATATAAGTGTTGCCTGTGTTTCAAAATCTCTCTTTCTGGTTCCTTTTTCTCAAAATAAATCCATTTTTCGCATATTTTGGTCCATTAGACAGTATATATTGTGATGACAAATTGTAACCTCCATTCATATTGAAGACTCTGAGAGCATGCTTGCATAATAAGCCCGTAACAATTGTTCCCTATTTAATTAATGAACCTTATTTATACCTTACAAGTAAAAAATTGAAACGTAACAGTATACGTACCTTTTGGATTCAAACATTGGGCAAGAGCATATAATTGTGGAATCTTCAGGGGTTCAACACTACCGTTGCTCCATGGTATATTGCATATACTTAATAAAGAATGTAAGTGTGTGCCCGTAGTTTCCAATGATTCACAAGTCAAAGTAAACTGTCTTTTAAATTCTTCCTCAAACTTGAATATATTCTCTTTATATATGAAGCAGCTGCAGAATTCAACACGATAGGTTTGGAAAGTATGTAAATGGATTCTTTCGGCGTGACTGAAAATCCGATCCAACTCATTTGCACGGAGACTAACCGTAAACCCTTTTTACATTCTACAAGGGGGTTCCGAAAGATCAAGTTTTTGCGAAATCTTTTTTTAAAGAATTTTTTTATTTCCCTTCGCCTTTTGGGTCGAGTTCATGTCTGCTGTAAAAGAGTCACGGTATACCGCAACCCACTTTGCCCTCAAAACATATAGTTTCCCATCCATGAGTTGTCCTCCAGCTTGTATTTGTCCAACAAGGCATGCCATTTTTCTATGAAGTATGTCTCAGATCTGTCTTCATACACACATTTTTGAAATCTGATAGAAAATTGTTATCAGACTCGTTCTTATCAGACTCATTCTTCTTGGACTCATGGATTACATGACTCAGATGCTTAGCAGCATTTAAGCAAATATGCCACAAACAAAGACGATGGCTTGTATTTGGGAATACATAAGCAATTGCTCCTGCCATAGCTGCGTCTTGATTAGTGAAAATTGTATTGGATGCTTTCCTGACATAGTTGTTATAAAGGTTTCAAAAAGCCAAACAAATGATTCTATAGTTTCATTAAATAGAAGGGCACATTCAAAATTATTGTCTGCTTGTGATGGTTGGTGCCAAAAAATTGGAGCAAAAGGCATTTCAAACTTATTAGTTTAAAATGTGTCAAATGACACAACATCACCAAAGCATTTGTAATATATAATAGACTGACCATCGGCCCAAAAAAAAATTTGCAATACGACCATCCTCCCTTGTCTACCTGAATTGCATAAAAAATGTAGGATCTTCTAGCTGTTTATTTCTCAGGTATTCAGATAGTGTTTGTGCATCATCCGTTCACGGCCATCTTATTATTGCAATCCATCTTAGACATAGGCATCTTGTCTTCCCTTCCATAAAACTCCTTCATAAATTCAAACACATGGGCTGGCTTCATTCCTGCTTTCCGTATATGCCCAATTAATTTCCTATCTGTGTCTATAACTTATCATTGGGACCTCAATTTATGTGACTTATTTGGACTAACAAGATAATAGTTGTGCTCTCTTGTGACCTTTTGCACTGTCCAAAGCCCCTCCCTGCTAATACTAATGAACACGAGCTTTACAACCCGTCCTTGTGATATCCTTCTGTGACAATCATTTTCTCTCTGTCCCTCGTTACTGTATACCATAAGTTTTTGACATAAACTACCATCTTTACGGTGTTTTGTGCTGCTCTTTCTAATACTAAACTCAACTTTATCGGCAAAGGTGTTGTACATCTGATGAGCCTCTTCCTCTGATTGAAAAGTCATTCCAACTTCTGGAGTCATCGAATTTTTTGCAGCTTTATCAATCAGCTCCTATAGAAATTAGTTGACAATTAAATTTGTTACTATAATAAAAAAAATAGTTGTCAATTAGATCTGTACTATAATAGGACAAATTAGTTGTCAATTAATAGAACAAATTAGTTGTCAATTAAATTTATACTATAATAGAACAAATTTGTTGTCAATTAAATTTGTACTATAATAGAACAACTTAGTTGTCAATTAAATCTGTACTAAAATAGAACAAATATCAGATATTATATCCTTATTATGTATGTTTTTATTACCTCATAACGTACTTCATCCTCCATTGTTCCAGACATATTATCATAGTCATGGATACAGTCGTCGCCATGGCCCGCCATGTCGAGCTCCTCGACGCCACTGCTGGCATGGTCGTGCCGCAGCTGGTCCTCAATACCCTCGCCAAAGAGCGCTCGTTGGGATGCACGGGGGAGCTCTTGCCGACGTCGTCCATGGCGTTGCGACCGCATGAGGCGGGAGTATTTGCCCTTGTGGGAGGTTGTGCCGACGCCGTCCATGGCGTTGCCGGAAGTTGGACGCGCCGTTGTGGAGGAGGTCGTCTCGACGTTGTCCATGGCGTCGCCCCCGCGAAGTGGACCGCACCGCCGGCAACGTTGGCCTGTGCCCTAACTCGATCTATTGGCGATCTATTGGATTGCGACGCCGACGCGGGTTCCAGCCTTCCAGGTGTAGACTTCGTACGAGAGCCTACCGTACGCACGAGCCGCGGAAGCGAGCCGAACACAGACACGCATACGTGCGTACGAGCCGTAGAGCCACGGACGATTAGAGCGCTCGCAGGTTCGGCCGTCAATTTGTTTTGCGGCCACGCGTCGTCTATCGAGCGAAGGAGCACATGGGCCAGTCAATGAGGCCATCCCGCATCCAATTTTCTTCCCTTTTCTGGTGGATGAACGGGAGACTTTCAGCGGTGACGTTTTTTTTTGGTGGATCTAGAAAAGAAAAAGATGTTGAATTAGTAGGCTAGAATCGCGTGCGTGAACGGCGGCAACTCGCGTGCGTGCACGTTTGTGAACGGCGACAATGAACGACGGCAACTCGCGTGCGTGAATGCCGGCTGCATGTTGCGTGGGGATGATGAGGATCGTTGAGGAACCACGATGACATAAATGATTTGCACCGTTCGATTTGAGTAAGGATATAGAAGTCTAGGAATAAATACTAGATGGTAGATTTTAAAGATGTTGTTTTTCTGGGTACACTTTTCTTGGGTGGATGTACGGGGGACGTTTTATTTGGTGGATTTAGGAAAGAAAAAGATGGTGAATTAGTAGGCTAGACTAGACTAACTAGATGCTAGTTAAAGGTCGTGTTTTGTGCTTACCCCATATTTAGGTCTAATGTTTTGTGAGATTTGTATACTTTCAAGCTATTGGTGCTTGTACGCATAAAGACTTACCGGATCGTATTAATTGTGTCTGTTGTGTGGCTGCTAATGTTATATGAGGGGCGTGACTGTGTGAGACCTTTGTTTTGGCCTAAAGCTTGCCTAGTGAAGATGGCTCAGAGCAGTCTAGAAGAAGCCACACGAAGACCACTGTGAATGAAGATGATCCATTGGCTATCAAACCCAACCGAGGCCTTACCTTTTCAAGGGGCTCCATCGAGAACTAGCATAAGTTTTGATACTCAATAAAAATAGCATTGTGTGGAAGTGTGCATTCTCAAACCCTTTATATTCCACAATTAATTTCTTGCATTTCTTAGGTGTGTGCTTTTACTTCTCTATTCTAGCTTACTACATTAGTTGATAGATACTCAATAAAAATAGCATTGTGTACAAGTGTGCATTCTCTAACCCTTTTATTTCATAATTAATTTCTTGCATTTCTTAGTTGTGTGCTTTTACTTCTCTATTCTAGCGTACTACTTTAGTTGATAGAATTAGAATCTAACTTACTACTTTAGTTGATAGAATTATAATCTAGGTAGTAAAACTATTAGACATTAGAGATTACAACACTTAGAAGTAAGAACCAATCTCTAATGTACTCGACAAAGTCAGTATATGAAGCTCTCTTCACAGGCTCGACAATCTCTAATTACACACATTTATGGCAGTTCTCTTCCACCGGCTTGTACTCGGCAAAGTCAGCATATGAAGCTCTCTTCACAGGCTCGACACAATTCAATCTGTGGGAGCGTATTTGGAAAAGTTGGGCGCCCAACAAATGCAAATTCTTCATGTGGATAGTGGCATACAAGAAATGTTGGACGACTGATCGTCTAGCAAGAAAAGGCCTCCCACATCCTGAAGTGTGTCCACTTTGTGACCAAGCCGATGAAACACTTGACCACTTATTGATTTCTTGTGTTTTTTCTCGGCAAGTCTGGTTCGTCATCTTGCACAGTTTTGGCTTACAGGACCTTGCACCACAAATAGAGGAGACGAGGTTTGAAGATTGGTGGGAAAAAATAAGCAAAAGGGTGTCAGGTCAAGGGAAGAAGGGTTTAAACTCTATTGTTGTCTTAGGAGCTTGGACCCTGTGGAATCATCGGAATCGTTGTCTTTGATGGAATCAACCCAAGTCTACAAACCTCCATCTCAACCTTTAGGGAGCAGTTACTACAGTGGTCTCTTGCTGGGCTCGAAGGGTTTCTTTTCTCCTTGCCCAAGCACCAACAACATCTTAATTTAGGTTTTTCTGTATTCCTGATCAAGTCTTTAGCAGGTGTAAGTTAGCTTGTTAGTTTGTTTAGTTCCGTATTTGGGTGGGTTACAGCCCCTTATCTATGTAACATCTTGGGGCTCTTTACCCCTGTTTTCTTCTTAATATATTGACACGCACCTCTCTTGTGCGTTCAAGAAGAAAAAAGTTAGAACCTACTTCTTCAATCTAAAAAGAATGTGGCACTATGGGATGATTTTTTATTTTTATTTTTTTGCAAGACAGACGAATCTACTACTTCCATCCTAAAAGAATAGCGCTATAGGATGACAATTTTTTGCAAGACAGACAAAGTACTACACATATTACATATAGATAGAATTTATGTAGGGTCTTATAAGTGGGGTTATTAACTTAGTTTTCAAATGGCCTAATTCACTTCCTCTTATCCTTGAGCTGTCATCAGTAGTGCCCACAAGTGCAAAGTGTTTTTAAAGAAGAGATATCATGCGCCTTTATTGAAGGCAAGTAGCAAACTAGCAATCACCAGGAATTGAAGCCAGGTTGATCTGCTCCTTGGGCCTTCGATACAGAGTTCTGAATACGGTCATCCAACTGTAGCATACTATGCTACTGCCGTACAAATTGGATGGGCTCAACTCGTCCAATCCAAAGTCAATTGACATTTATACACCGTAAATATCACAATATATCTCAAAAACCGATCAATCCGTTCCATAAATACACCCACAATATAGCTCAGCAATCAGCACCGCCAAGAAAAAAAACCAGGTTTACAGCTATTACAAGCCACCCTCGATTAAAGAATGAAATAATTATGTTAAAACTGAAAGTACAACGCCATGCCATTGAAAGGTAACTTGATTTTCCATCACAAATATTGGAAGCAGGCAATGCTACAGACCAGCCATTTCCTTTTTCTGTACAAGAAGCCTTTTGAGATGCCATTCATGGTTCTAGTAGGTAGGTTACTGGGCTAGCGAGTGGCACAATGGATTCAAGATATTTGGTTCTCCATCTCACGTCAACTCATGCCAGACTTCTTCGTGAATGGTCTGCACCAGTTGACTTTGGATTCAAGGAATGCTCTGCACCAGCAATGCTTTTGGGTTCAGAAAGCCTCTTCAATCGATCGCTGAGCGATTCAGTTGTTCCATTTTTCTCCTTTTTCAACCCAGTGAAGTTTGGAACTGATTTACTAAGTCCATTCATTACCATTTGCTTTAGGAGCATCATTCCCTGGACCCTTTCCATTACCTCTTGAGGCAATTCTCTTTTGCCTCTCCAACTTTAGCCTCTCCAATCGCTTTATTTGCTCTTCTTCCTGAAAATAAGAAAAGTTACTACTTACTAGCAATTCAACTACACAGATGATATCATTGTATAGTTTGTCAATCAGATTTGGAAATATGCCTAAGAATGAAACAATGTCTAACAAACTCAGCTGCAAATATATGCGTGCTAAAGTAATCGCGTGCTTGGTTTTCTTAAGCTTTGCCCAACAATGATAAATCATTAACTAGGCATATTATCATATTAAAAAGTAAAAACTAATGTAATACAAAGTTATGGAGTAGGATATATATCCCCTGTTTTTTTCTGGATGCAGAGTACATTAACATAAAACTCATAAAATTTCTGAAATCGGGAAACTATTGCTGTGATTAACTATTTGAAATTCTGCCTTACAAGAACTGCTAGCAGGCATGTAATGTAATATTTCAAGAAACTGTACTGAATTGTGTTTAAACTTAGGTTGGCCATTTGAAAGGGTGATCACAAAATGACAAAATAATAAAGCCTTTTATCCCAAGCAAGCTGGTGTAGGGCTAGAAATGGAACCCACAGAAGGGGAAATGGAATGAAATGTGAAATACCTGTTCTTTCTTCAGTTTCTGAAGGTCTGCTTTATATGCACGCAGGTTCTGTGCACGTTTTTGTGCATCATTCAGTGGGGTCCTTGGCGCTGATAGCCTCCTCAACAAGGCATCTTTCCTTCGCTTATCTGAGCCATCCTTTGCATTCCTTAGCTTCTCTTTCTCTACCTTCTGTACATCACCATCAGTAACTGGCAAGACATCCTCTGTTTTTGCATCTTCGACCTTCACAGTAGTCTGCATGTGACTATCATAATCCATTGATGGATCATATCCAAATGAAACATCTTCAAATCCACGCTCTGGCACCAATTCATCAGGTTCGTAAAAAAGCTGATGCCCAGCCTTTTCATCTGATGCTTTATGAATGCTAGAAGGAAGCTCAACATCTATGTCAATAGTAGTTCTGCTTTCTGCTCCAATATTATCCTGTGAGCTGGACCTAAGAGGAATCATAAAGGACTCATCCGCCACAACATTCCTATTCTTGTCCTGCTGAACGGGATTCTTGTACTGGGCCTCTGCAAGAGGATCCAACAAACTATGTCTGTCTATCTGACTTCCCTGACCATAAACCATGTAGTCCTCACCTGTCCCTCTCCTGTACCTTCCTCCACCAGCTTCAATCTCCTTTATTTCACCATCCATATAGCTTCTCCCTTCTCCAGACATAACAAGTTCATCATTGGACATGACCCGGATAGCTCTAGCCCTCCCATTGGCTGAATCAAAACCTACTCTGTTCCGCTCATGGGCATTGCCACCATCTCTCTCAGCTAAGAGAATAGGATCTGCTGTGTTTACATTCTGTTTTCTCCTTGATGGGGGTTCTTTCTCACCAGCAAACAGGTCTGCATCACTAGATTTTGTTTTTTCTTCTGCTCTCAATAAGAAATTTTGGAATGCACTCCAGTTACCTTGCTCAGCATTGTGGCCATTCGATGTTTTCATCCTTGCTATACTCATCTCCCGAGTCAAAAGTAGTTCTCCTACCCTCCTTTTTCTTTGAATTTGAGCTTTTATGCTTCCTTTCTCTTGATTTGGAGTGTGAATTGTCACTGTCCACAGAATCAACTTCAGAACTTGATTGTGATTCGCTCTCTGATGAGCCATGCCTTTTAGATGTTACATTCACATTCTTGATAACAACTACACTAGGCTTCTTCTTTCCAGACCTCTTCCCCTTTCTATGTGACTTGCGACCATGAGAACTCCCTCTATCTGAACTGCTATGGTCACTTTCAACATCAAGAGTTTCTGAGTCCTTACTATCCGAGGAGTGCTTCCTCGAAGATTTCCTTCCTGAGTAGTGGTACCTGGGATCATCCACTGGAGGATATGGAGGGTAGTACGGATTCACCCCAGGATAGAAAGGCATGCCTTGCATAGGATAAGGTGGGTAAACAACTGCTCCAGATGGAGGATGCATTGCCCATGGAGGATATGCAGCATGAGATCCCATCTGCTGGTTGGACTTCTGATCTGCAAAGCAGAAAGAAAATATTTTCACAAAAATGGGCAGTAAGAGAAAATCTAAAGCGCTTGACATCTAAAGCGCTTGACAGGAACTAAATCCATGGTTGCACAACATTTAAGTATAACTCTGCTTAGTATTTAAATTATTTTTCTGAATGCTTGGAATCACTTGGTTAAGAAAAAACTGGATAAGCATTGCTAAATGCCAACTCAAGAGAAAACTACAATCTGTTTCATTCTTGAATAAGAAAAATAGGATAGCACGTCCACCTTAAAACAGGAATATAAAACTATACATGAAATACTGATATTTCAAAATATCCATTTTCCCCTTCCCACAAATGAAAGGAAACTAGAAACATAGAAGAATATTGCTTTTTCTTTACTAGTAATGTTAGTGATGTTTCATTAGTAACATTCCTAGCTTTTTGACACAAAAACATTCTTAGCTTAAAAGAAAATATATTCTTTTGGGGGGGTACTTCCATTCAAGGTTCAAAATTCAAATGACATGCTTTCTTTTGGGGTACTTCCATTCAAGGTTCAAAATTCAAATGGCATGCTTTCTTTTGGGAAAATGCAACAACTTATACCAGGTTTAGCTCCATCCTCGCCATTTGCCTCTCCATTAATAGACCCTGATTCCAGGTTTGGCTTCATGTCTCCCATGAACACAATGCCAGATGCGTTAAATGGAGGAAATTCAGAGCGTACAGACATTGCTTCAGGTTCAACTTCAATCCATTGTCCAGTTTCATGCTTCTGCTTCCACAGTTCGATGAAATGTGAACATGCCTTCCTGTTCAATTAGTGAAATTGAGGCAGTTAAACATGTAAGATCTATTGACAAAATGTTATTAGTTTGATGACAGACAACTGACTAAAACTTGTGCAATAGTAACTTGATCAACAAAGTTCAATTAACACTACCAGGCAAGGAGCGTGCAATTGTACAGTTGTTCACATCTGAATAAACCAAAACATCTGAGCTATCCACAGTTCCACACTATTCTGATTTTATGACATGCTAGAATAAAAGGGACCGATGATACAAGCTTCATGGGTAGCAGCTCTAAGGTCAAGTTACATCTTAAAGCACTGAAGATATCAAAACAACAAGTTCAGCCCAGCATATAAAACTACCAAGTAATGGTAAGGCTATACTTACATCAGACGTGCAGCACCAAAGCGCTCTGCAAACGCAATCAGGTAACCCAAGTTGTCAATGTCAAACCCAGCAGCCACAGCACGAGCAAAAGCCATAGCCTGCTCTTTTCTTAACACAGTTTTGCGGGTTTCAAGCACTCTGAGCAATTGAACTCTGCAAATTGTAATGCAGTTCTGTTAACAGCTTTCTATGGTAGGACACTGACAGTAATAAGAAACTAAATATGATCTCATATTATATGTTACTTGTAATGGAAATCAAGACAATACAACAGTGAATGAATAATGATGTTCTCATATATTTCTCCATTAGATGCCTTTAATTCATTATTCATTTTGTAGACTGACTTTATACAGCTCTATTAATGAACCAATCCTAGTTCAGTTGGTAGGTGCTGTGGGCAGACACCCCAACATCCAGGTACAAATCCTATTGGACTCAAAAGCAGGTGCCTATTTCTTCTTATTTACAACGCCACCTGGTTTCCTCCTAGGTTGGTCTGAGTTACAGCCTTATTAGCCAAAAGAAAATGTGAAGACTAACAAATAACATTCTACAAGAAAAACTGAGATGTGTAAGTACTTTGAATTCTCCTCATGTACAGTTGCTTCATTCTGCATTGGTGGCGTTGAATTGGACCCAGGCTGTCATTAATAAAATTTCCCCAATCAGACTGCAGTGTTGTACCATAATACAATTACAGAAAGAAAATTTAGCTTGTCCATATAATCATACCTTGTAGAGAACAATTGCTGTGGCTGAATCAGGATCATAATTTGCCTGTCCACCTATTAGTGGATGGATAGTGTCAGGCATGTTGTAGAAATAAATAAAAAGATATGACAGGCTGTGACAGGTAAGGCGAATAAAAGGATGAAACAGTTCAATCCATTCCAGTACTCCCCTGAATGCAGAACATAATAGCATCCAAAATTCTCTGGTTGGAAAAAAGATATTAACTAAATATTCAGGATTTTTTTAAAACAAAATATAGCTTCATTTCTACTCCCTCTATTCCAAATTAAAAGACGTTTTAGCATTTCTAGATATATTACTTTTGCTTTGTATCTAGACATAGTGTATATATCTAAGTGCATAGCAAAAATCAAGTTCAACCTACTTGCATAACCAAAATGTCTTAGAATTTGGAATGGAGGAAGTACATTGTTTTGGCAAGTTCAACCTACTTGCTTCATAACATTAAACAATAGTAAAGGTTGTCCATAAATCAGACTATGATCCCTAACATTTTGGGAGTTAAATGATAAGTACCAACTTAATGATGGCCCTTGATGTGACGTCGCATCAAACTCCATGATGACTAGATTCTAAAATAATCGTAGTGGATTGCACCTTGCTTTTATTTTTGGTAGCCCAATAAAATAATGTTTGAGATTTAGACAATCCTCAAAGGCATGCGCTATCCTATACAGCATGCTCACAGAATGAAATCAGGTTGGGGCAGTGTCATACTACCTTCATTGCTTTCAGTCAACTTTCTTCCATGGTCTTCGACCTTTTAAATGGCAAAGCAAGAATATGTCATTATTTCTACAAAAACACACAAATAGTCACAAGCTACAAATCTTCTGCGCTTACAGATTTTAATCCAAGACTATCGTTGCTCTGGATCGCAATGGCATCCTCGAGCTGCAGGATCTCAGACTCTAGTGTTGTGACTCGCTCAAGGACCTCCGGAGTACTCACAAAACGCACAAATCTGCAAAGAGTTGACACAAGAATGGCCCAACAGGCATTAGGCAATGTCAGAAGTAACTGTACTACAGTAGTATAGAAATCTAGACGCCAACCTCTCCAGGGTGCCTCTCGTAAACCATGGCACGTCAAACCCTGAGCTTGGTTCAAGTGTGATCGAGTACCCTCCCTTGGCAATCTGATCCTGGGCAGCCTTCAGGTGAGCCAGGAACGGTTTCAACAAACCAGATGCAAACTTCTCCTTCCGGCCATTCGCTATCAGAACCAAATCGAACCTGAAAAGTGAAAACAGAACCAGGACAACTTCCGTCAGAAACCTTGGACAAAACAGTAGATTCCATGACAAAACCTGAAAGAGAAGCGCTGTTCGTCTCACTGAAATTTAGCTTATGCTGACAAATGTCTAATACTACTACCACTATGCAAGAATCGTCGGATCTGCTACTATAATTTTACAGGTAACAGAGACAACCAATCGTTTGTTGGGCCAAATTCCAGTCCTGACATGGACAAAACCATCTCAGGACAGTGCAGTAAACAGAACTGTTCTTCAAATGGAAGCTTCCAAGTACCAGACAGCAAAATGCACGACACATGATTACATGAACCGCCACAGGACCAAATCATTTTGTTACCGCAAAATATTCGTAAAAATCAGTTCTTGTTCCCATTCCAGAAACCAAAACCCAAGCAACGAACGAACGATCGATCCCCCAAATGAAAAGCCGCTTCATGAGCAGATCTATTGGATGCTCTCACCTGGTCCGAGTGGGGGTGAGCTGGAAGACCACCGAATCCAGACGGGCGTCGGGCCTCATCGCCGAAGGATTCCACACAAGAACCTCTCCTCTCTTGGCTCTCCCTCTCTTTGTATCAGATCTTGCGGCCAAAAAGCGAGCCCGCGCAGAAACTGCGACAAGAACCCGGCGCTTTGCTTGTGCCGGATGCTAACCTCCCACTTGGGGAAAAAGGACAGGCAGAATGGAGCGGCAAAAAAGGGGAGGTTATAAATCGCGAGCAAATGCTGCCCCGGCGCCGAGTGGAGGGAAATATCCCAAGAAATTCAACAGCATGGAGCTGGATGGAGAAAGCAGAGGGGAATGAGCAATCAATTTTCCCGTACTATGAACCTCGATGCGATGGGGTGGCAATAAATAATTCCTCGGCACAAGAATAGCAGTGCGCGCTGCGGCTGCTGCTGCTGCCTGAGTGTGAATGCGAGCGAGAGAGGAGAGGAGAGGAGAGAGGAGAGAGGAGCGAAGGGTGGTGTTTGCCGGTACTACTGGCATTTACTTGTGGGCAGGAAAAAGAAATTGGCTGCAAAACCATGGGCTTTTTCGACGCTGAGCCCTCCACTTTTCTTGTATTGCTGCAAGTATCAACGCTAATGGCATGCTTCGCCGATGCTTGCAAAGGGAGACTGCACTCAAGCGGCATGTCTGGGAAGGCACCATTTCAACCACCGCTCCACCCTGCCAGTGCCAGCCGGACAAGAGCTTGACATGAAAGGGACCTGGCAAGTGACAAGGAGGGTTTTTTTTTTTTCATGTATCACGTTCACCGCTTGAGAAAATTGACAGTAGCCAATAGGCACCAATGACCTTTTTTTTCCTTTGTCCTGTCACGGTAGGTGCTTTGGCGGGGGCACCAAACTGTTCTTATGGTGTTTAGTTTTTAAATTATCATTTTGCTAGTTAATTGGCATTTTTTTTGCAATTGCCCGTTTCTCTGATGTGCATGACATGGTTGAATAACCATGCAATAATAATAGAAAGTCATTCACGGCGTATGATATTTTCAATTGGACTGTTCAAGTGAAAGCAATAAGCTACCTACAAGACTGGGTCCACATATATGAATTTTTTTTAAAAAAACTGCTGATATTTAGATTGCTAATCAAGAGTAATGATCCATAAAAGGTTACTAAGTCAAGGGGAATACTAATTATGGTAAACAATAAATGTGCACTCGCAATGTGTGTCACTAGAAAATTTTAGGCAATAATAAGTTCTAAGAACATCAATGTCACTTCTATTGTAGAATCATACTAGGATTTTTATTTGGTTTTTTTCCCATAATATATCGAATATCAAGTGTATGATTGCTACGTACTAATTATAAAAATTATCATAGGATTAGGAAACGTTGATGCTCACAAAACTAAAGTGAGTGGATAGTTTATCTGTTAGTATCACTTATCAGCTGCCGACAAAACAAAAAAGGTTGCGTAGTGACATTTTTCAAGAGCTAGTTGGACCTCTGCTTTTTCTGTTGAGATGTCCAACACCAAAAAGAAAATATATATATATATATATATATATGCATGTAGTAGCAGGATGATATTATTCAGCGCAAGAACGAACTAATAACAGGATGGAGGTACCTTTCATTCTTTTTAAGATGATTTGCTGTGCCTCATCAATTTTTTTAATTGTGCTACTGAACCGACAAGTGCATCAAGTTCGCTGGTATCAAGTCAGCACTTTCCACCGTGGAAGGGGAGGGTTGGCCCGAGCTGTCTCACGTGGTTTTGTGCTGTTCTTGCCAAGTTGCCAATCACCACGTACGGCTGCCAGATGCTGCGGCGACTTATATATATCCCTATATTTAGAAAAAAAAATTAATTTTTAAATTTTTTAACTAAATATAAAACTAACACTGTTGCAATTTTTTTTATTTTTAACACTTTTGGCCGTTCCATCATCCATGGAGCGGCATTTTTTCTTTTGTAGCCGAGACCGGTCAAAGGCGCAGTGGTGGGCCCGCCCTTGCCGCTCCATGATCTGCAGAGCGGCAAGGCTGCCGCTCCCCCAGCCATGGAGCGCCAGCCTTGCCGCTCTGCAGATCATGAAGCGGCAAGGGGAGTCCTTTTAACTGTTAAGTCATCTTTCCCTCTCCCTCTCTCTCTCTCTCGCCCTTCCTAAACCTGCATTGCCTGCCCGCCCGCAGTGCCCGTCGCCACCGCCTCCGCTGCTCCCGCCGCCCCTCCCCAGCCATGCGTCGTCCCCAGCCCCGCGCCGTCCGACGACCGCCTTGGGCCGGCCACCCTCCCCTCCCCAGCTGCCCCTCGCCGTCCGACGGCCGCCTCGGGCCGGTCACCTGCCGCCGGCCTGCTCCGCATGCTCGCTGCCCCGGTTGGCAGTAGCCCTGCGCCGCGGCAGTCCCCATGCCCGCCGACCCTTTCCCCCCGCCCTGCCCCAGCCGACGCTGAGAGTCCCCATGTGTTTTGGTTTTGAGTAATTGATGAAACCCACCTAGGTACTAACCTTGATCTCTAAGTGTGAATCATGAGATAAGTTGGTACATATCATGTGATGGAGCAAGGTGAATCAAGTGTGGATGGCACCAGCTCTAGCATGGTGGTGGAAAGGAAAATGGTGTGAAGCCAAAGGTAATTGCTAGGAACATTTTTGGTTTGGTGATCAAGACATCATAGAGGATGTGATCACATTTAGGATAGATAGCCGTACTATCAAGGAGGGAGCTCTTAAATATGATTAAGGTTATCATGTGCCACTAGGTTCATATGAATCAGTTGAACTAGTGAAACAACCAACTAATTCCAAGATAATTGTGAACTAAAAGCTAACACACGTGCACAAGTGTTGGGATAACTTAGTGTTGGCTCTTGGAAGCTTGGAGAAGTTGGTGAAGTGTTAGGGCAGCTCAAAGAGCTTCAGACAGAGGTCCAGACGCTAGGGTTTGGTGCCGTCCGGACCATCGGCGATGGGTCCGGAGGCACACCCTAGGCCGGCTCGGCTGAGAGAGAAGACCGGACGCAAGGATCCGGACGTGCGTCCGGATGCCCTGCGCTCTCTGTTCCTCTCTGTATAAAAGGACCGGACGCAGTTGTTAGTCCGGTTGGTGGCACCGGACGTGCGTCCGGAGGTGCTGGTGGCTCGGTGGAGCTCTCGGGCGCTCGGGAAAATATTTCCGGATGCAAAGAGCAGTGACTCCGGACCCTGTGAACAGGAGAGTCCGGAGGCACATGGCAGGCAGCGGCAAGCGCGGGAAGTTGGCCGTTTGAACGAGCAGAGGAACCGGACGCAGGGCTATTGGTCCGGTTGGCGCGTTGCGCGCGTCCGGACCGTGCGACCGGAGGTCTGAGCAGAGTCGTTGACTCTCGGCTGGCAGTGGGTCCGGACGCTGTTGATGGTCCGGACCCCCTATGTAAAGTGCGTCCGGAGGTACGCAGAGAAGAGGAAAAAGGGTGGCTAGTGTGTGGGTGTAGGCTATATAAGGTGATATGGCCGGCCCTTTGGGGCACTTCTTGCACATTCTCATTACTCACACACTTGTGTTCATTTGTGAGAAGCCCAACACTCATCCCTCTCAACATATTTGACATATTCATGAGAGATTGAGTGAATCCAAGTGCATTGCTCGTTGATTGCATTCTAGTGGCACTTGGTGATCGTCGTCATCGCAGAGCTCTTGTTATTCTTGGAGATTGCCATCTCCTAGACGGCTTGGTGCGGCGAGGATCGTTGAGTGGAGGAAGGTGATTGTCTCCGGCTCCGATAGGTGGATTGTGAGGGGTTCTTGAACCTACCCCGCGGGAGTTCGCGAAAGGTATCTCTAGTGGATTGCTCGTAGCTTGGGGATCCCCATCTTGTGTTGGTTGTGCGGCACCCTTGAACGGGTTTGGCTTGGATTGCCAATTAGCGCGTGAACCTCCAAGTGGGTGTATTCTTGGCAAACAAGTGAACCTCGGTAAAAAATATTTTGTCTCATTGTCTCTCTACCGAGGATTCATCTTGTGATTGATTGGTTATCTATTGGCTTATCTCTTCATGTTGGTATAACCATTCTATCTCTAGCTTTGCATTACATTCTTTACATTCTTGCAAAGTAGAGCCTCTAGCTTAGCTTGTGTAGCTTAGTGTAGTTGTATTAGTGATCCAGCTCTTGTGTGTGACTTAGAACATATCTTGCTAGTAACTAGAATTGGTAGGTGGCTTGCCTAACAGTAGAGTTAAAGCAAACTTGCTTATCGTCATGTTTTATTCTAACAAGTTTGCTAAGTGTTCTTCTAGAAAATTTAATTAGGCTATTCACTTTCCTCTAGCCATACCTAGACCTTTCAAGTGGTATCGAAGCTAGTACACCGTACTTAAAGGCTTAACATCCCACGATGTTAAAATGGCTCAAATCAACAACACCAAGATGGCACCTAAGTTTGATGGCAACAATTATAGCTATTGGAAGGCCTTGATGACCACCTATCTTAAATCAATCAACCGGAAGATATGGTTGGTGGTGGACAAGAAGTTTGAGGTAGTGAATAAAGAGGCACCCACCGCGGTCGAAGAGGAGAAGCTCCAAAACAATGATATTGCTTTGAGTGCAATACATGAGGCAATCTCCAAGGAAGCCTTTGAGCAAATCAAAAACTTGGAGAGTGCACATGAGGCTTGGAAGAATCTAGAAGAGTCATATGAAGGGACTCAATCCATGAAGGGAGCAAAGGCCTATATCTTGAAGGAGAAGTTTGCTAGCTTCAAGATGAAGGAAGATGAGAACGTGCCTGAGATGTTCAATAGGCTTGAGGTGCTTGTCATTGACCTTAAGTCACTTGGAGAGAAGGTGGAGAACAAGGACTTCTCATTCAAGTTCCTAAGAAGTCTTCCCTCAAGATTTGAGATGATAGTCACTTTATTGGTGAGAAGTGGATTGGACACAACGACACCAAACCAAATTCTTGGTGAGGTGATGACCGATGACACCTTTAGAGAAGACAAGAACAAGATTAGAGAGAACAAGGAAAAGAAGGATGACAAGAAAGAAGACAAGAAGAAGAGTGTGGCATTCAAAGCCACATCATCATCAAAGGGCAAAGCTAAGTGTGATGAATCAAGCAATGATGAATGCTCAAGTGATGATGATGAAGATGATGAAGAACAAATGGCCCTCTTTGTCAAGAAGTTTGGCAAGTTCATGAAGAAGAAGGGCTATAGAGCTAGAAGGAAGAAGAACTCCTTCAAGAGCAAGAACAGTGACAAGAGGTGTTTCAAGTGCAATAGCAAGGATCACTTCATTTCGGATTGCCCACATCATAGTGATGATGAAGATGAGAATAAGGGCAATAAGAAAGAAAAGAAAGAGAGAAAGATGTTTCTCAAAAAGAGCAAGAAGGGAGGCTCATATGTTGTCACTTGGGATAGTGATTCAAGTGAAGATGATAACTCAAGTGATGATAAGAAGAGATCAAGCAAGAAGAAGGCTCTTGCTAGCATTGCTATGAAGAACAAGATCTCTCTCTTTGACACTCCATCGATATGCTTCACGGCTAGGCCAACTAAGGTACAATCCGATGATGAGTGTGACTCTAGTGACGATGATGATGATGAACCCACTAAAGATGAACTAGTTGAAATGTTAGATGATGCTAAGACTCACTTTGACATCAAGAGAAAGGAGTGCAAAGCATTGCGAAAAGAGCTTCAAGTTCTCAAGCAATCCTTTGATGAGCTCAATCTTTGTCATGAGAGGCTAGAGGTAGCCCATGAGAAGCTTGGCAAAGCTCACTCTAAGCTTGAAAAGGCTCATTCACTTCTTGTTGAGCAAAATGAGAAAGAGCATGTTTCAACATGTAACATGGGAACAACTTGTGATATAATTGATGAATCATTCTATAAACCCATCATAATCACCTCAACTAACCCTTCTTGTAGCACATCTAACTCTACCTCTTCTACTAGTGATATTGTCACTTGTGATGCTTCACTAACGGTTGAGAATGAGAACCTTAAGAAGGAGGTTGGTAAGCTCACTCTAGCATTAGGCAATGCCTATGGTGGAAACGCCAGCTTGCTTAAGTGCTTGGGTAGCCAAAGGTTCTCCCTTTGCAAAGAGGGACTTGGCTATTACCCCCAAGAGAGGCAAGGCGGCCTTTGCAACTCCAAAACCTCGCTTTGTGAAGAGCAATGGTCGGTTTTGCTCTAGTTGCAAGCAAGTAGGGCATGAAGAGCAATATTGCAAACTAAACTAAAGCAAGATAAAATTTACACATGCATCTATTCACTTTGATTCTAGTTATATGCTTACCAAGGGCAAGAAAGGTGTGATAGCTAAGTACATGGGTACACTCAATGAGAGCTCAAAGAAGAAAGCTATTTGGGTACCTAAGTCCTTAGTCACTAACTTTGGAGGACCCAAGCAACAATGGGTACCTAAGAAGAATTGAATCTTTTGTAGGTCAACTATAAAGCCGGAGGGAGGCATTGGGTGCTTGATAGTGGGTGCACTCAACATATGACCGGAGATTCAAGAATGTTCAACTCTATCAAGCCAAATGATTGCAATGTGATTGAATCTACCACATTTGGTGACAATGGCAAAGGCAAGGTCAAAGGGCTTGGTAAGATTGCTATATCCAATGACATGAGCATATCAAATGTGTTGTTAGTAGAGAACTTGAACTTCAACTTGCTATCCGTAGCTCAACTTTGTGATCTTGGATTTAAATGCATCTTTGGAGTTGATGATGTAGAGATCATAAGTGTAGATGGTTCTAACTTGATATTCAAAGGATTTAGATATGAGAACCTATACTTAGTCGATTTCAATGCCAAAGAAACTCAATTGTCAACTTGCTTGCTATCCAAATCTATCATGGGTTGGCTATGGCATAGAAGGCTTGGTCATGTTGGAATGAGGCAATTGAACAAATTAGTCAAGCATGATCTAGTTAGAGGCTTGAAAGATGTGGTCTTTGAGAAAGATAAGCTATGTAGCTCTTGTCAAGCCGACAAACAAGTTGGAAATACTCACCCTAGTAAGAGCATGATGAGTACTTGCAAACCATTTGAGCTCTTGCACATGGACTTGTTTGGACCAACCGCCTACACTAGCATTGGTGGAAACAAATATGGCTTTGTGATAGTTGATGATTTCACTAGATATACATGGGTATTCTTCTTGAGTGACAAGAGTGAAACATTTGATACATTCAAGATCTTTGTCAAGAGATGCCAAAATGAATTTGAAACAACTATCAAGAGAGTAAGAAGTGACAATGGTAGCGAGTTCAAAAACACTAGAGTTGATGAGCTTTGTGATGAATATGGAATCAAACATCAATTCTCGGTCAAGTATACTCCTCAATCAAATGGGCTTGTTGAGAGGAAGAATAGGACACTCATTGATATGTCAAGATCTATGCTTAGTGAATACAATGTGAGTGATTCTTTTTGGGCCGAAGCTATCAACACGGCTTGCTATTATAGCAACCGACTCTATTGCCACAAGATGCTTGAGAAGACACCTTATGAGCTATTGAATGGAAGAAAGCCAAATATTGCATGCTTTAGAGTATTTGGATGCAAGTGCTATATCTTGAAGAAAGGTGCAAGATTGAGCAAATTTGAGAAGAAATGTGATGAAGGCTTCCTACTTGACTACTCAACTACAAGCAAAGCTTATAGAGTATGGAATCTTACTTATGGAATAGTTGAGGAAGTACATGATGTAGAGTTTGATGAAACAAATGGATCTCAAGATGAGAATAAGAACCATGATGATGTGAGAGGTGAACCATTGGCTAATGCAATGAAGAACATGGATATTGGGGACATTTGGCCAAAGCAAGTGGATGATGAGCAAGATATTGAAGATCAAGTGAATCCTCCATCCAATGTGCAACTCAATGAAAATCAAGCTAGTTCATCCTCTCCAACTCAAGATCAAGAAGCTAGTTCATCTATTTTACCCAATGATCAACCAAGTACAAACAATCAACTTCCTATACTCCAACCTACATCTATTGCAAGAGATCATCCTATAGATCATATTATTGGAGATATCACTAGTGGTGTACAAACAAGATCTAGATTGGCTTCATTTTGTGAACACTATTCTTTTGTATCATCTATTGAGCCAACCAAGATTGAAGAGGCTTTGCAAGATATTGATTGGGTGAATGCTATGCATGAAGAGCTCAACAACTTCACTAAAAATCAAGTTTGGGAGCTAGTTGAGAGACCAAAGAACCACAATGTCATTGGCACTAGATGGGTTTTTCGCAACAAGCAAGATCAAGATGGAATAGTGGTGAGAAACAAAGCAAGACTAGTTGCACAAGGTTACACTCAAGTAGAGGGTCTTGACTTTGGAGAAACATATGCACCGGTGGCAAGGCTAGAAGCAATAAGGATTCTATTGGCTTATGCTTGTGCTCACAACATCAAGCTCTATCAAATGAATGTGAAGAGTGCATTCCTCAATGGGTACATCAATGAATTAGTATTTATTGAGCAACCACCCGGTTTTGAAGATGACAAGAAACCCAACCATGTGTACAAGCTAAAGAAGGCATTATATGGCTTGAAGCAAGCTTCTAGAGCATGGTATGAGAGGTTGAGAGATTTCCTCCTCTCTAAGGGATTCATTATGGGCAAGGTTGATACTACCCTATTCACCAAGAAGATTGGGAATGACTTGTTTGTGTTGCAAATCTATGTGGATGACATTATCTTTGGGTCAACCAATCAAGAGTTTTGTGAGGCGTTTGGCTCCATGATGGCTAATGAATTTGAGATGTCTATAATTGGAGAGCTTAGTTACTTCCTTGGTCTTCAAGTCAAGCAAATGAAGAATAGGACTTTTGTTAGTCAAGGCAAGTACATCAAGGACATGCTCAAGAAGTTCAATCTAGATGAAGCAAAGTCTATTAGTACACCCATGGGAACAAATAGAAATTTGGATGGTGATGCTAGTGGCAACATGGTAGATCAAAAGCTATATAGATCAATGATTAGTAGCTTGCTTTATGTGACCGCATCAAGACCGGATGTCATGTTTAGTGTATGCATGTGTGCAAGATTTCAAGCTTCTCCAAGAGAGAGTCATTTGAAAGCCACAAAGAGGATATTGAGATATTTGAAGCATACACCTAATGTTGGGTTGTGGTATCCTAAAGGATCAAACTTTGAGTTACTTGGATACTCCGACTCGGACTATGCGGGTTGCAAGATAGAAAGGAAAAACACATCGGGTACTTGTCAATTGCTTGGGAGATCACTAGTCTCATGGTCATCAAAGAAGCAAAATAGTGTGGCACTCTCTACCGCTGAAGCCGAGTATATTAGTGCGGGGAGTTGTTGTGCACAAATACTTTGGATGAGAGCTACTTTGAATGACTTTGGAGTCAAATTCAAGCAAGTGCCTTTGCTATGTGACAATGAAAGTGCAATCAAGCTCACCAACAATCCGGTTCAACACTCAAGAACAAAGCATATTGATGTCCGTCATCATTTCATTAGAGATCATCAATTGAAAGGGAACATTTCTATCACTAGTGTTGGCACCGAAGATCAATTGGTCGATATCTTTACCAAGCCACTAGATGAGAAAAGGTTTTGCAAGCTAAGGAATGAGTTGAATATACTTGATTTCTCCAACATGAGCTGATGCACCCCCACTTATATGACATGCCTCTACTCCAACAATGCAAGGTAAAAGTTGATTTGAGAGCATTCATGCATACCTTGTTAGGACTTATGTAGAGCATATAGACATCACTCATGCTTCTAGGCTCATTCATGAAAACTAAAATGTCTTTGATGCTTATATGGTGCCACTATAGCTTCTATGAGTTGATATGATCTAGTGGTGGCATATGACATGTTGATGTTCTTTCAATCCTAGTGTTTGCTCTATGTCTATGAACTCAAAGTGTTTAATTCTAATTAGGCAAGATAACCATCTTAGCATGTGTGAAGAAGCTTGTCTATGGTTTAAATCGAATTAAATATCTTGGGCAAGTAGCTTAGATCAAGCCAAAGTTGAAAATAATCTTTCACCCTATTTCACACTTAGGGGGAGCTAAAACTTTAATATCTATAATTGGTCCCGCCTTTTTGTGTCAATTGGATGACAAAGGGGGAGAAGTTATTGTAAAAGATATCATGGGGGAAAAATTGAAAATGGGATAAACATGATAAGGGGAGAAAATAATGAAAAATCAATTTTGAAAGAGAACATACAAATAGGAGGAGCAAGCTCATGAACACTTTGGTGCATTTGAATGTTTGCATCCTCATATGTATTGTTGCACAAGTACTTTAAATTCAAAATACATGCTTGTGTGGTGCTTGCTAGTGATACAAATTGAATGGTGATTGATCAACTAGCATGCATATGTTGATTAGCTTTGACCCTTGTAGTTTTCAAGTAATCTCTAGAAACCTTGCTCTTAATGTTGATCTCACAAGGTTATCTAGTTGTTGTTTCAAGTGGTGTCTAGCTAATCATGGTGCTAAGGGTGATCATAAATTCCGCACTCCGATGGTATCACGCTTCAAAGGTCTAACTCTTACACCTTAGCATCATTTGGTAGCTATTTACTCTCCCACAATGCCTATCTATACATATGTGCAAAACTTGAACTAAACTCATGAAGCACATATGTAGGGGGAGCTAATAACTACCAAAAGCGAATTTTTTTAACTTGTCCAAATCTTGAATCTTTTATTTAAATGCTTGGACAAACAACTCAAGTTAAAAAATGATTATATTTCATATCTTTTTGGAAGGGTTGTCATCAATTACCAAAAATGGGGAGATTGAGAGTCCCCATGTGTTTTGGTTTTGAGTAATTGATGAAACCCACCTAAGTACTAACCTTGATCTCTAAGTGTGAATCATGAGATAGGTTGGTACATACCATGTGATGGAGCAAGGTGAATCAAGTGTGGATGGCACAAGCTCTAGCATGGTGGTGGAAAGGAAAATGGTGTGAAGCCAAAGGTGATTGCTAGAAACCATTTTCGGTTTGGTGATCAAGACATCATAGAGGATGTGATCACATTTAGGATAAATAGCCGTACTATCAAGGAGGGAGCTCTTAAGTATGATTACGGTTATCATGTGCCACTAGGTTCATATGAATCAGTTGAACTAGTGAAACAACCAACTAATTCCAAGATAATTGTGAACTAAAAGCTAACACACGTGCACAAGTGTTGGGATCACTTAGTGTTGGCTCTTGGAAGCTTGGAGAAGTTGGTGAAGTGTTTGGGCAGCTCAAAGAGCTTCGGATAGAGGTCCGGACGCTAGGGTTTGGTGCCGTTCGGACCATCGGCGATGGGTCCGGAGGCACACCCTAGGTCGGCTCGGCTAAGAGAGAAGACCGGACGCAGTTCGCGGTCCAGACGCAAGGATCCGGATGCGCGTCCGGATGCCCTGCGCTCTCTGTTCCTCTCTGTATAAAAGGACCGGACGCAGTTGTTAGTCCGGTTGATGGCACCGGACGTGCGTCCGGAGGTGCTGGTGGCTCGGTGGAGCTCTCGGGTGCTCTCGGGCGCTCGGGAAAATATTTTCGGATGCAAGAAGCAGTGACTCCGGACCCTGTGAACAGGAGAGTCCGGAGGCACGTGGCAGGCAGTGGCAAGCGCGGGAAGTTGGCCGTTTGAACGAGCAGAGGAACCGGACGCAGGACTGGTTGTCCGGTTGGCGCGTTGCGCGCGTCCGGACCGTGCGACCGGAGGTCTAAGCAGAGTCGTTGGTCTAGGCTGGCAGTGGGTCCGGACGCTGTTAATGGTCCGGACCCCCTGTGTAAAGTGCGTCCGGAGGTACGCAGAGAAGAGGAAAAAGAGTGGAAACGGCTAGTGTGTGGGTGTAGGCTATATAAGGTGATATGGCCGGCCCTTTGGGGCACTTCTTGCACATTCTCATTACTCACACACTTGTGTTCATTTGTGAGAAGCCCACCACTCATCCCTCTCAACATATTTGACATATTCATGATAGATTGAGTGAATCCAAATGCATTGCTCGTTGATTGCATTCTAGTGGCACTTGGTGATCGTCGTCATCGCGGAGCTCTTGTTATTCTTGGAGATTGCCATCTCCTAGACGGCTTGGTGCGATGAGGATCATTGAGCGGAGGAAGGTGATTGTCTCCGGCTCCGATCGGTGGATTGTGAGGGGTTCTTGAACCTACCCCGCGGGAGTTCGCGAAAGGTACTCTAGTGGATTGCTCGTAGCTTGGGGATCCCCGTCTTGTGTTGGTTGTGCGGCACCCTTGAACGGGTTTGGCTTGGATTGCCAATTAGCGCGTGAACCTCCAAGTGGGTGTATCGCTACAACGAGGACTATCTTTTTGGCAAACAAGTGAACCTCGGTAAAAAATATTGTGTCTCATTATCTCTCTACCGAGGATTCATCTTGTGATTGATTAGTTATCTATTGACTTATCTCTTCACGTTGGTATAACCATTCTATCTCTAGCTTTGCATTACATTCTTTACAGTCTTGCAAAGTAGAGCGTCTAGCTTAGCTTGTGTAGCTTAGTCTAGTTGTACTAATGATCTAGCTCTTGTGTGTGACTTAGAACATATCTTTCTAGTAACTAGAATTGGTAGGTGGCTTGACTAATCGTAGAGCTAAAGCAAACTTGCTTATCGCCGTGTTTTATTCTAACTAGTTGCTAAGTGTTGTTGTAGAAAATTTAATTAGGCTATTCACCCCCCTCTAGCCATACCTAGACCTTTCAGGCGCCCCACCGGTTTCCTCCCTGTGTGTCAAGGTAAATTTATTTATTGTATTGCTTTTTAGTGTTTTTTGTAGGTTAGTTTTATTAGTTAGGTTAGTTTTGTTAGTGACCTTGTGAATTAGTGTATAAATTAGTTTAGTTAGGTTATTTGTAGGGTTTAGTAGCTTATAAATTAGTTTAGTTAGAATATTGTTAGTGACATTGTGTAGATTAGTTACGATATTAGTAGTTAGCTAGACAACTGATATAGACTATTGTTAGTTTAGTAAGTTAGTATACTTATATAGGTTCTAGTTATTTAGAATTTATTATTAGTTAGCTAATAATTGTAGTGGCCAATAAAATCGACCATTTGATAAGCTTCGGTGGAATGATTTTGTAGATGGATTGTTTTGTTCGAGTTTTCTATGGTGGAAGTGTTAGGAAACAAGATGGTGTTTTTGAGAACATGGAAGAGGAGTTAGAATGGTTTGATGAACCACCGACCTTCAATGACCTGTGTGCCCGCTTGAGTTCAATGTTTGGTGGTGATTTCACAATTAGGGGCAGATTTGATAGTGGGACAAAATTTAACAACTATGGTTTGATGACCTTGTCTGCCCTCGTTCACTGGACCCGCTATATTAGGATTCTCCAAAGTTGTAATGCACACATGGCTGAGGTGGTTGTTGAGAATGGCTATAGGTTGGAGGATGTTGATGAGGGTGTTGGAGGCGGTGACGAAGAATTGGGTGTACAAGGAGATAAAACTCCGAATAACATGGACATGGACGGTCAGTTCACGCAGGAGCAGTTTGATACCCATGAAGAAGGTCGTATAAATGACGACTATGATGTGAGGGGATTTGAACGTGAAGAGGATGACGAAGCTGAACATGAGAGGGTCCCTGATGTTGTTAGCAGTGATTCTGAGTCTGAGTCTGAGGATGAAGGGGGTACACGTGCTCAGAAGACTCAGGTGCTTCCTAATGCAGTACCGGCTCATCGTACGCCCTCATATGTTCCTGTTTCGGCACTTCATGTTGTGCCGACTCATGGCGCGCTGGTCCATGAGTTACCAGAGGGTGGTGCACCATATTATGATCCATGGGGTAGGATTAGCGAACCGCATCAGTATGTTCCACCTCCCCCTTACACGCATAATAAACTAATGCAGTTGAGTGATGGTGGTGTACCTTTTACTGGTGTTCCAAACTACAAAGATGTCAGCATGACACATATGGTAGTTTATGACATGGGTTTGCAGATGGCAAGACAGTCAATGCATGACCATCAGACCCTAATGCTTAGTAAGGGCATGGTCTTCAATACAATCTCAGAAATGAAGCTTTTTCTTCAGGACTATGCTATGTTTCACCACAGATCTTACGTTGTCACTCATTCTAACAAGGAGTTGAGGTATCACAATATCTGTAAAGCAGGTTTCCCATGCATGTGGAGGCTTACTGCAAGGAAGAAGCGTGATGACAAGTGGAAGATAAATACGGTGATCCAACCCCACACATGCTTGTCCAACAGCGGGAATGAAATTCATCCGTAGCTCACTGCACGTTACCTTGGTCGACGTATTCTGTCTATCGTTGACAAGGACAACGATGTCTCAGTGTCAATGTTACAAGTGAACATATTTAATCTTGTTCGTTATCATGTGAAGTACGACAAGGCTTGGCGTGTTAAGCAGATTGCACTTGCCGGTTAAATAGGCCTCCCCCTTGCCGCTCTATGATCTGCGGAGCGGCAGGGCTGCCGCTCCATGGCTGGGGAGCGGCAGCCTTGCCGCTCCGCAGATCATGGAGCGGCAAGGGCGGACCCACTGCATGGCCTTTGACCGGTCTCGACTGTTGCCGCTCTATCATGCAATGCCGCGACATGGATGATGGAACGGGCAAAAGTGTTAGGAATAAAAGAAAGTTTGGGTGTTAGAATTAAATTTAGTTAAAAAAGTGTTAAAATTAAAAAAAATCTATATTTAGCCGTACAAATAGACGCCAACTAGCTAGTTGAGCTAGCTTGAGATTCATTTATAGGGGTCCTTACTACGCATTAATTATAACGACTATATGATGTAGTAAGAGTAGCTCAAAGAATGATTTATGAGTGGGATCTAAATATGTCATTTCATATTTATTATTTAGGGCATGTTTGGTACAGCTCTGCTTTATTAGT
>CM039120.1:40034650-40277729 GCA_022036555.1 Microstegium vimineum | reverse complement strand
CTGTCACAGTCTAAAAGTTTTTTTTTTGCTCGATCACGCAAAAAGTTTGCTCGTCTTTGTATCAAGATAGAGAAAGAGTTTGATACAACACGCCATAACGACATCCTAGATGATCAACTATGGTTTACATGAAAGCTCAGACTCTCTAGTGTACAGCCTAAAGGTAATTTTGAACAACGATATGGTATCTAAAGGTAATTTTGACTGCTACTGTTTTAAAAAAAATTATTGAAATATAATATATGTATATTTTTATAAAAGTATTTTTGAAAATAAATCTATTGATATGATTTTCATTTTTCTAAACTCAACAACTTAAAAGTTATTCATGATTTATATTTCAATGTTTGACTCAAACTTTATCTAAAACGAAATCTAATACAAGTATGAAGGGAGTATGTACAGAAAATAAATATTTTCAAACAATATATTTACAAATCTAGAATTTTTTTTGAACTATATAATGAATAGTGTGATATAATAGTTATGAAATATCAATGAGTATTGTCTAGTGATAATTTGTTGTTCCTAAAAAAAATTAGGCCATGACTAGGGCCATGGCCTTAGTGGCCTTAGGCCTAGGCCCGCCCCTGTATACATGTCTCTATATAGTAATACCAAAAAGATGGCTGTTGCGGAGATAGGAGGGACGAGTGGGACTGTCGGAGACTCAAGTCCTTGTACGTACGGTTTTCCTGAAAATTTCAAATTAAATTAAAATTGGAAAACATTGTACTGTTGGATAAAAAAAAGAAACTGGTATTTATATGTGTTCTTCTTAAAAATATGTCAACCATTGGTATAAAATTAGGTTTTAGATCTTCCTCTCCTCCCAACATTATTTTTCCTTCCTCTCTCTCTGGTTGCCTTCTTTTCACCCAGACCTCTACCCCGCATGTACCGTGCCTTAACCGAGTTTTGTGTCGGCCTCATCGACCGCCTCACTTCCACCTCCGCCACACATGCATCTCGTCTTTGTATTGCGATGATCATGACCTCACCTTTCTGTTGACACAAAAAGTGACGTGTTGCGTCTCACACACAACAAGCCGGAAAACGTGACTTTAATCGGGTGCTCGGGCGTTTCGAGAACCGAAAACGTGTCAGTCAGTTTGACCTGAAACTAACAAGGGATGAAAGTCATTAAATATAAACTGGAACGTGCCGGATGATACCAGACAGTTCCATATGTACGGCCCTGAAGCCACTTACAACGACATACAACTATGAAAGCTATCTGCCAACAGGTTTTATGGAACATTCGGCTAAAGTAGACATAAGGCATGTAAACCACCGATTGCCGAACGCGCATGCATGGGAAAAGGACGTACAAATGAGTCATAATTGAATATAAATTAAAGCATAATCAAGCTCGGCAATCCGACCGAGTTGGGATCCATGATGAAGGAAACATGTAAGAAAAACATGATCAAACCAATCTAAGCTTGCGCCTGCCGCACGACACTTAGCTTTATCAAGACTCAAACGTGAAATAGCATGCATGAACCCACAACACGTAACAATCTAGATTGAACTTGATTCGGCTATTATGAAACATAAGATCTAACTGTGGAAACAACTTGAAAGTTTTGAATTGTTAAAACATGAATAGATCTATGATGAAAAAAAGGAAAGCCGAACCTCATTAATCTAAATTGGGCAAAAAAGTGTTTGCAAATATGTAAAGATTATCTAAAACATGCAACACGATAACTTAATGAATCCAATAGATCTTGCCAAATCTACGAGAGCCGATAACTATCTTGCTTATGCTAAGCATATCGAGCAAACACCCGCCGCACGGTATTTACTTGTAAACAAAACATAAGTAAAGACTTCTTGATCATCAATCAAGGATCCGCCGCACGATCATTGACAATAAACAAGACTACTTGCATCAACATCTAAATCCACCGCATGATACTAGACATGATAACAAGGTTGCCAAGACTTACGGAGGTCGACGGATCGATGATTCCTCTCGAAGAACTCGACGACACGACAAAAGGACACGAAGTTGCCACGGGGCTGGTTGTATTAATTTGGTTGTGAACGTTTTTACAATGGCCAAGGGTTTATATTTATACCCCGGTCATGACATGAGTCCTACAAGGACACGATTACAAAATATCAAAGGAAACATGACACTTTTAACTCTAGTTTCCTTCGGAGTCTCTTATTTCCTTAATTACCGCAACCTTTTGTTGCCTGATTGGTTGTCACTTGCCAATTCCGCCGCCTCTTCGACGAAAAACCCCCTTTCTTCTAAATAGCTGACCGCACGACCATTTACCGAATTAGAACATCTTCTCAAACATGCCAAAATCTGGTGTTAACACATGCCCCCTCAATTTCGGGATAAAAGCAGTTTTGTTCCGAAATTGACCACATGCTTCCTCTTTCCTCTAGGTCAACACTGTTCACCACTACAGTGCCGCTCAAGAAATCCAAGACCCAGAACACCTTTTGAATCCACCTCGATCCTCCAATGGCAACTCAGGACGAAATTCCAGAGGTAAATCCCCTTTACTTCCATACATTCAGCAATTCCCAGCTGATTTTCTTACTTCCTTTCCGATTCACCTGTTTTTTTCTTCCCGATCCCATTATTTTCTGAAGGAATACAAGAATGAAATTTTAATCCCTTATGCAGCAAATCCTAATTCCTATTTCCTTGGTCCAATGGGTAACCTTGATCCAACTAAGATCATTGAGAAGGAAACCTTGAGGATTCCTTGAAGGACCGAGAACGTCAACCAGAGGGGGGGGGGTGGATGGGAGCCTCAAATTTCTCTCGAAATATTCGGGCCACTCTTCCCAAAAAACCAAACCCAGTTGCTGGGTGCTCAACCTCCCCCGAGCAACTTCCAATATGCGCAGTTGGTTCCATCGAAGTAGGGAGGTTTACCAGCACCTCGCTCCATGTCGCCTTCGCGGATCAAGAACCATGTAAGATGGATTGATCCTTAACCGGCTCTAATACCAATTGAAGGACCGAGAACAGCGACCAGACGGGGGGGGGGGGGTGAATGGGAGCCTCAAATTTCTCTCGAAATATTCAGGCCACTCTTCCCAAAAACCAAACCCAGTTGCTGGAAAACTCACCGGCAAAACGAACAAATGAAAGCTCACCGGCAGTGGAGGAAAACTCACCGGAAACCCCCAAGAATGAGTTCTCAACCCCTATGAGAAAGAGGCAAGAACCCCAAGCAAAACAGCCCTAAAGACAGGCGTCGGACGCTGGAAGACAGCGCGACGGACGCTCCAGGGCAGGGCGTCGGACGGTTAGGCGAGCGTCCGTCAGCCTTCTAGAGAGCCTAACAGAAGCTGAAGAAGTGCTGAGGCAACGGACGCTTGGACGACCGTCCGTCGGCCTACCCGAGAGCAAAACAGAACAGAACAACGCACACCACACGACGGAAGCTGGGCGACGGACTCTGGAGAGCGTCCGACGTGAAAACCGAAGGGCGCCGATAAGCGAGGCGACGGACGCTGACGTCAGTACATACCAGCGTTCGACGCAAACCCTCGGAGCGTCCGACGCCCCCGACAAACGCGCAGTAACCGCGAAAATCGTTTTTCTCTCCACCAAATCTTGATCAAATATTCTCCCCTAGCAACCCAACTTGGTAGGCATGATTCTAGTGCTATGGAGGAGCTATCCCGAAGAAATCATCGCTCAATTTGGTGAGGATTAAAGGGAAACGAGGATTTGGGGAAAAGGGGCAAGAACAAAGAACACCGCAAAGAAATTGTCCGATCTACGCACTTGTGAGGTTTGAGGGGAATTCCTTTGGTGCAAAGATGCTCCTCACGATTACGAACAACTTGGTTCAAACGGATTTGCAAGAGCTACTCCCTACAAAGAGAAATCATCTCGGGAAAAAGAGGGAGCAAAAGCAAAATGCGAAGAACACAAGCAAAAACGGGTACACGATCAACAAATCGAAGCCACCATGGCTTACAGGGGTTACGACCTCCGATTCCTCGCAACAAATCTAAGTTCTTACAAAGGTTGGTAGAAACAACCTAGGGATCTCATGAACTAGAGAGAGAGAGAGAGGGCAAGTGATTAGGGTTCACGAGAGAGGATGAGGGATACCCCTTCACCCCCTACTTATCGGGCTTTGGCTATTTCCCAAAGACCCCCCTAGATACATTGAGTGAACTACCTAGCCTAAGCATTGGAGTCCAAGCTCTAGAAAATATCTCCCGCATTTTGAATGGACGGCCCCGCTTCCTGCCGGGAGTGGCCGTCGCCTCGACGCAACCTCCAGGATTCCGCCACGTGCCATCCCCGCTTCCTCGGAAGCTCCGCCTAGGTTTTGAGGCCCAAACCTAGGAAACCCGCCACCGGTAGCTTTGGGCTCAACTACCGAACCCCGAGTTTTGAGGCCCAAACTCAGAAACCGTTCTCGGATGATTTTGAGGCCCAAACCACCAAACCACTTGACTCGAGCCACCTTGTCTTCGCCCGGTCAGACTCCGAGTCCCCTGAGCCTCCGCTCGACTCACGCATCCACCGTCTTGACTTGGTCGACTCGGTCTACCTCCATGTCGTCTCGCACTCGTCGGTGCCAAGTACTAGCCACCACAGCTAGTCTGTCGGCGCCCATGGTCCCTCAGTTCGAGCCCCGCTTTTGCCCTTCACCGCTCTCAGTCCATCGGCACGGCAAGCCTCTACTCGACCTTCTCCACGCCATTGACCACTGTCACTAGGCATAGCACCTGCACACCACAAGCCGATAGACAAGCACATGTTTTCTGCTTTCGCTGAGGTTAGGATAAGCCACTCAAACTGAAACACTCACGTGTTGGTCAATCACTCATCATCAAAGCTAAACATACATGGGTACTTATTCACCATGTGTTCACAATCTCCCCCTTGATGAGTGCATTTTCAACACAAGTGCATTTCAGATTTGAGCCACAAAGTAAAGCTCTTCAAATGACTAAAAAGCTACAAAAGCCAAAACGGGGTCACTTGAGAGAAGCAAACATGATACCAATTAAAAAGAGAGGCAAAAACGATTCCAATTTAAAAGCATCCTTCAAAACACCTCATGACAAAGCCACTTACTAATGCCTAATAAAATCATATGGGCAGCGGTTCAACGCAACCAAGCGAAACAAAGCTAGCCCTCAAGAAGAGGCAGAAATGGGCTAAACACTGCTAGCAAGTCCAAGATACCAATCACCGCTCTCAAAGCTCAGACTTCCAATTTAAACACTAGGGGAGCTCAAAAGATACCAATTGAAACCACTTACGTCCCCTAATGCTCAAGAAGCAATCGAAACCTGTCGGAGCCAACAAAGCAAGCTAGACCCTCCAGAAGAGGCAAAGGATCAACACATCTAGCAAAAGCTCCCCCTGGGCAAAATCACACTCAAGATACCAAATGAGCTCTAAACCAATGAAACCAAAGAGATTCACTCTTTCTCCCCCTTGGAAGTAGATGGCTGAAAATGGAATGAAATGCACATCTCTCCCCCTTGTTGACACATGTAGCTCATCAAACATCAACAACTCAAGATCCGGCTACAAATGCCATGAAGTGCAAAATGAGTGCAAAAGCTTTATACTTAGAGCTAAGACAATGAATAGATGCTCTAAGTGATGTGATCCTGTGAGAATAGGAAAAGCTCTACGTGCCCAACAAAGACTCAAGTTGAGCTTAAGATCACTTTAGAAGCTATTTTAGAGAGCATATCATGTGAGAGCAGAGAAAAGGTATCACCTCCTAGAGATAGCTAGACATGGCAAGCAAGATAGAATATATCTCAAAGAAATCTCATGTATAGCAAGTAAAACTATCCCTTAGCAAAGTTCATACAACAAGCCAATGACCCAACTGAATGAATTTTCCAAATTTCAGAGTTTTGCAGCTAGTTTTCAGTTTTAGGCACATTTAAGTTGTATGCGAGTGGTTGTAAGCAAAGTGATGCCACTGCTTACCAACCGGGCGAAGTCAAAGGACTTGACACACCGGTTTTGGTCATACACGACACCGCTCAAGTATCAACCCATATGGGAAGCAGTCTCGAACACACGGTGAAGTGCTCACAATGCAGACCCAACTCAATCTTTCCAATTCACAAAATAGAGAGCAATTTCAATTTAGATATTAATCATGGTGCTAAAAGGTAGTGAATGAAACAATGAAGAGCCATAGTTACAAGCTATATACAAATCAGCCAAGAAGGATCTTCAAAAGCCTACTCATGCTAGTGCCATTTCAGAGGTGACATGGGTAATTTAAATTCAGTTTTAAAGCTTTTCTAACTTAGCTCTATTGCATATCATAAAGATCAAAAAGAGTCTAAGTTAGACAACACCATAGACACATAAAACACCTCAAACAGAGCATAGATTCATTATATCGGCTATAGATATGAAGCTTAAAATGAACTATGTCACAAATGCAAATGAGATGCAAAATGCAATGACACTACTAACACTAACAAGACAACAGAAGAGAAGAAGGACAAGGAAAAGACTAAAAGAGTCAAACAAAACTATGATACACAAAACTTTCCTCCTCTAAAAAGGAAAGCAAACACCCAACTCACCCCGAAGGCGAGAAAACGTAGCTTGATCCAAAGGCTTCGTGAGAATATCCACAAGCTGGTTGTGGGTCTCGACATGCCGGAGGTCAATGTCACCCTTCTCGTAATGATCTCGCAAGAAATGAAAGCGGACCTCAATGTGCTTGGTCTTTGAATGAAGCACATGATTTTTGGCCACACTAACTGCACTCGTGCTATCGCAAAGCAGAGGCACCTTAGTAAGCTCAAGACCGAAATCTTTCAAAGTGGCAATCATCCAAATCAACTGCGAGCAACAGCTAGCCACGACAACGTACTCAGCTTCGCACGTCGACTATGCCACGCTAGACTGCTTGCGAGAAGACCAAGAAACCAAAGAAGACCCAAGAAACTGGCAAGTCCCAGAAGTGTACTTCCGATCAAGTCGGCAACTGGCAAAGTCGGCGTTAGAATAACCACAAAGCACAAGAGAGGAAGAGCTGGAGAACCAAAGCCCAAATTCGGGAGTGAAGCGCAAGTACCTCATGATGTGTTTCACCGCCTGCTTGTGCGAAGTCCATGGGGACGCCTGAATGTCCGACCGGGTCGCCGTCAGGTACAGAAGTGACCCGATCATGTTGCGGTACTCCGTCTAGTCCACCGCCTCTCCTTCCTCGTCCGCATCCAAGGCAGTCGTAGTCGACATGGGCGTCGAAAGAGGCTTTGCCTCACCCATGTCAAACTTCTTCAAGATATCCTTCGTGTACTTGCCTTGGTGCACGAACGTCCCTTCCCAGGTTTGCTTGATTTGCAACCCGAGAAAGAAAGTCAACTCTCCCATCATGCTCATCTCAAATTCCCTGCTCATAAGATCTGCAAACTTGGCAATAAGAGCATGAGAAGAACCACCAAAGATGATATCATCCACGTATATTTGGACAAGGAGAGTGTCTTTGCTTTGCTTGAAGAGAAACAACGTCTTATCTACCGATCCCATTTTAAAGCCCTTAACAAGCAAAAAGGTTTTTAGCCTATCATACCATGCTCTAGGTCCTTGTTTCAAACCATACAAAGCTTTGTGAAGTTTAAAAACATGGTTTGAAAACTTGAGATTTTCGAAACCGGGAGGTTGTTTAACATAAACTTCCTCCTCTATGTAGCCGTTTAAGAAAGCACTTTTAACGTCCATTTGAAAAAGTTTAAAACCCTTAGAAGTCGCAAAAGCTAGAAAGATTCTAATGCCTTCTAAATGAGCTACGGGAGCAAAGGTTTCCTCATAGTTTATTCCCTCCTTTTGACAAAATCCTTGAGCTACCAACCTAGCCTTGTTGCGCACTACCACCCCATCCTCACTTTGTTTGTTTTTGAAAACCCATTTGGTACTTATAGGGTGGCAACTAGGTGGTGGAGGAACTAAGACCTAAACGTGGTTTCGCTCAAAGTTTTCTAACTCCTCATGCATGGAATTAACCCAATCCGGATCCATCAAAGCGTGTCCAACATCTCGGGGCTCAAAACAAGCGACAAAAGCCGAATGAGCAAAGTGAGAGATATAGGACCTTGACCGCGTGACTCGACGGTCAATGTCGCCGATGATATTCTCTGGCGGGTGCTGCCGCTGGATGTGGCGGGGAGCCAGCCTGGACGAAGTGGCCTACCCTCAACAGCAGCTGGAGCTCCCTCATGTGCAACGGGCACCGACTGAGGAAGCTGCTCGAACGGCCCCCATGTAGAAGAAGTAGTCGGCTCGGGACCGTGAGCCGAAGTGGACGTCGCAGGTGTTGGGAATATGCCCTAGAGGTAATCATAGAGATGATTGTATTTCCTTGTATCCATGACATATTATGAGTTCAATGAATATCCATTAAAGACAACTTGTATCGATAAGCAATTATGTGAATTGTTCGTGAAACTCTTTTACTTGTATGGTTATTCTAAAGTTGTCCCTGATCGAAGTTTGTACTAGAATGTACATGAATATTGGATCAACACATTATTCGTTGATGACTATGTTTCACAAGTCATGGACATGGAGATGTCGAAATAATAATGTGGGCACATGTAGGACATGGTGCTGGACAGACCCGACATGAGATTGTATCTATACACATCATGTACGTTATGTCCTTAGACCTGAGATTGTCGTATGTACTCAAGATGTGAAACGACCTACCTTGGGACTACCAAACGCTACTCCGTGACTGGGTAGTTATAAAGGTGACTTTCGGGTTTGTCAGGAAACATGCTGTGAGACATAGTCAATCAAGATAGAATTTACCACTCTCCATGAGAGAGAGAGAGATATCACTGGATCACTCAAATAATTAGATCATGAAATGCATGGCCGTGCTTGGGTTAAGTGTTAACCCACGAGTTGGACCAAATATCATAAGGCAAAGGAATAACATGTATATTGTATTGTGGTGGTTCGTTTGATATGATCGTAGCGTATGCATAGGAGTTGACATGCCTTGCTAGAGGCCGCTATCAACTATTGGTCGAGTAAGAGTACTTGGGCCATGTCTATGTGTGTGTGAACCCATAGGGTCGCACGCTTAAGGGGCTGGAAGCCTAATTCGGGTTGGACCCGAATTATACTAGGTTTAGGGTTGCTAATGGGCCTCCAACGTGGGAGCTCATTCGGACGCCTATATAAGCAAGGGGAGGCGCGGGGCGAGTTAGACTGACGTCCTTTGGCAGCCGCCGTCGCCCTCCCCATGCTCGCGCCTAGTACTCCTCGCGGACCTAGCAGTCCAGAGGGGTGACGCTTCTTCCCTGCACGTGAGGGATTCCTCAGAGGTACTGCATCTGGAGCACAAGGACGAACCGCAAGAAGAAGACGTTGAGACAGACGACCTCGCAACTGCACAGCACTGCTGTGACACGCACGACTACATCAAGTCGCTTGCGCTGCACCTGCGCGTCTAGTGGTAACCCCGTGATCTATAACTAGCACTAGTTCCTGGTTTATGGGGTAGAAAAATTTTGTTTTCTGGCTAGCGTAGCAACCTCATAACCCTATAGCAGGGTCGACGGGGGCCGCCAGTGGAGTTGGCTCAGGATCACCCCAATCGGGATCATCCTGCTCCTCCTCCACAAAGATGCTAGTGTTCACCTCATCATCACGTGCAAGTTCAAAAGCAGTGGAAACACATGCATAGTTTCATCGAAGGTAATCTCACAAGTCTCCATCACTCGGTTAGTTTCAAGGTTAAGTGCACGATAAGCACGAGAGTGAGTAGAATAACCAAGAAAGATACCGTCAGAAGACCGTGATTCAAATTTATCCAACTTACCGCCCTTTTTGAGGATGAAGCACCTGCACCCAAACACCCGTAGGTGACTTACCTTGGGTGGTCTCCCAAATCGCAACTCATAAGAAGTCTCCTTCTTGAAAGCTCGGAGGAAAATGCGATTGGAAACATAGCAAGCAGAACTGAGTGCCTCAGCCCAATACCTCCTAGGAGTCCTATGCTCATCGAGCATCATCCTGGCCATCTCAACAAGTGTCCGATTCTTGCGCTCAACAACACCGTTCTGCTGGGGAGTGTGAGGTGAGGAAAACTGGTGATCGAGACCCAAGGAAGAGAAAAGAGTTGCAAAGTGAGCATTCTTGAATTCTGTGCCATTGTCATTACGGATAGCTCTCATGGCATTCTTAGGTAGCTCATTTTGCAATCTTAAAATCAGATCTTGAACAAGTGGAAAAGCCTCATCCTTACTCTCCAAAAAGAACACCCAAGAGTACCTCGAGTAGTCATCAACGACTACAACCACATACCACTTCCCTCCTTCCGACCTGACCCGAGCTAGACCAACTGTGTCCATGTGTAAGAGCTCGCCGGGTCGAGTGGTCATGACCTCAGTCACAGGAGGATGGGAAGCGGCAACCATCTTGCCATGCCTGCAACGATGGCAAACCAAATCCTTCTTGATCTTCAGCTTTGGCAGTCCTTGGATAAGGTCCATTGAGCTAAGCCTTGCAAGCAAGTCAAAACTCAAATGTCCCAATCTCCTATGCCACTTCCAAAGCTCGGAAGAAGAACCGGCAAGAAGACAACGAGAAGGTCCGGAAGAGATAGAAAAATCCGCACGAAAAACCTTCCCGAAGGGTAAAATCCGGCAAACAAGCTCACCACGAGAGTCCAAAATCCGTCAAACAAACTCACTTCAAAACCACCATCAAGGAGTTGCGAAACTGAAAGAAGGTTAAAATGCAAATTCACAACCAAAGCAACATCCTTGAGGACAAAAGAAGAGTTCACTTGAATCGACCCTCGGGAGACAACCTTACCTTTACACTTATCCTCGAATGTGATATACTCGGTGTGGTGCACGAGGTCGAGGCTGGAGAACCACTTGGCACTTCCGGTCATATGGCGTGAGCATACGGAATCCACAAGCCAAGTCTCCTCCAGTCCTCCTTCCTACATCAATAAAAAGACATAGGGTGAGCAAACGGACCAACACTGGGGTTAGTAAACTGTGAAGGATACCAGTGTTGTCCCACTTTCCCAAAGAATGGGTTAGGAGAAAAACCAAACATCTCCTCTCCCATGGGAGGATAGCGATCACCATGATGAGGAAAATGTGGTCCGCTAAAGAAGGGTGGGGTAAAGCCACCGCCATGAGGCCCGTAATCGTATGGGTCACGACCGGTACCCCACTGGGCACGACCACCACGTGGTCTCGCCTCCTGAGGCCTAGCACCTTGAGGCATTGTACCTCTAGGCCTAGTAGTGCGCCTCTGAACTTCCGGTTCACGCACCCCAATTCGTGGGTGGTACATGTCTCAGTTGTTTAACTCAACCTGCCTCTGATCATCTCTCTTCCTCCTAAAGCAAAACTCAGCTAAGTGCCCATCCCGCTCACAATACGCACAATGATACCTCACCACACTCTTGGTAGGCACTCTCTTGTTGGGTTGGGTGGCTCTAGCTTTCTTAGGAAGGGGATCACTAGAGATGTCTGGCAGTGTGTCAAGTGGGTTGCGAAGATGGTTCAGTTTTGCAATCCACAGTTGCTTCTGTGGAGTGGTTTTGGGTGGCTCTTCAAACACACCATCTCTCACAGGAAACTCAGAGGGGTCGGTAGGCTTAGGTGGAGTGTTCTTGGTAAGCTTGGGAGCTGTGGTGGCTTTCTCATTCTCGCTCAAACCACTGCACTCACCGATCTTACCGAACATGCTATCGTCTTTCCCACCTATAGCAAAGCTTACTCTCGTGCTGCAAACCCTTTTGCATTGGCTGAGCATCATCCCCAACTGCGGCTCTCGGCAAGACACCCAACTCAAGATGGACTGAAGGTATCTGTTTTCTTCCTCAGTACGCATCTTGTCGTGTCTGCACGACGCGATCTCAAGCTCCAAAGCCTCAAAGCATTCCGACTCTCTAGTGCTATCTGAGCTGACCTTCTCTAGCACAACAATCCTAGCATCTCTTTATGCCAGCTCAGAACGCAAGCCTAAGCAAGACTTGCACGCACCAAGTAAGCTAGGCCTAGCCTTCGGCTCACTGACCTCCTCAAGTAGAGTGCCATACTTGTTCTGGAGAGTGACAAGACTAGTCATGTGGATGGCACAAGCATCACACTCTACCTCCTCGGTAACCACCACTGACGCCTTAGCAAACTCTAGCTCAAGCAGCGTCCTAAGATACTTAGCCTTGAAATCGTTCCTCTCGCACGTGGCACGCTTGAGCAAAGCATCCTGACTCATCAAGGTGTCGTTCAAAGACTCAATCTCGAGAGAGAGGGATGCGATTGTGGGTGGTACCTCGGGTGTGTCGGAGTCGTAGTCATAATCGGGGCCTTCCTTGCGCTTGCCGACCTTGCCTTCTTCAATAGCCATGGTGCAAAAGCCACCGTGCTTGGCGTCAGCATAGAAGCATAGGCCGTTGAGCTTGTCCTCAACCTTTCCCTTGGACTCATCATCGCTCGAAGAAGCACCTCTGTCGGAGGAGGCATCGATGTCGCTGAGGGAGGCGAGGAAGGCTTGGTGCTTGACCTTCACCTTGTCGATCACCTTCTTGGAGGACCTTCGGTGGTAGCCACCCTTGGGCTTGTGCTTGTCCTCGAAGTGGTGCTTGCGCTTATCCTTGTGCTTGGTGAAGTCACCCACAACTTTCTTGGGGCAGTTTGCGATGAAGTGATCCTCATCACCGCAACGGTAGCACCCCTTGGCTGAGCCACCACGCCGATGGTTCAAACGGTTGTTGTGAAACCGTGAGAACTTGGTGATGACCAAAGCTAGCTCATCATCTCCAAGAGCCTCCACTTGATCCTCTATCACAGAAATCAAAGACAAAGCGAACAAAGAGTGTGAAGGGTTAGAGGAGGAAGAAGACATACCGCCGGGGCCAGAAACCAACGCCATAGATGGTTTCGACGGGTTCTCAAGCTTGGCTCGGGTCTGGTAGTCAATCTCCGAGGACTTGAGCTTGCTGAACAACTCGTCCACGGTCAGGGCATCATAGCCCGGTGACTCCTGAATGGCAGCCACCTTCATCTCCCATACCTTCCGATCAAGAGCATGCAGAAGCTTGATAGCCATCTCATGATCATCATAAGGCAAGTTGGCTCGATTAGCACGCATCTTGTTGACAATAGATTGGAAGCGAGTGAACATCCCGTCAATAGATTCGCCGACCAACTGAGCAAAGTTCTCATACTCTCTACGGTACGTGTCGAAGAGTCTGGACTTGATCTGAGGGTTGCCCTCATGATATCTCAAGAGTGTTTGCCAGATCTCCCGTGCCATAGTGAGACTCGAAACCCGCTCAAACTCTGGAAGAGACAGACAAGAGAAGAGAATGCTATGGGCTCTTGCGTTTGACGCATGCTGCGTAATCTGGGCATCGGTGATCCGAGCCTCAAGAACCACGTAGTTCTCATTCTCACAAATCTCCCAAAACTTTGTGTCAAGCCCTTGGAGGTAAGCCAATATGTGCACCTTTCAATAGGCAAAGTTGGTTCCATCGAAGTAGGGAGGTTTACTAGCACCTCGCTCCATGTTGGCTTCGCGGATCAAGAACCATGTAAGGTGGATTGATCCTTAACCGGCTCTGATACCAATTGAAGGACCGCGAACGGCGACCAGACGGGGGGGGGGGGGTGAATGGGAGCCTCAAATTTCTCTCGAAATATTCGGGCCACTCTTCCCAAAAACCAAACCCAGTTGCTGGAAAACTCACCGGCAAAACGAACAAATGAAAGCTCACCGACAGTGGAGGAAAACTCAACGGAAACCCCCAAAATGAGTTCTCAACCCCTATGAGAAAGAGGCAAGAACCCCAAGCAAAACAACCCAAAAGACAGGCGTCAGACGCTGGACAATAGGGCGACCGACGCTGGAAGACAGCGCGACGGACGCTCCAGGGCAGGGCGTCGGACGCTTAGGCGAGCGTTCGTTGGCCTTCCAGAGAGCCTAACAGAAGCTGACGAAGTGCTGAGGCGACGGACGCTTGGCGACGGACGCTTGGACGACCGTCCGTCGGCCTACCCGAGAGCAAAACAGAACAGAACGGCGCACACCACACGAGGGAAGCTGGGCGACGGACTCTGGAGAGCGTCCGACACGAAAACCGAAGGATGCCGATAAGCGAGGCGACGGACGCTGACATCAGTTTGTACCAGCGTCCGACGCAAACCCTCGGAGCGTCCGACGCCCCCGACAAACGCGCAATAACCGCGAAAATCGTTTTTCTCTCCACCAAATCTTCCCAAATCTTGACCAAACATTCTCCACTAGCAACCCAACTTGGTAGGCATGATTCTAGTGCTATGGAGGAGCTATCTTGAAGAAATCATCGCTCAATTTGGTGAGGATTAAAGGGAAATGAGGATTTGGGGGAAAAGGGGCAAGAACAAAGAACACCGCAAAGAAATCGCCCGATCTACGCACTTGTGAGGTTTGAGGGGAATTCCTTCGGTGCAAAGATGCTCCTCACGATTACGAACAACTTGGTTCAAACGGATTTGCAAGCGCTACTCCCTACAAAGAGAAATCATCTCGGGAAAAAGAGGGAGCAAAAGCAAAATGCGAAGAACACAAGCAAAAACGGGTACACGATCAAGAAATCGAAGCCAACATGGATTACGGAGGTTACGACCTCCGATTCCTCGCAACAAATCCAAGTTCTTAAAAAGGTTGGTAGAAACAACCTAGGGATCTCATGAACTAGAGAGAGAGAGAGGGGGGGGCAAGTGATTAGGGTTCAAGAGAGAGGATGAGGGATACCCCTTCACCCCCTACTTGTCGGGCTTTGGCTATTTCCCAAAGATCCCCCTAGATACATTGAGTGAACTACCTAGCCTAAGCATTGCAGTCCAAGCTCTGGAAAATATCTCCCGCATTTTTAATGAACGACTCCGCTTCCTGCCAGGAGGTGCCGTCACCTCGATGCAACCTCCAGTATTCCGCCACGTGCCATCCCCGCTTCCTCAGAAGCTCCGCCTAGGTTTTGAGGCCCAAACCCAGGAAACTCGCCACCGGTAGCTTTGGGCTCAACTACCGAACCCCAAGTTTTGAGGCCCAAACTCGGAAACCGTCCTCAGATGGTTTTGAGGCCCAAACCACCAAACCACTCGACTCGAGCCACCTTGTCTTCGCCCGGTCGGACTCCGAGTCCCCTGAGCCTTCGCTCGACTCGCGCGTCCACCATCTTGACTTGGTCGACTCGGTCTACCTCCATGTCTTCTCGCACTCGTCGGTGCCAAGTACTAGCCACCACAGCTAGTCTGCCGGCGCCCATGGTCCTTCAGTTCCAGCCCCGCTTCCGCCCTTCACCGCTCTCAGTCCATTGGCACGGCAAGCCTCTACTCGACCTTCTCCACACCATTGACCACTGTCACTAGGCATAGCACTCGCACACCACAAACCGATAGACAAGCACATGCTTTCTGCTTTCGCAGAGGTTAGGATAAGCCACTCAAACTGAAACACTCACGTGTTGGTCAATCACTCATCATCAAAGCTGAACATACATGGGTACTTATCCACCATGTGTTCGCATTCCTTTCAAGTCTGGAGTGACTCCGCCCAACCAATGGCCAAACACTTTCAAGACCTGGCCACTTCCTCCAATAGTCGGATAGCAAAACTGGTACCGGATCGACCAGCTTGAATGGGAGGACCAGCGGAAGCAGCTCTGCGACGCCATTACCGGTTAGCAAAGTGATTTCATTTTAATCCCTCCTTTTTAATCATGTTTGCTTATCCAATTTGCGTCTTCGTTCAACACTGTCTGCAGAGAATGAACTCCTGAAAGTCGCGTCGAACAAGATCGCCGACAAGGTCAACGCTCAAGGAGAGACCGCCGAGGCGCACCTTGACAATGCGGACGGCCGCATCAACCAAGTCGTCATTCATGGCGTACACCACGACGTGGCTCTGGGGCTAGCAGCGATGACCACCCCAACGTAATGAGGACTTCTCCGTCTAGCTAGTTGGCTTTCGTGGTCAAGTGCCTCCAGAGAATGTTGAAGAAATTGACGATCTCCTGGAGAGCTACGAAGACCACGCAATCGCCCTTGCTGAGATCACAGATTCCCAGACTATTCTCAACAGGTTGTTTGACGAGTAGCTTTGTAATCAGGAATCTTATGTAAAAAACCTTGCCCTGTGAAATACTTGTGATTCCTACTGCTTCTCTTCTCTTAAATTATCTTGAGAATAGCCAATCTAAAGAATGCCTGCATGATGTGTTTGATTTTTTGCTCTAAAGGCGACACATATCGTGTCGGCTATTCTCTGCTCCTCAAAGTATTTTTCGGGTAAAGGCGATGTCTCCACATCAGCTATTTGTGTATAACTCCTTAAGTCTGTTTATGCTGCAACCTCAATATTGGGATAAAATCTCTTAAGAAATCTTCCATTAATAGATCTAGCAAACTCCTCTCCTAGCAAAGTCTTCAGAATATATGCATTGCCAGGTGCATACCTTTCTATCCGAAAAGGTCCTTCCCAATTTGGTGACCATTTGTCGAATGCTCTATCCTTAGTACCAATCGGCAATATAACCTTCCAAACCAGATCTCCCTCTGCGAATTGGTTTTATTTGACCTTTTTGTTGTAATATCTGGCAACACATAACTTGTTCTTCTCAATATTCTCCAACACCTTCAAACGAATTACATGCAAATCTTCTAATCCATCTATCATTAGACCTTTATAATCCTCTTTCTTCAAATCATTTTGCAACGTAACCCGTCTTGATCCTGATTGCAATTCCCATGACAGTACAACATGATGCCCATAAACCAACTCATAGGGAGACGCTTTAGTAGATCCATGACAAGCCATTTGGTAAGCCCACAAAGCCTCGTTAAGAACCGAATGCCACTTCTTCGGCTTTTCATCAATCTTTTTTTGAATAATTTTGATCATGATCTTATTTGATGCTTTAGCTTGGCCATTGGCTTGTGCATAATAAGGAGAAGAGTTGTACAGTTTGATTCCCGTCTCTTCGGCAAAATCCCAAAATTCAGATGAAGTGAACTGAGTCCCCTGATCTGTTGTTATAGATTGAGGAATCCCGAATCTGTGAATTATATGCTCCTTAACAAAATTGACCATGTTCTCTGATGTAACCTTTTTCAAGGGATAGCTTCAACCCACTTCGTAAAATAATTTGTAGCCAGCAGCACAAACTTATGTCCTTTGCTTGAAGGAGGATGAATTTGACCGATCAAGTCTATGCCCCATCCTCTGAACAACCAAGGCTTAATGATCGGGTTCAAAGCCGATGCTGGAGCTCTCTGAATATTACCAAATCTCTGGCAGTCTTGACACCCCTTGTAATATTCAAAACAATCTTCAAGCATGGTCGGCCAAAAAGAACCAGTTCTCCTAATTATCCACTTCATCCGGTGAGCCGATTGATGTGCACTACATACCCCCTCGTGCACTTCGTACATCAGCTTCCTTGCCTGCTCCTGGCTCAAACACTTGAGGAGTACTCCATCTATGGACTTGTAATGCAACTGGTCATCAAGGAGCACAAATTTGATGGCTTTATATCTGAGCTTTTGGGAAACTTTTTATGATGGATTTTTCAAATAGTTGGGAATTTTTGCTTCTCCAGTCATCAATTACCCGACCTTCATCCGAAGCATGAATTTCTTGATCCTCTCGGTATCTTGAAGCACCCTGAGCCAGTCTATTTGCCTCTTCATTCTGCCCCCTAGGGATATGATGCAAGGTGGTTACCTGGAAGCTCTTCAAAAGCTCTCGACATTCTTCATAATATCCCTTTAACATATCACTCTTGCATTCGTATTGGCCAATCAGTTGGTTAATTACCAGCTCAGAATCCCCGAAAATTTCAACAGCAACGACCTTCATCTCGACAAGCAATTGAAGTCCTTTAAGCAATGCCTCATACTCTGCTTGATTGTTAGTAACCGAGAATTCAATAGGGATGGCATACTCAAAAGTCACCCCTCTAGGAGAAATCAAGAGAATACCAACACCACCACCTTTGCTACAAGATGAACCATCAAAAAACAAAGTCTATGGTGCAATGGTTACCATCTTAGGAGAAGGATCATGATGTTGGGTAACAAAATCGGCAATGACCTGACCTTTTACTGCTTTTGCCGACTCGTACCTTAGATCGAATTCTGACAGAGCTAAAATCCATTTGCCAATTCTTCCATTCAAAATTGGCATCAATAACATGTGTTTTATCACATCGAACTCAGAAACTACTACACATTCGGCATTTAACAAGTAATGCCAAAGTTTGGTACATGAGTAAAACACACATAAGCAAAGCTTTTCTATAACCGAATACCTTGTCTCTGGGTCCAGCAGCTTTCGGCTAAGGTAATCTATTACTCTTTCTTTCCCTTCAAATTCTTGCATGAGGGCCGACCCTGTTGTCAGGTTATCGGCCGCCACGTACAACTTAAAAGGCTTGTCAAGTTGCGGAGGTACGAATACGGGTGGCGCCTTCATGTACTCTTTGATCTCATCAAAAGCCTTCTGCTGTACGTCACCCCACACAAACTCTTGATCCTTTTTGAGCTTCAACAGTGGAGAGAAAGGCAACACTCTTGCTGACAAATTAGATATCAATCTTCTCACAAAATTGATCTTGCCCAGCAGCGATTGCAACTCCGTGAGATTGGTTGGAGGCACCACCTTGTCCATTGTTTCCATGCTCTTCTTGCCGACCTCGATCCCTCCTTTATGGACTAGAAAGCCTAAAAATTCACCAGCCGAGACTCCAAAGGCACACTTGTTTAGGTTCATCCTCAAACCATGCTTCCTAGTGCACTCCAAGGTCTTCCTCAAATCGACCAAATGCCCCTCATGATTTCTAGACTTGACCACCACATCATCAATATAGATTTCCACAATCTTGCCGATCAACTCGTGAAAAATATAGTTCATAGATCTTTGATAGGTTGCACCGGCATTCTTCAAACCAAAAGTCATGACAATCCATTAAAACAGACCAATATGACCAGGGCATCTGAAGGCTATCTTTGAAATATCCTCTATTGCCATGAAGATTTGGTTATAACCAGCATTACCATCCATAAAGCTAATGACTTCATAACCAGCTGACGCATCGACGAGCAGATCGACAACTGGCATCGGGTATCCATCCATAGGAGTAGCTTTATTGAGGTTTCTAAAGTCAATGCAGACCCTCATCTTACCATTCTTCTTGTACACCGGGACTATGCTTGAAACCCAATCTGCATACCTGCACGGTTGTAGGGTCGAGATGGCGGACTAGAGGGGGGGTGAATAGTCTTTTCTAAAACTTAACCGTCACGACTAACCAAAACTATTGTGGAATTAAAACTATCGATCTAGCCAAGACTACACCCCTCTAACTATTTCTCTAGAACCTAGCAAAGTATGTCTATTATGCTAACTAAGGTGCCAAGCTAGGAAGCTCACCTAAACAAGTCTAGGTTGCAAGGTCACACAAACCTAAGCAACTAGTACTCTAAGCAAATCGGGAGCTCCTACACATACTAGTAAGCAAAGCACAAAGCACCTAAGCTCACTAGCAATGCTCTCTAGCAAGACTACACAAGTCAACTAGAGAGCTCAACTTACTTAGCTACACAAACTAAGCAATGTGACTAACAAGGCTGCACAAGCCAATTAGCCACTCAAGAGCTACTTCTATGCTACACAAGCTAGAAGGTAACTAGGCAAGCTACACAAGCTAAACTAGTTACAAGAGCAACAACTAATCACTAGCACAAGTATGAATAAGTAAATACAAGGTAGTGATTTGGAGAATGCAAACCACCGAGAATATGTACAAGGTTGACACGGTGATTTTTCTCCCGAGGTTCACTTGGTCGCCACAAAGCTAGTCCCCGTTGTGTCGACAACACACTTGGTGATTCGGCGGCTAATAGGCGTTCAAAAGCCTAGCCCACTAACTCGGGCGCCGCAAGAATCCACCCACAAGTGAGGGTAGCTCAATGACATGGTCAACTAGAGTTGCTCTTCGCGATCCCCGTGGGGAGAGCACAATACCCCTCACAAAGCACTTCTCATATACCCCTCACAATCTTATTGCGCGTTTCGACGGAGCCTCAAGCCACCAAGCCGTCTAGGAGGTGGCGACCTCCAAGAGTAACAAGCACTCCGGCTTGCAACACGATCACCTAGTGCCACACGATGCAATCTCTCAAAGCAACGCACTAGAAATCACTCTCTCACTCAATCGGATGAACACTATCGAAGTATGAGTGAGTTAGAGGGCTCCCAAACCAAGCACACTAGAAGCAACAAATGCCCAAGGTGCTCAACCAGCCCCAAGGGTCAGCCAAGGGCTATAAATAGCATCACCATCGAAACTAGCCGTTTTGCCCCAACATTGGGCTTCCTATAGAGGGTCCGGACGCACGCAACAGTGCAGGTCCGGACCATGTAGCCTGTGTCCGGACTCCTGCCCATTTGAATCTTCCCGTTGGCGCGCTCGCCGATCGTTGCCACGCGTCTCTGGACGCTACTATTCACCGGGTCCGGTTCAACACCCTGTGCGACCAGAGCCAACACAGAGAGCATCCGAGAGCACACAACAGTCTGTACTGCGTCCGGATCCTTGTGTCCGGACCACATACAGCGTCCAGACCTTCACTCTGAGCGGATATAGAGAGCTCCAACCTCCGGACGCTGCGTCCGGAGTTCACCGTCCGGACGACGAACAACGTCTGGATCACCTATGTCAGCACAGCGCAGTCAGAGGGGGTGGCGTCTGGACGCATAGCCAATGGTCCGGACCGCCCGAACCCCCTGCGTCCGGACTCACAGACTCGGCTGAGACCTAGGGTTTGGTTCCGAACCCAAACGCAATGGTCCGGACCCCCTAGGCCCTTGCGTCTGGAGCTCGGTTTTCAGCCGAGACTCCTCTGCACTTCTTCCTTTGCTTCTCATGTGCTAACACAAATGTGTTCACCACCTTGTGCATGTGTGTTAGCATTTTCACAATCATTTTCAAAGAATTTTTCACTTGCTTCTCACCACGCCACTCGATCCTAATTCATCGCAAAGTTAGATCGCTCACGGTGGCACTAGATAACCGATATACAAACAAGTTTGCTCCTCTTGATAGTATGACTATCTATCATAAACCCGGTCATAATCTTCTCTACACACCTATGACCGGTGAAATGAAATGCCCTATGGTTATACCTTTGCCTTGCGCATTCCATTCCATCTCCTTCTCCAATGTTGATGCAACACATGCACCAACAACTAGTCAAATGATATGATTCACTCCATATCATCACATGACCGTGTTGGTTCATTGACCTTGACCTCACTTGCTCTTCACCGTTTCCTTGGTCCATCGGTGCCAAGCATCACCCGCTTGCCCTTCACACTTGCAACCGGTCGATCAAGCCAAGCCTCATCTTGATCTTCTCCACCTTGATCACATGACTCCATGTCATGTCTCATGTGCAATAAGCTCCTTCATCACACGATCACTTGTGAACTAATCTCCTGTGTATATATATTACTTAAACACATATTAGTTCACCTAACTTCTCACTCAATTACCAAAATCACATAGGAACTCTCAACGGCCGAATAAAATCTGCTTCTAATAATCTTTCCACTTCCTTTTTTACATCGGCCAGTACCTCCTCTTTGAAAATCTTCCAGGAAGGTTGTTTGAAAGGACAATATCCAGGCTTGATCGGCAATTTATGCTCAATGATAGAACGATCCAATCCGGGCATCTCTATATAATCCCAAGCAAAACAATCCTTGAACTCTTTCAGTAAGTTTACCAGCTTCAACCTATGCTCTTAGTCTAAATTTGCACCGATAAACATCGGCCTTAGTTTAACATCATCACCAACATTTATTTCCTCTAGCTTATCGGCCGACATGAAGCCACGTCCCAGCTTCCCTTCACTGTCATCGATCGGGTTCTCCATTAAAAATTGCTCTCAGAGCCGACTGCTTGGATCGGCTGTTGGCCCTTGCCGGAGACGTTCACAGGACCTTCTCCCCAAATCTTTCCAGAGAAACAATCGAAGCCATCATACTACCAGTAGACAGGTTCTGTAGCAGCGACATTTACTGAATCATCAGCATGAACAATTTCAACATCATCTCCGACCCATTGAATGAGAACCTGATGCATGGTTGAAGGTATGCAGCAGTTAGCATGGATCCAATATCTTCCTAAAAGCAGACTATATGCCCCATTGCCATCTATGACAAAGAAGGTAGTGATCAGATTCTTTGATCCAATCATCAACTCGACATGTACTGCCCCCTGAGTGTCGGAAGGGTTGCCAGCAAAGTCTCTGAGTACCAAGTCGGCCTTCAACAACTCCTCATTGGTCATCCTGAGCTTCCTAAAGGTAGTATACGGCATGATATTGATGGCAACTCCTCCATCAACCAGCATCTTGGTCAGGGGCTTGCCATTGATGTATCCCTTCACGTAAAGCGCCTTCAAGTGTCGATGTCTGGTCGGTTTATCGAACATTGCTTGTTGAGTCAGGACAAGCTGGGCCATCAGGTTGTGATACTCGCTCTCATCAGCATCTGAAGACACTTCTTCTTGGATATCTTGGTCCTCGGGAGCTATAAATTCTGATGGAATGAAGAAGGTCATATACGTATCAGCCGAACGGTCATATCCATTGGGTTTTCCCTTAGGACGCCATGTTGGTTTTTGTTCGGTAGTCACTTGTGCCAGTTCTCTGTTCCCAAGCGTTGCACCCTCCTTTTCTGGCTCGTCTTCAGACCTGGTGGACACCACTGCCCGCTCTACCATGCATACTCCCGGTGCTTTCTCTCCTCAGAATGAACCCATTCTTGATCGGCAAACCTTTTACCTTGCTGATCCTCTGAGTCGCCTATTTTTAAACGCCAATCGTCCCTAGGAACATGTGCTCCAAGTCTTTCATGGACCGGACGGCGGTTGACCCGGGACTGCCTATACCCTGAATACCGATCACTGCATTCGGGGCAATTATCTCTAGTAGGCAGCTTTAGACCTTCATTCCAACAATGTTTGAAAAATGAGCATCCCCAATGAGACTGCTCCTGCTCTCTCAAGCGCTCTTGTTTTCTCTGATACACTTCCTCCTCATGCCTCTAACATTCCTCTATGAACCTCTAATCCTCGTAATGCATTTGCCTCTGATACTGCTCTTGCTCCCGTTGCCGTTTATTTAACAGGATCTGCGTTGTAACCCTGGGTTTGGAAGCTACCCCTCTTTCAGTTCGGCTACTCTGGAACTATCCTTGTTACCAAAGCTCCTCATCTGTAATCTGCCGATCAGGGTCAACAGCACCAGTCCTTTTCGCTCTATCTGAGGTCAGCACTTTCATCTTGCCCTTGTCCTTGGAGTCTTCCACGGCAACCATGGTCATAGAGAAAGATACTGTGTTCTGTGCAAAAGGGTTAGCGTCAATCTTCATCTTGCCGTCAAACTTCAAATGTCCCTCCTGAATAGCTTTCTGGATCTTCATTCTGAACACCCGGCAATCATTGATGGCATGAGAATTGGTGTTGTGGTATCCGCAAAATCTTTTGTCCTGTACTACTTCAGGACGCAGCATGGGGTACCCTTCAGGCAGTCCCTGAACAATAACTCGAACAACTTGTCTGATTTGGATACATCAAAGTCGTAAGTACCTTTCTGCTGCCTCAACCATCGTTGATTGACTTGAGTTGGTTCCTTTGCCCAGACCAGTTCAGCTGTAGCGACCTCATCCTTGTCTTCGACCTACGTTGCCTCTTCTAGGAAACTCTGATACACTATATTAGCCATATCACCTTTCTGAAAATGGTTGTCTCTTCTGAACCCTTGAGCCTGGTTACTCATCATCGCCAAACGTTGTGACAACTAACCAAGGTCCTCGAAGTCCATGCCGAACAACTTCTCTCTGATGTTCGGCTGCATGCCTGCCACTGCCATCCCCGGCAACTGGTCATCTGGTAAATTCAGAGAATAGCAGAGGTTTTTGGTTTCTCTGAACCTACGGAGAAACTCCTGAGGCGTCTCATTAGCCTTATGTCTCAAGCCCATAAGATCGACTGGCTTCTTCTCATTGGTGCCTGTGAAGAAGTACGCATGGAATTTCTGCTCTAAATCCGCCCAGCTGCCGATGGAGTTTGCCGGCAGAGACGCGAACCACGTGAAAGCTGGTCCTGTTAGGGACAAAGGGAAATACCGAATTCTTCAAGCGTCATCTATGGATGCTTCTCCCAGCTGCATCAAGTACCGACTGATGTGCTCTATAGTGCTGGTGTCATCTTGGTCAGAAAACTTGGTCAGATCTGTGGGAGCCTTAACCCTTGGAGGGAGAGCCACTCAGTTGTACCACTCTGGATAAGGGGACTTGTACGCATAGGACTGGTTCTTTGGCATTAAGCCAAACTGATTTTTCATCATGTCTGCCATCCTATCCATGATGAGATCAACATTGGAATTAGGAGCTCCACGTGCATGCCCTTCAAAAGGCAGCCCTGCTGGGTTTTCGTATCCCGGATTCGGGAGAGCATTGATGGCGCTGTAATCGGCAAACTCTTGATATCCCCCCCATACATATTTTTCTACAGTCTGTTCGCCACTGGAGACACCTTGGAAGAGGAATGTGGGATGTCTCCTATCATGCCGAACGTGAGCTAGTCGTAGGTTGGTTGCTGCTGATGAGGAAGCAATCCCCCTTGGTTCATGCCAGATGCTCCACCATCCTCGGCGGCTTTCTCCTGGCGCTTTGGTACATTGAACAACGTCGGTCCCTGCATCGGACCAGCAAACTCCTCAAAGTATTTGTCAGCTGTCGGACCGAAGGTATTAACCATGATTGAGCGAAAGGTATTCAGGAAAGCGGTGTGATGGTTCCTCATAGTATCACTTATGGCCTTGTGAACCACTTCAGCCACCTTCCGTGCATCCTCTTCCTCAGTGTAGTCAGTCTGATGTGGGAGGAGAGTTCTCGGGAGTGACTGCTTCTGAAAAACCTTACTGCTTTTATTCCTTGAGAAGGACAGTAAGCATTTGTTCTGAAACTCATTGCACGCTTGCTGAACCGCGACCCTAATCTCCTCAGGCAATTTCTCAATGGTTACATTCAGAATCTCCGCATTGTTGATTTCAGGCATCTTGAAAATATGGTGGGTCCCACCGAGCGTGTCAAAAAGTGTGTCCCACCGAGCGTGCCAAAAAGTGTGTTGACACAAAAAGTGATGTGTTGCGTCTCACACACAACAAGCCGGAAAGCGTGACTTCAATCGGGTGCCCGGGCGTTTCGACAACCGAAAACGTGCCAGTCAGTTTGACCTAAAACTAACAAGGGATGAAAGTCATTAAATATAAATTGGGATGTGTCGGATGATACCAGACAGTTCCATATGTACGGCCCTGAAGCCACTTACAACGACATACAACTATGAAAGCTATCTGCCAAATGGTTTTATGGAACATTCGGCTAAAGTAGACATAAAACACGTAAACCACCGATTGCCGAACGCGCATGCATGGGAAAAGGACGTACAAACGAATCATAATTGAATATAGATTAAAGCATAACCAAGCTCGGCAATCAGACCGAGTTGGGATCCATGATGAAGGAAACATGTAAGAAAAACATGATCAAACCAATCTAAGCTTGCGCCTGCCGCACGACACTTAGCTTTATCAAGACTCAAATGTGAAATAGCATGCATGAACCCACAACACGTAACAATCTAGATTGAACTTGATTCGGCTATTATGAAACATAAGATCTAACTGTGGAAACAGCTTGAAAGTTTTGAATTGTTAAAACATGAATAGATCTATGATGAAAAAAGGAAAGCCGAACCTCATCAATTTAAATTGGGCAAAAGAGTGTTTGCAAATATGTAAAGATTATCTAAAACATGCAACACGATAACTTAATGAATCCAATAGATCTTGCCAAATCTACGAGAGCCGATAACTATCTTGCTTATGCTAAGCATATCAAGCAAACACCCGCCGCACGGTATTTACTTGTAAACAAAATAGAAGTAAAGACTTCTTGATCATCAATCAAGGATCCGCCGCACGATCATTGACAATAAACAAGACTACTTGCATCAACATCTAAATCCACCGCATGATACTAGACATGATAACAAGGTTTCCAAGACTTACGGAGGTCGACGGATCGATGATTCCTCTCGAAGAACTCGACGACACGACAAAAGGACTCGAAGTTGGCACGGGGCCGGTTGTATTGATTTGGTTGTGAACGTTTTTACAATGGCTAAGAGTTTATATTTATACCCCGGCCACGACATGAGTCCTACAAGGACACGATTACAAAATATCAAAGGAAACATGACACTTTTAACTCTAGTTTCCTTCGGAGTCTCTTATTTCCTTAATTACCGCAACCTTTGTTGCCTGATCGGTTGTCACTTGCCGATTCCGCCGCCTCTTCGACGAAAAACCCCATTTCTTCTAAATAGCTGACTACATGACCATTTACCGAATCGGAACAAATTAACCGACCGCACGAACACTTGCCGAATGCTCCGAATGCTCCTTTGACAATTTTACTACGTGCTGACCCATCTGTCATCTTCTCAAACATGCCAAAATCTGGTGTTAACACTTTCATACTCCGTGCTAGCGGCCATTCCTCACCCTCCACTTTCATCAACAATAAACGACCTCGCCTTTCTTCTTTGTGCCACAACCTTTCTCCCCACCTGCATTGGTAGCCTTGTCTTGCATCGTTGACCGAGCTCACCCCACCCGCATTGTCGAGATCCACAGTGCTCGCGCTGATGGCCCCTCGACGAGGCTTGCCTATTGTGACCTCATTGACCATGACACGCCAGTAGTCATGCGAGAAGCGGTGGGCACGAGAAATAGATATGTTTGGGATGAGAAAAGATCTTTTGGATTATAGATTTTGTATCTATAACTTTTAAAAAAACTGACATACTAAAATATGTAATTTCTAAAGAATTGAATGTCGCATTTTTGGGTTCACTTGTGGAAGGTGGAGGCAAGGTTTGCTATGTGTCTACTATCATTTTGCTGCTAAAATATCTAACTTTTTAAAAAGCTGACATACTAAAATATGTAATTTCTAAAGAATTGAAAGTCACATTTTTGGGATCGCTTGTGGAAGGTGGAGGCAAGGTTGCTATGTGTCTACTATCATTTTGCTTCTAAAACGTCTAGAGAGATATCGGGCTCGAGCACATGCAATTGCATTAGAACTAGTTAAGGTAGAGGACTAAGTACTATGCGGGGAAATTTTCCCTTCCTGCTTTCTGCGTTCTAAACAAGTCCTAATTAAAAAGATACAGTAAACATGTGGTTTGACATTGACTTGTTTTCCACACACCGTTGCATGGCACCAATCCACCCTGGCAGCTCTTCTAGGTCCATGTGGCCTCTCTATTTCCACGCCTGCAGATCGGTATGGACCTGATAGATGGAACCTAAACTAAGTCCCCAATCATTAGCGCATCCAAAGAATGAGAGAAGTGATGCCAAAGGGTGATGTTCAAAATACACAGTGCCGAGAGGTGTGGTATATGAGAACGTGGCAGTGGCAGTGAAGGGGCAACAGCACGAGGTGAGTGCCCGCGCCTGCCTAGGATTCCCAGCAAGACAAGCCTGGAAATCGATGAGGGGCAGTACAGGGTACAAAGACTGGACACCACCAGCTGCGCTGCTGATACGTAATCGGATTGGATTGGAAATCTAAAACAACAATAATGGACAGAAAATGGAGGCCCGTGACGCCGACCCGTCTCATGCCTTGCCTCGTCCCCACACTGGCCATTGATATTTTTTTTGTTATATTTTCTCGAATACAATTGCATATCATATTGTATTAAGTAGGTAGAAATTGCAAAAAAAAAAAGCATAGGATTAGAGGTGCCGTTGCCGGCACTTACATTCAGCTGTGCGCTACATTGTGATATTGACAATTTTTTTGTTTATATATCTATAATTATAATAAAGAAGAAGGGATTTTTTTTGCTAGATTTAAAGTTGAACTCTACAGCATATGAAATCCGCATTGCCCTTGCACAAGTTGAGGATTCAAGCCAGCAATAATCCCTTTTCATATCAAAATTCAACTTCCGAATAAAATGCTTTAAAGGTTTTTCTTTAATTTGTGCATTAATTAAACAAGTTTTTATTGTTTGTGTGGGTGAGAATTTGTGTGATGCGTGTAGGTGTAGACCTTGACTCATGATCAGATCAACGGGCATAAATGACACTAGCCAGTCGGTTCATGTGTAGTTCACACAAAACAAAATTCCAAGAAACAACTTGAGGTGTTGTTTCCGTGTTCTAAACAGCACCAAAAACTCTAGCGTTTTCTATACAATTAGACCAATTTATATGAGATTCTGGTATGTTTCTCATAAAATTCACGTGCAATTAGTATAAAATTCATATATTCCAAATAAGCTCTGATCGACATGAGAAAAACACTAAATTGATTGATAATTTTGGTATGTGAATGCCATGGGACAAGGATTAATCAAACACATGGATGAATTACATTAATGAACTTGCCCTCTAAACCTAATAGTTTGGTTTTTTTTGAGAGTACACAGTAGAACGCAGACACTCAACACACATGCACACTTGCCCCCTACGAACACACGCACGCAAACCCTACCCCTATGAGCACCTTCGAAGGACTGAGCCGACAAATCTTGAAGTTCACGAAGTCACCATAGACGCCTAGCTGTCGATGGGAACGTCCCTACCACTTAATGCATAGCGCCGGAAAATCCTGAAATAAATCCAGAATAAATTGTTGCACCCAGGATTTGAACTCTGGGTGGGAGCCCCCCAACCAATCACCTTTCCCATTGCGCTGTGAACCCCTTGACAACCTAATAGTTTGGTTGGTTACTTCATTTTATTTTTAATTGATAGATTTATATCTTCTACAATTTATAAGGGCTCATACTTATTTGACCTCTTACCTATCCCTTTCCAGGTAATATAAAGGCGACATTCATGTGAACTAGATTTCTATATAATTTTAAAATTGCAACATATATGTGAGATTTATGTGATGTAAAGCTATGAGACTCAGGCACAACATAGTAAGGACATCGAATACCTTAACCATAAGAAGAATAAAAAGATACCCCAAAATAGACCCGAGCAAAAGTTTGGGTGGGCCACGTCTACAAAAAGTTTAACTAGTTTTGGGCCTAGAATTTGTGCCCTAGGCCCACCTAGTGGGTAGGTTGAGGCACAACATTTCAGATGTGGCCTGAGCTAGGCGAGCTATTTGTGATTTTTAGCTAACACAAATGAAAGTAATCTTTTAGGTCAATCTTAGGCCAAGTAAAAAAATTGATACCTCTTTCCATGCCTACCAATAAGGGAAATGAGTTGGCTTGCCGAGCCAAGGCAAGTAGCCCGAGTTTGCTTAGGTCTACACTGAGAGCGCTCTAAGATCATGGTAGTAGCTAGCGAAGTCTAATGAGTGCTTGGAATGCAATTCCATCCAAGAAGTGGTGCTAAAATTCAGCGTGAGTAACCTTTCAAAAAAATTAGCATGAAGAAGGATATGACAGCACAACCAAGAGATCCTTGGTTTTCACCTAGGTGGCAATTAGAAATTCATCGTCCTTCCTCATCCGTTGCTCCCATGAAGGTTCTAGAAGTCATCTACTTCTACTTTCCCTCCTTCCTCTCCATGTGCTCTTCATGTACTCATCATCTACTAGGTTTGGGTTCTAGGTTTTGTGCTCGACGATTGTCAAAGTCGATGTAGATCTCTTTGAGGATGAATGGCTAGGGTTGTAGCCAACCATAAGGAGAGTGAAGGATCTCTAGTGTTTTGGGTAATTGATGAAACCTAAGTACTAACCTAGCTCTAAGTGATTGAGTCGGCTTAGTACACTAAGGTAAAGTGAGGATGACAAGTGGTGGAGCAAGGATGGAGGCTAAGGAGAAAGCCAACAAGAGCTCACACTTGGAGAAGAAGTGAGAAGGAGTAGGCCCTAAGCTAAACAAGGCAGAGGTATAAGCTAGGGCTTTTCCATTTTGGTGATCAAGACACTGTTGGTATTTCTTATGATAATTGGATAAATCCGCAAGCGCACAGATTATACCGTCGTAGCACTTCACCAAGGATTATTCCGAGGTATCGTAATTTATATTATCCCAAAGGAAAGCCTTGCTATAAATGATAACTAGAGGGAGATCCTAGAGAGCACCTTAACTTTAGTACCAACTAGTATAGAGGGGTAAACGATATATGTGATAGGAAGGGGTTGATGAATGAAGAATCTACGGTAAATGATACTTAGAACGGACCTCAGAGACTAGCTAGGTGGGAGGACAACGAGAAGAGAACAGAGACTCCTATGTACTTCACTCTACTTTAATATACTTAGCTAATTAACTAGTCTAAACACTATAGTTTGTCTCCTCAATACAAGTATGTTAGGCGAGGGGATAGATCAGTAGAAGGACAAAACTCCTACCGGACCGCACCCTCTTCTTACGAGGGCCTTACCTTTTAAGAACTTGCCTAAGAACACGTGGTGGAATACAAAGACTAGACAATGCTATCACCTCTTGCTAGCTACCACAAACAATCCGTGCAGCAAGAGATAACCAAGGATAAAATGATGTATAAGCACCACGCTTACACACAACTTACTACTTTGACTACGATAAAATAATCAAAGCACCCTATAACAGGCAATGATCGCATGCGGGAAAGGTCACAAGGATCACAGACTATGGGTGTGAAGGCTATTAAAGAGCAAAAGCATATAACAAGACTATATCTAGTATAGAAATGCTCAAAGTAAATACTAAGTAAAGTAAAGAGAAAGATATATATTGAATAAGATAAAGTCTTACAAAGAAGGAAAGATACAAGAGCTATACCAGACTCTCCAGAAGACAACTTCGGAAATCCCGAGCACAGCTCGACTCAACTCTAACTCTAACTCTCACTCTAGACTAACTCCTAGAACAATCTAAGGAATAGAGCTTGTAGGCTTCTTCTTCATGATTAGAGAGGGGGTGTGACCCTCTATTTATAGTGGGAGGTGGAGTAGGGGCCACTCCAGCGCCACGTCAGCGATCCAGGGCCTTCCATCCTCCACCCTTGGATTAACCGACCTTGAAACCGACCAAGGCATGGATGGTGATGATCCAACACGTGGGGAGGAGATATGGCGATTGGGGGGGACCCAACCGACCTTGGGGATGGTTCGGCCAAACCCCCTATGGCCAGTGGGCCCTCCCTTGCCTCCTTGGATGAGGTCCCACTAGTCAGGGACTGAGTGGGGGCCTGGTGGGCCCATTGGTGGTTCGGCCGAACCCCCTTGGGGTTGCCTGGCCCACCTCTTGCTCTCTGGTGCTGGTCCCACTCGTCATAGGTGTTGGATGTTGGTCCTGAGGTGTTTTGTCATGTTTATCTCCTTGGAGTGGGCCCATGAATCCTTGTGCTTTGCTTGTGAGCCGTTGAGAGAAAACACAGAGTGATCCAATGGATGGACATCATCCTTGAGTGCTTCTCTTGGATCATGGCCGAGAGGGGAGAGCATGGTGGGCCCATAGGGTGGTCGGTCGACCCCCTATGTGGTCCCAAATGGCTCTCCTTTGCTCTGCATTCAAACACTCATGGACATGTGGAACTAGTTATTTGATAAATTATGCTCATGATGTGTTTGTTTATCCTTGATCCTTGGGTTGGTGGAAACATTTTATATATGTAAAAGTTGATCATAATTTGTGCCAACAGACACCTAGTGGGTGTGATCACATTTAGGATAGGTAACCGTACTATTAAGATGAGAAAATATATAGTATGTGGTTACAATTGTCAAGTGCCATTATGTTGATCATGAAGTGCATTGCATCCTAAACTAATGTCCAAAGGTGCTCCGGACCATATTCCAAAGGTCCGGTTGCTCGATCGAAGCAAGCAGAAGACCAAGACAGGCGTCGGACCAGGAGAATTGGTCTGACGGGTGACCTCCGGACTCAAGTCCAGATCCCTAGAACATACTGCGTAAACTTGGTTGAAGGTCTGACAAGGCTCCGGAGTAGGAGAAATGGTCCGACGGTGAAGCTTCGGACCAGAGTCCGGAGCCCTGGTGCTTACTGTTCGTCTTGTTGAAGCTGAAGACAAAGCGTCGGACCAGGCCTCCGGACCAATGGAGGTGGTCCGACGGTGCCAAGTTTGAGCACCAATGGTCGAATTCAAATCTGTCAGTGGACGCGTGGCAGACGCAGAAGGCGTCGGACCAGACGCGATGGTCCGACGGTGCTGAAAGTGGTCCGACGGTTTGGATTTTCAGCAGTCCAAGTGCATTACAGCTAGTTTCCTTTGGGGAACTATTTAAGGGTGTGTTACGGGTTCAAGCAGTCTCTCTTGCACATTTGGCTATTGCATACTTTTGTGAGCTTGTGACACACACTCCCACTCATCTCATCATTGATTGATCATCCATTTGAGAGATTTTAATGTTCTAGTGCATTGCATGAAGTGGTTTCATCTAGTGGCACTTGTGAGTTGATACCGCTGCGGTTTTCTTGTTACTCTTGGTGATTGCCATCACCTAGACGGTTGGAGCAGCGGTGTGGATTCGAGAAGCTTGGTGATTTTGCTTCGTCGACCACAAGAGGTGATTGTAAGGGGTTCTTGTGCCTTCCCCGCGGGAGATCGCAAAGGTAACTCTAGTGGATTGCGCGTGTCGTTGAGTGCCCTCTCTTGTGTTTGTTGTGCGGCACCCGATTGCGGGTTTGGCGTGTGATGCCAATTAGCTCGTGAACCTCCAAGTGAGTGAGCCGACACAATAAGGACGTAGCTAGTTGGCAAACTAGTGAACCTCGGGAGAAAAATCAAGTGTCAACATCTTGTCTCCCTTGTGATTGATTGGATTTCATTGTTCATCCATTGATTGGCTCACTACCTCTACACGGCGGTAAAATCACCTCTCTTACTCTTACATTTCATTCTTCATACTTGCAAGTAGTATATTAGGTTGTGCTAGGTAGCTTAGTAGCTTGTGTAGGCATTGAGTATGTTTAGAGCTATATTAAGATAGCATTGCTTGATAGGTGGCTTCGCAAACCCTCTTAGGCTAGCGCAACATTCGCTCCGCTTCTTTTAGTTCTAACTTGTTGTTGAGATTGTTTTTAGAATTTTAGATTAGGCTATTCACCCCCCCCCCCCTCTAGCCTTGGATTAGGACCTTTCAGAGAGACAAGAGTATATCTAATGAGATGATTAGGAAGTGGGGTAAACTTTAGCTCGATTAGGATAGGATAGGGTTAGAGGTGGAAAAGGATGACACATGGAGTTGTGAAGTGGTACTTATTGCCAACTAATGGTGAAAGTGGTGGCCATATTGAGGTCACAATGTTATGGAACCACTGATTATATTCATGACATGTCAATGGGCATATAAAGAATGAGATGGGTCTGGGTGGCAAAAAGAAGTTCCTACCTAGGTCAAAGTGTGGAACATAAATAGACTTTGCATATTCGGGCTAGGAGCAGCGGCAAGGAAACGGCTTAAGGGTGGTGATGATCTATGCGAGTATGTGACCATAAGAAGCGTTTTTTCAGTTCTGGAGTAGTACATAATCAAGAATAAATTGACAACCTAGGCAAGGAGACGGGTTTAGTTTTTTTTTTCAATGGTATGACTATAAGAAGCGTTTTTCAGGGGTGGTATTGGAAGTGCATGGACATGTGAGGGAGCAAAATAATTGTAATCTGACATGCAAGGGAGAAGAATAATCGTAATTTTAGAAGATGGGTGGTACTAGATAGTGTGGGATGGATGGAAGGATAGATTACTTAGTGCACCGAAGATAGATTGCATGGTTGAAAATTTCAAGTGAAATTTAAGAATAGAAGAGTCGAGTTGTAGAAGCATTAACTGCAATTTAGCGGATAAAGTTATAAACTACATACTGATATTCTAGATTTCCTGTTCAATATGCAGTCTTTTCAGATCCAACCCATCTCCCCACGTTTAATCATTTGTAGAGGTACCATAAAAACCTCAAGATAATTCAATTTGGTGGGGGCTTCAAGACAGGGCACTACTTCCCTACAGCTTCAAATTATTTACATGTTTTGGAGCCGCTGCATGGATTTTTTGCACCATAATTTTTAGATTAGCAAAAGGACAAATTACGGCAGTCTCTCTTCCACAATGATTGTACCACACAGACACACTGTCGGTGTTGGTCTAGATCGGCGCAGCTGCTGCCTGATTTGGGCAACCACTACTTTGCCATCACCAATTGACCATCAATCGTAGCCCCTCCTTCTGCGACCTGTGATTGGCCAATGAAAGAGATCAATGTCCATCACGTCTATGCTTGTCACATGCAGCGAGTGCTCGCCATGTCTAGTACGCGATCGAGTGGTGTCAGAGCATGTTGATGTTTAATTAGTGGTTAATTTACTTCTGAGTCTCTGTAGTAGGGTCAGGTCAGGAAGAATCTACTGGAGGAGTTAATGATGAACAGTAATGATGCTGTTTGATGCCATGATCTCCCTTTTTGCTGAAAAGAAATTCCAAAGTGGCAATGTGATTATTCCGATGAAGATTACGAACGAGATGATGATCATGCATCTTCCTTTAGAAGTTTAGAGGTGCCACCTGTCTTTTTTAGGCTGGACAGACTCTCTTTAATCCTCCGGTTTAGCTATCCCCTCCCTCCTTTATATATGCAAATTATTTACTCATGGCCTTCATGCATGCAGTAACAGCCTAACAGGACTAGACGAGTGTCAGGGACTGGGCCGATGGATCATGGGCTTCCAGCTAGGCCATAGGATTGGGCTTCCAGGTGCTTCCGTGGTGACGGCCAAACAGGGGCAAGAGAATAAAGGACCGAAGGCATGCTGGGACAGGCATCGAACAAGACAGAACTTCATCGTCTACCTCTTGACCTCCCTCCAAGTTCTAGAACCTCTGTTGTTCTTGCTTTCCTGCCTCTGATCCTTGCTATTCCCACTCTAAACTCCCTCAAATTCTTCCCAAAATTGTATCAGTATTGTTGTAATTGCTATTTCGTAGTGAAGGATCGTGACAATTGGTATTCAGAGCCTTTTGATTTGGGAACCCTCATTTTTTTCCCAAATCGAGTTTGCCATGGCTACTGTGTCGGACCTCTCCGCATCGATGTCGAGTTTGTCGGCGTCGATGTCGAGGTGTACAGAGATGTTGCAGCAGATGAATGCAATCTTGGACCGCATGAAGGGTGTCTCCTCGGCGTCATCGGCATCTAGAACAGCTTGTGGGACCCCCATCGCTGCGCTGTCCACAGCGGCGGCATCCGTAGATACGTCGTCCATCGCTGCATCGCCCACACTTGCAACAACCTCGGCTGCGTCCACAACTTCTGCTACTGCGCGCCAGACGACAATTCCTACCCCGACACCAGTCGTACCGTGCACCGCCGCGCTGACCCTTTCCAGTGCAACGGCCGCCGCCGCCGCTGCGAGCAGTCCCAAATGCTTTGGAGCGTTGTCGCCTCCACGTGTCGCGTCAGCCATCTTCTTCAAGCTAGCGACGCCGCCATTCCTCGCCGCGAAGAAGAAGATCGCCAAGACGATGACAAGGGAGCAACACATCCGCCGCACGACCATCTTCAGGGCTGCGCGTGCCACACTAGAGGCACGTGCCGATGGCGCCAAGGGGTTTGTGCACATGCTCGCGCAGCACATTTCACGGCTTGCCGACCTGGTGTGGCTCGTCGACTTCGCCGCTCGCACCATCACGTTCGTCTTCGTCCACGACTTCAGGGATTTGGTCAACTTCGTCCTCGAGTTCGACCGGCACATGCTCGTCTCTGTCGACACCGCTGCGGAGATGGACCACTGCACCCTCAACGAGATGGCAGGCGAGCTCTGCGCCACATGCATCAATGGTTGTGCCTTCGCCGATGTTATCTTCTGCGTTGTCGTCGAGTGCTGCACCACCACCATGCGTTCCGAGGGGAGCAGCCTCAAGGGACGCCAGGACGTCACGTTCATCGTTGTTGGGTGCAGGTCCATGCCAGCGTCACCAACGAGCGGCGAGATGCACGTCGTTGCAATACTGCTGCACGTTCATCCTTCACGGGTACACCTACCGCGGCAAGGACTCCACCAACCCCCAGGCCACCCTAGGACAGGTCCTCGGCGATCGTTGCATTAGCTTGGAGCAAACCTGCTGCTGTCTCCATGGAGACCTTGGAGGTGTTTGACGAAATGTCATGCAGGTATATCACCACTTTACAGCTATCTCGTGCCACCAATTTTCATGAGGTCCGCACGCAATTTGAGGAAATGGTTGAGCCACTTGAGCACGTTGTTTGGTCTGTTCCATATTCTGAAATGCCAAGGCCTTTGATCTATTCCATGCCTCAGTACATGATGAGACTTATTTGTTCTAAGATCAGCAATAGTGTTGTTGGGTTCTGGTTTCAGCAAGCACAGTTGACTGTGGGGTTTCTACTGGAAGCATCTCCATGGGCTGTTCTGAAACTGAGCTTTGTAGTATCCAAATTAACACAGATGCAGTCACATTCTTGGCCAAAGCAACAAACAAAATCTATCTTGAGTACTGTATTGCAAGTGAAGCCTTTATGGTCAATGGTGTTTCTATGCAATGTTAGCTGCCTGCTTATTTGTCCAAGGGGTATCTGCATTTCCTATATCTTCAGTTCGATGGGAGAACCAACAAGCTTTTTCAGTCAATTGGCGACAAGCCTGAGAATGGACGAATATGCAGAACTGGATGTCTCTATGTTGGATCCCATTGACAACAAACCTTCCTCATGCTCTGAGTCTGAGGAGGAGATCCTATGCATTTTGGAGACTGTAGCAGAAGTTCATGGTTGCAATATTGTACCCCACATCGGACAGAGGATCTCAGCAGTTGTCAAGATCATGGCCTCAAATTCAAGGCCCTTGCATTGTGCTGGTTGCGGCAAGGTGGTTTGCACATTATCCCGCTATTGCATTGATCCACTGGACAGAATGAGAGGAAGAGCTGGGTACTTGGTCAGTATATTTTCCAAGCAGTACTTGCATGATATATTTGTCTTATGGTCGTGTCCTGTTGAGTGTGCTTTGGATCAAATCAGATCTCTGATATCACACACTCACAGTTCCAAGCTGCTTTTCAGTATTAGTCAGTATGATGTGCAGACATCTGTTCCACTCAAATGTTTTGGTATGCCATCAGTTGTGCTATGGTTTGTTCGTGACATTGGTGATTACAAAGGTGGACAACCTGTGAAGAATGAAGCCCTTGCCATTCAATACAAAGGTGGACAACCTGTGAAGAATGAAGCCCTTGCCATTCAAGTAATGCTGCATCAACTGCAGAAAACCAATGACTTTTCTCAAGTATTCTGGATCAATACATTCCAGAATGAGGACAGTGAAGTGATGGAGAATGCCTTTGAAATCAAGAACCGGTGGCTTGAATTGCTTGATGCTGGTGTGGTTGTGAATGGATCAGTCCTAGCTGTAGGAGAACAATTATGGTCTGGCAACAGTTTTACCCAAGATGGAGTTGTCTTTTGGGCTGGTATAAGCGACATATCCACACCAATGCTGCAGATCGCATATTCATCTTTGATCCAGGTGGGCGAGATGTCATCTTCGGCAGGGTTGAAGAGGAATTGCATATCACTTTCTGTCATTGCAAGTTGACATTTGAAGGCATATCAGCTCAGTGTGCGGACTTGAGGGCAAGTCGCGTTTTAAGCGGAGGGGAATGTCAGGGACTGGGCCGATGGATCATGGGCTTCCAGCTAGGCCATGGGATTGGGCTTCCAGGTGCTTCCGTGGTGACGGCCAAACAGGGGCAAGAGAATAAAGGACCGAAGGCATGCTGGGACAGGCATCGAACAAGACAGAACTTCATCATCTACCTCTTGACCTCCCTCCAAGTTCTAGAACCTCTGTTGTTCTTGCTTTCCTGCCTCTGATCCTTGCTATTCCCACTCTAAACTCCCTCAAATTCTTCCCAAAATTGTATCAGTATTGCTGTAATTGCTATTTCGTAGTGAAGGATCGTGACGACGAGTAACAAGAATACGTGATACTTCTACTGAAAAATCCCTTACTACAGTCGTTGTACAAACATGATCGGCGTTCGGCGACGTGCCGTCCTGCAATTTGATGGAGGAGGTGGCAAGCAACGCTGCTGCCCATGTTTCAAACGAGAGGCCCATGACCGATACCGTCCCATCCAATGCTATAAATATACTATCTACCACAATGAGGCCCAGCCCAGTTCATCGGATCCCACGACACCCCCACTTCGGCCATCTAGACAGCACACGTCTCCTCCATTTCCCAAGTCTTCTTTCTGCCCCCAACCCAAGCTTCCCCCCATTCTTTTCTCTTCTCTTCCGTCGTCCACCTCTTCATCCTGAGGCCTGAGTAGGTGAGTGCATTTTGTAAATTGGATTGCACTGAATATTTGGAGGAGGGCTACACGTATACTAATTTACTTCTATCAAGGCAATGAGGCTCTGGGATCGGTGTTGCTAATGATCTTTTGCACAATATGTTGATATGATTATTTCTGTTTGCTTGGTTCGTTAGGAGCAAGTTAAAGTATAGTAGAAAGCCTGCTGGTTCATTAAGGAAATAGCTAGGTACGTATGATAGGAAACAGTATTGAGCATTTTGTTTTTCAGATTCCCTGGTAGTTTTATTGTGATGAGATTCAGTTCAGCGTAGGACATTCGGTCTGGTCTGATCTTTCAGTACTAGTGTCAATAATTTCATTGATCGCTTCGATGATCCTAGCACTTTCTGGTGAACCGAGGTGATTGATTGGTGCAATGCCTGTTCTTGGTTATCTTCCTAATTCATTTCTGTAACCAACGTGGTCATGCAGATGGAGGGGACCGTGTTCACACCCTCCCTTGAGGGGATAAAGCATGTCAAGTCGGAGAGTGGCGTCATCTTGACCAAGCCGTTTCTCCAAGTATGCAAGCAAATCCTTCCTGTGCTAGGTAATATAAATGTGAGAGATGTTTTTCATGCAGATGGAGCTTATCACCAATGAGCATTAATTACTTCGATGTGGTTAGAGAAATGGCGTCCTGATTCTTGGATCATTATTATTGCAGAGAAATTTGGGTCAGCAATGTCGATTGTCAGGACCGACATTGGAGGCAATATAACGGTAGGTGAATCCGTTCACATTGCAAGTTTCATATATCTATATATTCATCTGTTTGGCTGCTACTCCTGTTTATGAAGCCAACTTTATTTCTTGTGCAGAGGCTGGAGACAAAATATGCATCTGATCCTACAAACTATGAGCAGTTGCACGACATGGTGAAAGTAGAAGTCAGCGCCAAGACAGCCAAAAGCTCTAGCAGTTATACCAATGGCCTTCTCTGGCTGACAAGGTAGCTCACAGAAATTTGAGTATTTCAGCATGTTTTCCGAGATCGTATAGCAGTGTTTCATTCATCAGCGCAGCACATATCAGTATTGAACTGTTTTCTGCATTTGTTTGTCAATAGAGCCATGGACTTCTTGGTTGCACTGTTCCACAATTTGGTACAGCATCCAGATTGGCAGATGTCACAAGCTTGCAGTGACGCGTACAGCAAAACACTGAAGAAATGGCATGGCTGGTTGGCGAGTTCGAGCTTTTCGGTAATGCGCCTTATCTAACTATAAGCTTCTCCCGGTTAAATACCTTAATCTGGTGCCATGGCGCATAAGTTACCATACCTTCTCATAATCTACCAACTTTCCAGTAACTACTACTGATGATGTAAAGTGGATGTTAATTTTTTTAACGCCTGAAATTAAACTTCAGTAAATACTGGTTATTGTGCCATTATCTGCTGAGAGGTACTTTACAAAATTTAATGCCAAATAATCTCAGGTTGCCATAAAGCTCGCACCAGACAGGAAGAAGTTCATGGAGATCATCAGTGGTTCAGGGGACATCAACACCGACATTGAGAAGTTCTGCACTACATTCTCCCCTTTGCTGGAAGAAAACCACAAGTTTCTGGTAAGTTCAGCCCAAATTACAGTTGGTGTAACTAGCCCAACATTTTCTCAAGGTGAAGTTTTATGATATATACACCTGTGTCTACTTGCAGGCCAGTGTGGGCATGGACGATCTTAAGGCATCCTAATCGTTTATCATTAAGTTCTGTGCTAAGCTTACACAGAAACAAGCATCTGTTGAGAATTTGTATCCGTGTTAAGTGTAACATCTGTTATATCCTCCTTGTATCCTTAAAATTGTATTAAACTCTGTTTTGTGTTTGCATTAGATCGTGGTTGTTTCAGCCTCCATAGTAATAGAGTTCGTAATCAGATACTGTGACATACAAAACCAATTCAGTCTACTATCAAAACCCCTTGGTTTTTTATTATAGCCTATACATATGTTTTTTTTGCGGTGAAAGAAGGATAACACTCTAGATTACACTAGTTATATCCAGAAACTGATTTTTATCTAAATTATACCCACGCTGTAAAAAGTTCTAAATCTTAAAACCGAATCTTTTTTACGCTTCATATAGATGACCGCATAGGAAAATACTCGGCAACAACAACAGCAACAGCAACATGCCTGAGAATAGGTGTTCAACGAACGACGGTCAACATTCTTGTAGGATGAGTTGAGAATATCTTTGTCCATGCTAACGATGTACTAACTCAGCATGGACACCTTTTACCAAAAGACCAAAACCGAACCCAACCAAAGTGTCGGTTTTTTTTTGTTCTTGACTCTAGTTTTTGCTTCTACGATCTTGGGTTGTCGGTTCAGTGCTCGATTCTGCCTCCAAACCAAACCGAACAACTGTTCAAATCGAGTAAGAGGAGCATCCTCAGTTAGGAGACTCCAATCCACCCCGCATATGCCCTTCCTACCCAACAAAGCCCAGTAGGCAGTAAAGCCAACCACCATTCCACCAAATCAGCCCACCATGCCTCTCCTCCTGGTCACTCTAATCCCTAAAGCCTAAACCGCGAGCGGGGCGCCGTGGCGGCGCAAGGCAAGTGCAAGCGACGAGCATGGAGTACGAGCGGCAAGCGGAGTGGTGTAGCTACGCGTGGCGGCCCCTGTGGCGAACAACACAAGTACATGGGGTGAGCTACGGGTGGCCCTGCGGCAAGGCGTTCCTAGTCCTCACTAGAACACCACACACATCTCGGTTAAAACCAAGCAACCAAATGTTATATTTTTATTTTTAACTGTTTTTAAAACTAATTTTAAATTTAGCAACATCTTTTTTTAAACAAACCACACTACCACGCCAGCATGGCATGATGACGTGGCAGCTGACGTGATAGCGCTACCATGCCACCGACCATGGCGCGACAGTGTCATGCCACATATCATTGACCCGCCGTGACAACACCCTCCAACATGTGCTCACACTCACACCCGCCCACTCTCTGCCTCTTCGCCCTCCCCGACGATGTCGTCGATGTTGTCCTGCATGTGTAGAAGCAATGCGCTGATGTGTCCGGATGTCTCAATTGAAACATGTTAGCCGGGAAATCACGATTACAATTAAGGATAGGGAGGTCAGGAGGTACAAAGACATCTTTACTAGACACGCCGAGATAAAATTCTTTAGGATGACTCTGTTTTTGCCACAAATGCTCCCAATATATATCATCCATTTAATAAAACGGTTTAAATTTAACATCAATCAAAACAACGCAAATTAATGTCTAACTAACATACACACCTAAACATGAAAAACCATAACTAACTAACTAACTACCAACACTCTAAACCCTAACAAGTACATAATATTATAATCTACTATTTAAACGACAAATAAGAGGATCATTTGAAAGGTTCTAGATGGTTAGAGGGGGTGAATAGCCTAATAAAATTTCTACAACTCTCTAGAGCAAAAGGTTAGATAAAAACTAAGCGAAGCTTTTTTGCTCTAGCTCTACTAAAAGGTGCAAGCCACCTATCCAAGCAATTCTAGTAGTGTATGAGTATCAATACAAACAATAGCAATAAGAATAAGATACTCAAGTTAGCTAGTAGAGATAAATATACAAGTTACACTAGCTAACTAACCAACTAATTATCACTACACAAGATATGTATACAACAATATAAATATACTAGAGAGAATAAAAGATTATACCGATGGATGACAGGATGAGTGAGCCAATCACAATATGAAATCCAAACAAACCAAAGGAGACAAGGTTAACAATGTAATTTCTCCCAATGTTCATTTGTTTGCCAACAAGGTAATCCTCGTTGTGTCAACCACTCACTTAGTGATTCGGTGGCTAATAGGTGATCACAAGCTTAGCCCATGACTCGGGTGCCACAAGAATCAACACACAAATGAGGTAACTCAATGTCACAAGCAATCCACTAGAGTTACCCTCTAGCATGACACCAAGGTGGGTACAAGCCCTCTCACAATTGCTAGAGCCGGCCACGAACAATCACCAACTCATGCCTAAGCTCCTCCGCTGCTCCAAGCCGTCTAGATATTGACAAACATCAAGAATAACAAGAAAACCGCAGCAAGAACGAACACCAAGTGCCACTAGATGCAATCTCACAAGTAAATGCACTTGCACTCAATCTCTATTTGAATGGACAATCAATCAAAGAGATGGGTGGGAGAGGTTTGCTATAGCTCACAAGTGTATGCAAATGATTAAAGTGTGCAAGAGTGAGCTAGAGCCGGCCAAGCAAGTATTTATATGTCCCCTCAAAAGCACTAGTCGTTACCTCCCAAAAAGGATGTTTGGACGCATGTTCGGACCCTAACACATTATATGTTCGGACTAAAACTCATGCGTCTAGACATCTCATATTTGAATGTTACCGTTGGCACGCACAACATAGTGTGTCCGGACACGTATCCGGACGAACACAGAGAGCTTCTAGAGAAGGCCAAACCCTTTGGACAGTGTCTAGAGTATGACGTCCGGACCAAAGTCCATGCATCCAGAGCTATACAAAGAGCTCCCAGAGCATGCCCAAGTCTCCGGACAATGTCCGGACCAGGCGTCCAGACCAAAGTCCAAGCGTCCGAACGCACTGTCTCAGAATAGTGGCTGCTAGGATTTGCTTCCGGACACAACCCAAGTGGTCTGGACCCAAGAAACCACAGCGTCCGGAGCTAATGACAGACCAGAGTTAAGTTAGGGATTGCCTTCGGACACAAAAGAATTGGTCCGGACAACATGCCAAGTAGCGTCCGGAGCCTGTTCTTTAGCTCAAAACATCTCTAATCTTCTCCCCCATGTTTCCATTTGCTAACACTAAGTCTTTCATCACTTTGTGCATGCGTGTTAGCATTTTCAAAAGTATTTTCAAGGATTAGTTAGCTCACTATGTCCTAATTCATATGTGTGTATGATCACCTAGTGGCACTTTGATAACCACAATCACATACATTTTTTTCCTTCTTAATAGTACGTCTATCAATTCTAAATGTGACCATACTCTCTAGTCTTAGTGTCTTGATCACTAAACCAAAAATGGCTCCTATAGTTATACCTTTGCCTTGAGCTCATTTATGTTTTTCTCCTTTTTCTTTTTATTTGTGGAGCCCTTGATCACCACTTGTAGTTATCACTATGAAAGTGCATCTAGCCCTTTAGTGGGTTTTGGTAAATTGAGTGACAACACAATTAAAGGTCTAACAAATTTGCTAAGTATATGAAAGGTTAAACAAGAAAAGCAAACTTGATGGTATTCCACACAATGTTGAAATGAAGGTCAAATTATGTATTGTTGTATTGCAAGATCATGGTAATAATCTAGTTCAAGCAAAAGACAACAATGCAAATGGAATCAATGAAATGGCTTCTATATTGTGGGATATCATAGTATCATGTGAAAGCAAGCATACTTGACAAATGGCAAATGAGACATGAGTTGATAGTTATGGATTGGTCTCTATATTGGCTTTCTTTACATGAACAAGAAGAGTTGGATAGTGGACTGGTGTTGATCAAGGATTAAATAATGAATCAATAGTGCATTAGCGAGAAAACACCAAGCAAAGGTCAAATGACAAAGGAGACAATGTATATTGGATATAATATGGTCTCTACTTTAGTTTGCTTGTATGGACAAAGATTTGGAGAATCACTTTGCATTAATATGATCAAGCTAGAAGTTTGAAGATAGAGATTGAAGTGAGTGATAGGAGTGTCAAGCCAAAATAAGGAGGATCTAAGGAATTGTGAATTGGCTTGACCATATTGATGTGGAGTCTCATATATCAAATCTTGATTGATCTCAACATTCATATCTACAAGATATCAAGCAAGGATCACAATATTGAAGAAATGATTTTCAATCGGTGCTTAATATGATGTGACTTGAGTATGGCTTGATAGAGTGAAGATAGCAAGGAAAGGACTTTGAGGTACTAAGCGAAGGTGAAGGTCAAGGAGACCGAGGTACTATGGCTAAGGTGAAGAAGAGAGTACTTGCATTGAGTTGAAGTACTAATCGAGCTATTAGGAGTCATATTATGTTGAGGATCAATTTATTAGTGGTAGTGACTTGAAGCCATGAGCTGAACTCATATGTGTTGGAAGATTCAAGTCACAAGCTCTAAGGTGTGTTTGCTCAAAGATATGAGATAAGGATGATTGCAAACACATGCTCAAGGTATTATAAGAATGAGGATAACAAATTCAATGGTGCAACCCCAAATTATCAAAGGATACGGTGACCAACTCAAAGGCATTTAATTTATTTGATGTTTTGAATTTGAGTTTAGGAAATGCCATACTACACAGGGGGATGCAATGTGCATGCTTAAATGTGCAACCAAGTGCTCAAATTCCACCAAACATACTCTCATACCTTGCCTAGACTCCCTGCAAAACAGTTTTTCATTCGGAGCAATTTTGGGCAGCACAACGGTGTTGTTCCCCTGAGCAGCAATGCAGCGGTCCAGCAGTGTCGGGCTTAAGTCCAGCAGTGCCGGGCTTAAGTCTAGGAGTGCCGGGACTTAAGCTACCATTGGACAGAAGGGAGTATTTCTATCCCCTTACTGCTACCCCCAACGGTCATCTCGACCATTCCCCAACCAGTGCAGAAACAGAAAGCTCTCTTCCTCTCTCTCTAACTCCATTGGAGCCCCTCAAGCTTCTCCCTTTGATTCCTCTCCAATCCTTTGAGATATTGAGCCTCCAAACTTCATTAGAGAGCAGCCCAAACTGTTCTTCATCGTCTAGAGCACTTGGTTCGTGTTCAAGCCGGTGGATTGCATTCGTTACTCTTAGAGCTTGCTCCTAGCCGGCTAGAGCATCGCCTGTGGAGCTTGCCAACTTGTGTGGCAGCCCCGGGAGGTTTGTAACCATCTCATTGAAGCTAAGAAATCACCCCTCACTTCAAGAGTTCACTCTCTTGATTTGAGAACGAGGGAAGGGCAAGCCTTGTGGGGCAAGACTAAGCCTTGTGTGGCAAACCTCAACAGCGTGGACTTAGGCCAGCCTTGGTGGCGACGGGATACATCTTGTGTCACTTGTGTTTGTGTTATTTTCTTTACTTGTATTTTTCCTCAAGGTGATTTTTAGGGTTTGGTCCCGATCTACTTGGTGGTGCAGCTCAACCTATTCTAAGAGGTGCTAGAGGTTCCCTACACCTCTAGGAAGGTTTTCATTCAAGCACAACTTCCATTCTAGTTATACTTTTTGAATTGTGCTTAGTTCTGTCCTGGTGGCCAACACTGTCGGGCTTTAGAGCAGCAGTGTCGGGCACCCCGGCAGTGCCGGACCCAAGGCCGGTAGTGCCGGACCTAAGCTAACAGAAAGTTTGCAAGTTTATTTTAAACAGGCCTATTCACCCCCCCCCCTCTAGTTCTGCTGGGCGACATCAAGGTCCTTTCACACTACCATCATGATCACTTGTCTAACTCCATTTGAGTTGAATCACCCTAGCTTATCTACACACTTAGACATAGGGTTAGTCCAATACTCCCTTTGTCCCAAAAGGAGAGTCGTTCTCGCTTCCCAAAAAATCAACAAAATTTAACTTTAACCAACTATATTTAACAAAATATTAATATTTATGATATGTAATTAGTATCATTAGATAGATCTTTGAATATACTTTAATACTAAACTTATTTAGAGATATAAATGTTACACATATTTTCTACAAACCTATTCAAAGTTAAGAAAGTTTGACCAGCACGCTTCCCATAGCGACTCTTTTTTTTTGGGATGGAGGGAGTAGGTTTCATCAATTAACCAAAACCAAACTTGGTCTTTCAATCTCCCCATTTTTGGTAATTGATGACAATCTTTCACAAATATATATTTTGAATAATTATGTGAATTTGAGTTTCTTGTCCAAGCATTTTAAAGTCATGATAAAATTGGACAATCACTTCAAATTCAGTTTTGGTAGTTTTAGCTCCCCTACATATGTGATACATGAGTTTGGTTCAATTGATTACATATGCATAAATATGAGTTGTGGGAGAGATACTACTACCAAATGATGCTAAGGTATAAGGAATGGATCTTTGAAGCGTGATACCAATCGGAGTGCACAAATATACCATCCTTAGCACCATGAATGGCTAGATACCACTTGAGAAGTACTCTAATATTGAGAAAATTCTATACATACTAGTACTTCAAACATCATATTGGTCATGCTACTAGCATTTATGACACAAGCATGAATAGTATTTGCTTGAGTTAAGTTCAAATGCAAGCAAGCACATACATATGAATGCACAAAGAGACACAACAATTAGATTCATGGGCTTGCTCCCCCTACTTATGTGCTCTTATATTTATAAAATATCTTTGTTATCTTTGTGGTACTTACTTCTCCCCCTTTGTCATCTATTATCATATAGAATAGGCTCAAATTGTATATGAACGAAGAGAAAAAAACATCATGTTACTCAATCTAGATTACTTGTCCAATGTACTTAACTCGGTTTAAACCATGGACAAGCTTGTTCACTCATTCTGGGATGGTTCAAATCTTGAAGGAACTGCAAAGGGGTACGTGGCTGAATCAGCTGGAGATCGCACAATTGCCGCACCAGCTGGCGTGCTAGGAGGCCACGTGCAGCAACCTGCAACCGCACCGCCGTCAACACCTGGCGGGTAAGCCTCCCCGCTGCCGCCATCACGATGTACATCGGCTGCTCGATCTGCTGCAACTTCTCACCCTCGACTAGGATCTGGTGGGCGCCGATTATGGAGACGGTTGTCGTCCCATGTCTTGGCAAGCCATACGGAAACCCCGGCAGCATGGTGGTGGTGGTGGTCGCCGATTGTCGGGCTTCCACGGCAGCCGGCCTTGAGTTGATGCTCGCCTACTTCGTGTTGAGGGCCAGCTACTGAATGGCATTGTAGATGTCCCGCTGCATGTTGAGGAGGGCCAGCTAGTGGTGGATGTCGACCAGCACCTTGGCGAATGGATCCGCCAGCGGCTCATCGAAACCTGGCATCTCCGATACTAGATTTTTATGGATGTTAGAGTTGAGGGAAAGCAACGGCAGCTGTGAAAAGTAACCGCAGGATTTTTTATGGAATGTAGTCATCTCGTCTTATTATATAGAGAGATTTACTACTCCGAAATAAGATTTACTTGACCCCTAAACAAGCGACCCTATGTCTAATTAACCCTAACACTATCGGGTCATACTGACCAGATCTAATAGGCCTATGATCTACTCTAACAAGTACAGTGGCCTCTCTAGGCTTGGATGTGCATGATTTCAAATGCATTGAACAAAGCTCCGGGAATTACTGTGGCGGCCATCAACGGAGAAATCCGATGTCAAATTAAGTCAATGCAGTACCGAATTTGGGGGCAAAGAACTATTCGGTGCATAGCATGGGACTCTTATATCTTATATCTTAGACTTTGAATTGAATAGAATAAAATTAAATGAGAATAGTATATATCATCACAATCATGTGCCTACAAAATTAATGTTTTATTGACTTAGTAGTTGCAAATTTGTCTTTGAATTTAATATCAATAAACATAGCATGCTTTAACAAAAAATGATAAATATGCATAGTTGACCGTGCTTTCGCAAACGTGACATGGCTAGAATCCTTCTCGACACATCATCTGCGCAGCCTCTCGACAGATTGCTCGGACCATGCTCCGCTGATCCTTACTCTGTCAACGATCCGTTGGGCCAAGCCAAGATTTCACTTTGAGTCCATATGGCTCAAGTTCTCGAGGGCTTCGAAGAGGTAGTCAAGATGGACTGGGTCTGTCTGTTCAGTAATGTCGATGCTTGCCGTGCTCTAGACTATAAGTTGAGGAACACGGCAAAAGCGCTACAAAGCTGGAGTACCAAGTTCGCGGGAAACATCCGTTTGCAATTGCTCATGGCCCGGGAGGTGATCCAACAGTTGGAAGTGGCACAGGAGAGCCGCCAACTATCACAACCTGAGATCAGTTTATGTAGGGATCTCAAGTTCCGTTGCCTGGGGTTAGCATCTCTTTCTAGAGCGATGTTGAGGCAGCGCTCTCGCATTCGGGTGCTTGAGGAAGGCGACGCAAATACAAAGTATTTTCACCTTCAGGCGTGTCACAGAAACCGCAAAAATTACATCCATTCTCTGGATCAAGATGGGGCTTGCATCACTGAGGATAGTGCCAAGTCAGATGTGCTATACCAATACTATAATCAGATCATTGGAAAATCTTTCCATCGGGCTCATGATGTTGATCTGGAACAACTGCAGTTACCGCAGCTGGACCTATCTCAGTTAAGCACCTGCTTCTCTGAAGATGAAATTTGGGGGGTCATCCGCGACATCCCTGGGGACCGCGCTCCTGGACTAGATGGCTTCACGGGTGCTTTCTACAAGGTCACATGGCCTATCATCAAGCAGGACATTGTTGCAGCCTTTAATGCCCTTTGGTCGCTCGACTACAAAAGTTTCTTCCTGCTCAATGATGCTCTAATGGTGCTGCTTCGGAAGAAAAGCAATTCAGCTCGGATCAAGGACTACATGCCAATTAGTCTGATGCATAGTTTCAGTAAGCTATTCTCCAAAGTCCTTGCAAATCGCCTGGCCCCCCACTTGGCAGAATTGGTCATGCCCAACCAGAGTGCTTTTGTCAAAGGAAGATGTCTGCATGACAATTTTAGATCAGTGCAGCTAACATGCAGATGGCTGCACTCCCGTCGTTTTCCTTCAATTCTGCTCAAAGTTGACATTGCAAAGGCCTTTGATTCGGTGGATTGGTCCTTTCTGTTGGAGGTTCTACAACATATGGGCTGGATTGATTGGGTTTCCATGCTCCTCTCCACAGCTAGCACAAAAATTCTAGTGAATGGACGGCCTGGCAGGAGGATCGCGCATCAGAGGGGTCTTCCTCTGTCACCAATGCTTTTCGTCATCGCAATGGAAGTCCTCAACTCGCTGTTCAAAGCCGCTGATCGCAGGGGTCTGTTCTGCACCTTGCCGGGGAATAGGATCATTCATCGGGCGTTTTTCTACGCGGATGATGTCGTTCTTTTCCTGACTCCATGTCAGGATGATCTGCAATGTCTCTCCGCAATTCTTGATGTCTTCGCAGGAACGTCGGGGCTGATTTCCAATACTAGAAATGTGTGCTCACACCAATTCAGTTTTCACCTGACCAGATCTTGGACACTCTCAATTCCTTCCCCTGCCAGCTGGTTGTTTTCCCGTTGAAATACCTCAGCATCCCACTTGCGGTAACCAAACTAAGACGTTCAGCAGATCAAGCACTGGTGGATGCTGTTGCCTCCAGATTGCCTACCTGGAAGGCTGGCCTGCTTACTACAGCAGGCCGCGCTACTCTGACCAAAGTAACCCTTTCCGCCATCCCAGTACATATCTCAATTGCCTCTTGTCTGTCTCCTTGGGCCTTGGCACAAATTGACAAATGCAGAAAAGCTTTCTTGTGGAAAGGAACGTCATCATGTGTGGTGGTCACTGTAAGGTGGCCTGGCGTACTGTGTGCAGCCCCATCGAGAATGGTGGTCTTGGTATACTGGATCTCAGGTTCTTTGGTTATGCTCTTAGGCTACGCTGGGAATGGCTCACGAGAACTAATTCTGGGAGAGGATGGAAGCGGTTGCCTTCGTCAACAGAACGGTGTGTTCAACAGATGCTCAAGAATTCTTTATCAGTGTGCCTTGGTGACGGGACATCGGCGCTGTTTTGGTCTGATAACTGGCTTCCTGTTGGGCCTCTCGATCGCTTTGCTCCCTCGTTTGCTAAGGCCGTCTCTCGCTCTGGTCGGAGACGCTCAGTTGCTGCTGCACTCCTGGATAGGCGGTCAGGGACATTGTTGGTGCTCTCACTACCCAGGTGCTGTGTGACTACATCCCGGTCTGGACGTTGGTAGCCGACGTTGTTCTACAACCTTTGCTCTCCGATCGCTTTGTTTGGAAATGGGCGGCAAATGGTACTTACTCGACATCATCCACGTATCTGGCTTTCTTCAACGGATCACAACAGCTGTTGGGGGCACAAGAACTATGGCGAACGGCTGCACCGCCAAGAGTCAAATTCTTCTTCTGGTTGTCACTGCATGGAAGGCTGTGGACGGCAAGCCGACGACGAAGACATAACCTACAAGCAGATAGTGAATGCGCGCTCTGTGCTCAAGAAGAAGAAACGACCGATCATCTTTTTGCTGCTTGCGTATACACCAGAGAGCTTTGGGCAAGAATCTGCATCCAACTACGCTTGCTGTTGCCTACGCCTGCTCCCTCTGAAAGGCTTGTATGTTGGTGGCTGCGCTGTCGCAATTGTTACTTGGTTTCTGTGGGGTGAGCGGAACCGAAGAACATTCAGAGGGGAGGAAATTCAGCACTTGGAGCTTCTCAGAAGAATCTTTGAAGAAGGAGATCAGTGGCTGCAAGCAGGCTACAAGCCGCTAGCCAGCTTGCTAGCCAGCGCTGTTGTTTAGATCAATGCTTCCCATGTCGCTTACATATATTCTGTAATATCTAAACCAATGTGCTGGAAACTTTTTGATTCATGGGAACTCGGTTTGCATCTTGCATAGCTGATTCTCCCATGAATCAATGTTGTAATTCTCCTATCCTCTTAATGAAATGCTTGTGCCTCGGCACATGTTCGTGAAAAAAAAACTTTGACCAAGTTATCTAAAAATGTATTAAGATTTACACAAAACATACTTCATGGAAAATTTAGTCAAACAAATTTGTTAATACACTTTTTTCCATAAACATGTGGCAAAACGGATGGACGGAAGCAGAACATGTGCATATACAAGTTGAAATGCCAAAATCATGTGAACTCATTATGGTGAAAATTAAGAACCACGCATTATTTCCAGCACTGACATCTTTGCCCAAATGACTATCTTTAGATAGACTCGTCTGCATCCTCCATCCAGTTTCCCATAACCGTCTTCTCCTTAAATAGACGAAAGAAAAGGACAGGTAGCCTCTTCCTACGCCCATGCATGGTTGAATAATATTAGGAGAAGCTCAAAGGGTTCCTGACCCTCCAAAAAATTAGGCATAAGATAGATCTCCTCTTCTCACCCTGGAAGTAACATTGACCGCAAAGGGCCATCCGCTGCGGTCAGTGTAAGTTTCTGAATCATATTTTGGCAATGCCTGAGGCTAGACAATATTGAGCTAGCCTTTACAAAGAAAGAGACTGGGAGGGGAGAAGAATGGCATTGGCGCATTGAGGAAGGTTGAGAACCAGTTAACAAGAATTGCCAACATTTGGACAATCTTGTTAACAGTGTTTAAGGTTCCCAGCAGAGTAAGCATTCCAATGCGACATTCTGTTAAATTTTATACATACCTTCAACATCTAATATGAGTATGTATAGGCATTTCTTTTATTTTTGGTCAATCGTATCGTTTCACTGTACTTTTTGTCAATTGATCCGATCAGCAATTTGCGAGTTCAAGAAGAGTGCGTGCATCCACATTCATAAAAGCAAGGTTTAAGAGAAGAAACATGGGCACAAAGATGAAGAAGGGGATCCTGAAGCCATTCCGCTATATCTCAAACATGATGGGTATGCCCAATCAAACCATATATTGACCTTAATCTGGTTTTTTCATAGCACAGGGGCATTGACCTCATCATTTCTTTTTATACTGAATTGCGACCACAAGATGGTAAGGAGCCTGAAATGCAAATTGGGTTCCCAACGGATGTAAAACATGTGGCACACATCGGTTGGGATGGTCCTGGCTCCACGAACAACACCCCCACCACCAACAACAATAATGCCGGAGGAGCACCTAGCTGGGTAAGCCGGCAACACTATTTGACATTGGCATAGAGCAAAGAACATGTTTAACATATATGCAGACAATCTTTATGTCTACTTGATTCTAGCAATGTCTTCCTTGTCGACCTGAAGACCGTAAAAATTCTCAAACATAATAGTTATATGTGTCCATGTAGCAAACAGCGCAAGAGTCCAATTTTATGTAAAAAAAATTCAATCATAATAGTTGATATTGTAGCATGACAAAAGAAGTTGGCTTTGACAGATGAAGGATTACCATTCGGCACCGCTTGACTCTTCCTCTTTTAGGAGCGAGAGTGGGGGAACGGCTGCTGCAAATCCCTGGGCTTCTCAAGGTTGTTTTGCCACTCATATCTATAATAACTTGGTCGTCTTTGTCATCCTCTTGTTGCAAACCCTCAATTGATCATGTCATTGTCGTTGTAGAAGTTGTATGTATGCTAGCAATGGAGTCGCCTTAAAGAAAATTATTTGATACAGAAGAGAGAAATACTTTTTAGCAGAAAACAAAGCCTAGCTTGGTCTGAGATTTGAAGCAATGCATACAGAATGAAGATCATAAGATATTACTTTCCAAAAGAACACAATACATACATCTATGCACCAAGAGATTATCGATTAATGTTTTTGGTTTGAGCACAAACACATGGACTGAACTCTCATCTGTGCCTGATAGAGATAGTCATGGATGGAGGAAGCAGCATCGGAGAAACCTCCTTCAGGGACACGAAAAGCGAGGCAGGCGGCGCCGACGGCGGCGGGGGCGACTCCCCACCGTCCCCCGGCACCCGCCGGTCGAGACGACATCGCTCTCGGGGCTCCGCCACCTCCTCCATGGACGTCACCGGCGCCGAGGGCGCCGAGGAGAAGAAGAAGGAGAAGGGCAAGAAGGGCATCCGCAAGAACCGCAAGAAGGACAAGTCGGCCGGCGACGACGCCTCGGCCACCTGCACGGACCTCCCAGCCGTTCCCAAGAAGTCCAACCGCCGGAAAAACAAGGGCAGCTCCGAGGGAAACGGTGGCGCCGCGGCCAAGGACGCCACCACGGCCGTGCCGGAGGAGGGGGCGGCGGCGACGACCCCACCCACCGTGGACGACGACTAGGTGATAATCCTAAGCGGCTGCGGCCTCGTATACACGAACTTAATTTTGGAGATGAAATTAAAATGCTGGATAGTACTTTGAGCCCAATTCGTAAGATCAAGTGGCGGTCGATCAATATATTATGGAGTATATGGTACTCAGAAGGGCACATGCATTGGGGAGAGAGTTCAAGGTCACGAACATTTAGCGTTCTCAGGAGTGGGTGTGCACGCACAAATGCCATTCTTTTCTCTGTTTCTTTCTGTAATATTGATCCGCTTTTTCTGACCCGTTATCTTGTTCAAGAGATTCAATATATAAATTATACTTTGTGCGAGATATTTCTGACCTGTTATAAATTATACTTGTCAATTCCTAAAATCTTATTTAGGAGACACATATATGTAATGTTTATACAGTGGGCACAAATGATGTGTTAGCGTCCAACCTAATACGTTGAGTTTTCTCTGTCAATGATTTATGTGTAGTTGTATTTTTTACATAAAAATATAATGCTTACAATTAAACTATCATCTAAAATAACAACAAACTTGCATGATTTATATCATGGAGTAATATGTATTCGAAATGAACAAATGTCACTGGTATTGTTGTCGGAGTGCATGATTTGTTAAGCCCACATTTTTTCTGCTAAACTTTTGCAGTACATATATTTATTTCTCATGATTTATTATGTTTCCAAAATACCATGTTTGTCAATTCAGCCTCTTTCAAGCTCGGTAAATTTAACTAGTACCGTAAACGCGCTACGCTGAGCTATTTTTTGGAGGGAAAAATCGGCGGAAAGAAGAAAGAAAGACAAGCAAAGAAGATAAAAATAAAATGAAAATGAAAAAAGAACATGCCGAACAGCACACTCTTCAAATTTAATAGCTCTAGAGCATATCCAAGAGATTAGCTAAATTATTTTCTAAATGTAAATTTGGCTATTAGAGTATCTCCAACGGTTTTGTATTTCTTGTTTGGCAAAATTTGGAATTTGTAAAGTCCCAAATAAATATGGCAAAGATAAAAAGAGTCTATCTTCAACAGTTTTCCATTATTCATTTGGCAAAACTAAAAATTGTACACGCGAGGGGAAAATATCCCGCGGGAGTAGCACGCGAGACAATTGCCAAGCGAACCGCGGTTTGCCATATATGCCAAATATCACCCGGTATTTGCCAAGTTAACAAAAATGTCAAACCCATTCGTCAAACCGTTGGATATGAGATTTTTAGACTTTTTTTTTGTAAAAACAAGAATGTCAAACCCATTTACAAAACCGTTGGAGATGCTCTTATGAAAGGAAAAAAACGTCTCCAATAGAGTTTGTAAATGACTCCAAATTTAGTATCTCTCTATTTCATCTTATTCGCTTTCTACTTTGGGATAACTTACCTCACTAGTCATCTAGTTTTTTTATTTTTCACATTTCTGTTGGAGTAATCTAGTATTATCTATTTTTTCTTGACTAATCTAGTATTATCTATTTTAAAGAATAACTAAATCACTAAATTTGAATAGTATTTTTAGCTAATCTATTAGAGATGCTCTTATATCCCTCCTTGTTCGCTCAGCCTATCTCACTAGCCATCCAATTTTTTTGTTTACAAAGTATGTTGGAGAGTACTAGTATTTGAAAGGATCAAGATGCCCAATAGAGGGGGTGAATTGGGCTCTTTTTAATTTCTAGACAAGAATTAAACCTATAAAGAGCCAATTAACCCCCTAGTGTCTACCGCTTGTGTGTCCTAGCTAGAAAGCGGCAGCAAGTTAATATAAAGCGAAAACTTCCTACACAATTCTAGTATGAATTGAAAGACAAGTGCGGAAAGTAATGCGGTAAGAAAGAGCTAGGGAAAGAGATGCTTGACACGGCGATGTTTTGCCGAGGTATCGAGGAGTCGACACTCCCCCCTAGTCCTTGTTGGAGCACCTCGCAAGGTATAGCTACCCCTCAATCCCGCGCAAGGGATGAGTGCTCTCTACGGATTGATTCTTCGCCACTCCGGCTCGGTGAATCGCCCACAACCGATCACAACGTCGATGGAGAAGGGCCGCCGACAATCCTCCGGCGATCACCTTCCTCCAAGCACCACCGGACCGTCTAGGTGATGTCGATCACCAAGAGTAACAAGCCTCGATCTTCGCTTGACTCACTCAAGCTTCACAACTAGGGGATGCACACTTGAACTCTTGGATGAACTAGAGGAGAGGATGGATGGATTCACGAATCACTCTCTCACTCTAGGGCTCTTGCTCTCTTCCCAACCTTCTCAACAAACTCAGCAACTCAAATGAGCAAAAGGCCAGGTGGGAGAGAAGAGTGAAGATGTATAAATAGCCCTCAAGGAAACTGCCTCGGGCTGGAAAAACCATAGCTTTTAAGTTGGCGACGGACGCTCCGTCGACTAGGAGACGGACGCTCCGTCGCAAACCCCAATGGCTAGTTCCGCACAAAGATTGGGCGACGGACGCTCCGACGCCTAGGCGACGGACGCTCCGACGCCTAGGCGACGGACGCTCCGATGCTCTGCCCAACGGCTAGCTCTGACAGGATTTCCCAGCGATGGACGCTCCGTCGGAGGGGCGTCGGACGCTCTTCCCAGAGTCTGACGCTACACTCTGGCTCGGGGTGAAAAACACCCTCACTGGAAGGCCGACGGACAGCGTCCGTCGGACCCTGAAGATTTTAGCAAGAAAAACACGGCCACTGGAAGGCCGACGGACGCTGTGGACTCAACTACCCAGCGTCCGACGCCTTTGTCCGACGCGACAGACAGCGTCCGACGCCTCCGTCAGGAGCGTCCGACGCCTCCGTCGGGAGCGTCCGTCGCCCAGAAAACAGGCCTCTCAACTCCGTTTTTCACCACGATGAAAATGGAAGCTGTTCTAGGCTATCTTACGGTCACCATAGGCTTGCTTAGAGCTAAGGAAGACAAGTGTGCACCACACCTAGTTCATGAAGCTTTCCTAAGTCAAGTTACTAGTCTCAACCCCTCTTAATAGTACGGTCAAGGATCAAAAAGAAGCCCTATCTATTTCTAAGTGCCCTTCATCACCTTATGGCACTTAGCCTATCATTCTAGGGTCTTCATCATGTCTCTTCAAAATCCGAAACGATATCCATCTTGGGGCTAGGTGACACCCATTGATGCCCATTCATGTTGATCACTATGGCTAGGCTACTCATAGCCTCTGCAAAACACACGTTAGCCATAATAATCGCTAATTGCCGTTAATCACCGAAACCAACTAGGGCCATGATTCTTCAATCTCTCCCTTTTTGGTGATTGACGACAATAACTCCTCGAGTATGGATATAAGAGTGAAAAGTTAGGATTTTGGTGACTTGGAATGATTGAGTAAGGGTTAGAGAATTTGTAAAGAAGCATACTTGCTCACCCAAGCCAAGTCACAAACCATGGTACTCATAGATATGAATGTAAAAAAGGGAGTACCTCATGATATTCTCAAAACATGTATCGGAGTATAGCGCGGAAGCTCAATTACCATTTGAACATAGAGATATATCATGAACCATAAGACAACTCACAAGATATATTAGTGATAAGCAAGAGTTTGTCACATCCAACCATATTTCACACAAGCATCAACCATAATATTCATCACACATAGATACAAGTGCATAAAAGTAGACATGATGAATGAGAGTACGGGGAAAAATAAGCACACGAAGATTCAAATCCCTCCCCCTATCTCTAATACTCGACTACCCTCTCTCCCCCTTTGGCGCCAAGAACCAAAAACTACGGAGCTCCCGGAGCATCTGGAAGTGAACCATCCGAGGAGCGGGAGTGAAGATCGAACTGAGAGTAGTCTGGACTGTCATCACTGTCATCAGCTGCATGACCCTCTAAAACTGCGTCTGTCAGGGTAGCGGTCTGGGTAGGCTGAGCTGACTCCTCCATCTCCCCCTGAGGCTCTGAAGGTAAAGCAACCTGAGCTGGAGCCTCAGACGGTCCTGCCTCTGTAGTGGCGGGCCTGGGAACCCGACGAGTAAAGACTCGAGGCGCGGGGGAAGGTGTCACTGCCAGAGCTGCAAGAGTCACCGCTGCAACAAGCTCTGCTGGGTGAGTCTCAGGTGGAGAGGATACTGCAACTGTAACTCCCTCATCCTGCTCACGAGTCTGAACTGGGGCCTCTGTGACAGCTGTCACAACTGCTATAGAAATGGCGTTTGTCTGAGCTGCAGCTGGAGGAGTAGTAACCGTCTGCGTAGACGACTCAGGTGCGATCTCCGACGAGGCAACTGAAGAAAGGTAAGTGCCCGTCGCCGGAGGATCCACCTCAACCTCTGAAGCTGGTGAGTCTAGCTGAGCTGCTCCTAGAGAATCATCTCCTGTGATCTCCAAGTAGGAGGCTGAGAGGTCACGCGAGGCCTCTGCTATGGTAGTTCCCCGGATAGGAGTAAATCATGTCTGAAGCTCGCCGGGTGAAACTAACCAAGAGGACACCTGGGTCCTCGGAGACTGGCACTCTGGAGAAGCTGGTGCCTGGAAGGGAGGAGTAACTGGTGCCTGGTCTGTATGCTCTACTGGGGCGAGGCAGGTTGCCATGCATTACCAACTGACTCATCGAGTAAACTAGAAACTCAGTCGCTGACCTGGTAAGAGTGACTCACAGAGCTCCAGATCGGATCTTGGCCACTATGAGATATGAAATCCAGTGTGCAAACTGTAGCTGCCAGTGACCTCGGAATCCTGCAGCTATGATGTCCTCAAGCTCGCTGACGATCAGATCCCAAAGATCAAACTTCTCCTTCCGGATGATATGAGCAAGGAGCCACAACTGTAGTCAGGTAATTGTGTCGCGGGCTCCAACTCTGGGAAGAATGGTGCGCCTGAGTACCTCGTGGAGAATCCGAGCAAGTGGAGTGAGGTCTCTCGGTGTACGGCTCGAACCCTCTGAGAATGGCAGCTGAAAGCACGGCCTCACGAAGTCTGTAGATGGCACTATCCCATCGTGAGGTTGGCGAGGGGCCTCCTGATCCCCGTAGCATAAGCTGTGAATCCTCGTAGGGGAGGACTCTAAGTGAAAGAGCTCTCTGAACCGAGCTGCTGAAACCCTAAAGTCGTGGCCCTGAAAGCCGAAGTGAAAGAACTCGTGATCAGGGGAGATCCACAGTGAGGCATAGAACTGATAACCCCATACCTTCTGATAAGCTCCTGATCGTCCCATCATATCTGACAAACCCTGAAGGTACTGCAAGTGCTGAAGAATCTCTGGACCACCGACCCCCTCTATGTCAGCAGGCAGGCACACTCTGTGAGCCCTAAGAGGAGCGTCAGTGTCGACGTACACTCTGTAGAAATCCTCGTGAATCGTAGTGTAGAAGGCACATCCAGCACGGGGATCCCTCTAAGCTGGGAACCAGGACTGAAAGTCTATGAAGCGGAGTAGCTGGACCTACTTCGCTGTGAGAACCCTGACCTGATGCCTCATTGGATCTGGTAGCTGAGGTCCGGGAGGACTAGGAGGTGCACCAGAGCCTCTAGACCGTGTAACTCTGCGGCTCATCAGCTCACCAATCAAAGACGGGTCGGCGGCCTCTGTCTGCTCAGTCTCTGGGACTGACTCGGCCTCCTCTCGCTCTGGAGTCTCGGCGGGCTCTGTCTCTGGATGCATAGGGGACTCATGACGCGCTCCATGGCGAGGCGAGAGCCTCAAACCGGCGCGACGTCCACCTCGCTCCGTGATCTCTGCGGCCTCTGCCACTGCAAGTGCTGCTACGGAGTCTGGATCCATAAGTGGCCTCTTGCGCTTCCGTGACACAACCTTCTGCTTACCCCTTCCCCAATCAGTGGGTGGATGCGGTGGAGGTGGAGGGTCACCACCACTACCGAGAACGGGTCTGACGTTCTTCATTCTGGCCATGATCTGATCACTGCAATCAAACCTCTGACGATCTGGTCAAATCCACAATGCAAACAGGAGTGGCTTGATGGCCCTGGACTGACACTCTCAAGGCTTTGCCTCGTTCCTTACTCGCGGGCTTTGCCCCGAGTTCTCTGTCACTGTCTCTAACACGCTGACCCTCTGTCCACGGTGACCAAACCTAGAAGGAAAAGGTAAGTACCTTGGTCGTTTTCGAAAACCAAGCCGCAACCTAAACAGGGGATTTAAGGATTAGGGTGGCGAGAAAGTGTCGAGAGGATTAGCAAGCTGGTAGGAGGGTTGCCAGAGATGGAATTTCACCTTGACCACGCAACCGACGTCGATCAAATCTCCAACATGGCCTTGGAGGGGAGCTCCACGGCTAAGATGTCCCTGCACGGCTGAAATACGCGAGTCAGAGGGAGGAAAGGCGCAAGAAGAGTGGCGGCGCTGGGTGGAGCTCTGGCACGGCGGCGCTGGGTGGCGGCGGCGCAGGTGCGGCGGCGGCGCTGGGGCGGCAGCGGAGCAGTTAGGGTTGGAGAGAGCGGCAATGGTGTACGGTTGATCTGAAACCGACGGAGGGAGAGAGACGAGACGGGAAATTTCTAAAAAAAATTGCGCCTTAAGTTCGCGACGGACGCTCCGACGTGGAGCGACGGACGCTCTGTCGATGTCCGACGGACGCTTGGACAGCGTCCGACGGCATCGTCCGTCGGGCTTCCAGAACAGGTTTGAAACGCCCAAACGCATTAACCACGTCGGACGCTCCGCGACGGACGCTCCCTGCAAACAGGCAACATTCAGTCTCCGGACGATCACGACGGACGCTGAGGCATTTGACGCCGAGCGTCCGTCGGCAGCGTCCAACGCCTTTTAAATAGCATTTTTCAAACTTTATTTTTGCGTCTTTCTCCCAACCAAGTTCCAATCCCAATAAGATCCAAATAACACCTGATTGGACTTGATATGAGAACCATCTCTCAAACTCTCATTTTCATATAGTTTGTCATAGGCTTAGATTTTAGTTTTAGCTCAAAATATTCGAATGGAAGCACCAAGGAGTCATCATATGGCCACAAGAGGGGCATAGAAGTGTCTTGAGCTTGGAATGCTCCCCCTAAGTGGACGAACACAGAGGATGCTCAAACTTAACCGAAAAGAAACAACAAAGCAACACACATGCATATGCTATGCAATACGGAAATTTGAATCTAGGTTGCTTGCAAGTTTAAACCGCGGTTAAGCTTTGTCACACGCTTTGAGGGCGGTTATCTCAACCGCGTTAGCCAAGCCTATGTGCATTACCAAATTAAATATGTTATATTACATATGAATGCATGGTTCACACAAGCTCATCATTTAGTGAAGTTTGAGTGATCAAGCACATTCAACTCGCTTCTCAACCTACAAAAGGTTGTTTCATCGAGTGGTTTTGTGAAGATATCCGCCAATTGATCTTCGCTCTTAACTCCAACTAGTGTTATGTCTTTCCTAGCCACATGATCTCTAAGAAAGTGATGGCGAATATCTATGTGCTTGGCGCGAGAGTGTTGAACCGGGTTGTTAGCAAGCTTTACGGTGCTTTCATTATCACACAAAAGTGGAACATCTTTTAAAACAACGCCGTAATCAAGAAGTGTTTGGGTCATGTATAAGATTTGTGCACAACTTGCTCCCATGGCAATGTATTCCGCCTCGGTGGTTGACAATGCCACACTGTTTTGCTTCTTTGAGGACCAAGAAACAAGAGATCTTCCTAGCATGTGGCACCCACCGGAGGTACCCTTCCTATCAACCTTACACCCGGCATAATCCGAATCGGAATAGCCAACTAGTTGGAAGGGGGATCCTTTGGGATACCAAAGACCCATGCTAGGGGTGTGCCTTATGTACCTAAGGATTCTTTTAACCGCACAAAGATGCGACTCCTTAGGGCCTTCTTGAAACCTAGCACAAATACACACACTAAACATGATATCCGGCCTAGATGCGGTGAGGTAAAGTAAACTACCGATCATACAACGATAGAGAGTTTGATCAATTGGTTTACCTCCCTCATCAAGGTCGAGATGTCCATTAGTAGGCATTGGGGTCTTGATTGTCTTGCAATCCTCCATCTTGAAATTCTTAAGTAGATCATGAGTGTACTTTTCTTGAGAGATGAAGGTCCCTTCTCTCATCTGCTTCACTTGAAAACCAAGGAAGAAGGTTAGCTCGCCAATCATTGACATCTCAAACTCCTTGGACATCAAGTCACCGAACTCCTTGCAATGGTCTTGGTTTGTTGACCCAAATATAATGTCATCGACATATACTTGGCAAACAAAGATCTCTCCATTAAGTTTCTTGGTGAATAGTGTTGTGTCAATGATCCCGATCTTGAAGCCCTTCTTGAGTAGGAAATCCCTTAGCCTCTCATACCAAGCTCTTGGAGCTTGCTTCAATCCGTAGAGTGCCTTGGACAACCTATACACATGATTAGGCAAGTTTGGGTCTTCAAACCCGGGAGGTTGTGAGACATAGACAAGTTCATTGATGAAACCATTTAAGAAAGCGCTCTTCATATCCATTTGAAAGAGTTTCATTTTGTGATGTGAAGCATACGCCAAAAGGATACAGATGGCTTCAAGTCTTGCACCCGGAGCAAAGGTCTCTCCAAAATCAAGTCCTTCTACTTGAGAGAACCCCTTTGCCACCAATATTGCTTTGTTCCTCACAACCACGCCTTGATCATCTTGCTTGTTCCTAAACACCCACTTGGTGCCAATGATTCTTGCATCCTTTGGCTTCTCTTCAAGTGTCCACACTTGGTTCCGGGTGAAGTTGTTGAGTTCTTCATGCATGGCATTCACCCAATCCGGATCCACAAGTGCTTCTTCAACACTAGTAGGCTCAACAAAGGAAACAAACGAGTGATGTTCAACATAAGATGCAAGTCTAGAGCGAGTCATAACTCCCTTTGATGGACTCCCTATAATTTGATCATGGGGTGAGCTTGAAGGATAGGTGTTGATCTTCTATTTGTCTCTTGAGGAGGGGGATGCGGTGCTTCAACATTGCTTGCTTCGGCCTCGGCTTGATCTTGAGGGATGTGAGTGTCTTCCTGAGCTTCCCTCACTTGATCTTCTTCATCAACTTGAGGCGTGCGTGGTCGAAAAGGATCTTGATTTGCTTCATCTTCAACTTCTTCCACCTCTTGCGGGTTGATAGCACCAATTGGCATATTCTTCATTGCCTCCCTCAAGGGTTCATCACCTACATCAACATCCTCAAGTGCTCCTTAGGAGCCATTAGTTTCATCAAACTCTAAGTCATATGTTTCTTCAACTAAGCCGGTGGTTTTGTTAAATACACGGTATGCCTTGGATTTAAGTGAATATCCGACAAGGAAACCAATGTCACACCGCCGTTGGAATTTACCCAAGTGTTGGCGCTTCTTGTAGATGTACACTTTGCAACCAAACACCCGGAAGAATGAAATATCCGGCTTCTTCCTATTAACAAGCTCATAGGGGGTCTTCTTTAATAGCCTTTGGACGAAGAGATTGTTTGCCGCATAGCAAGTGGTGTTCATTGCCTCCGCCCAAAACTTCTCCGGAGTGTTTTACTCATCAAGCATAGATCTTGCTAGAGTTATGAGTGTCCGGTTCTTTCTCTCTACAACACCATTTTGTTGCGGAGTATATGTGGCGGATACCTCATGCTTGATCCCCACTTCATCACAATAATCTTCAATCTTTGTGTTCACAAATTTGGTGCCATTATCACTTCTAATCTTCTTGATCTTCACATCAAATTCATTTTGAGCTCTTGTAGCAAATTTCTTGAAGATGCCTTGTGTCTCTCCCTTGTCTTGAAGAAAGAACACCCAAGTGTACGAGAGTAGTCATCCACTACCACTAAGCATAGAGATTTCCTCCAAGACTAGCATAGGTGGTAGTGCCAAATAGATCCATGTGTAGCAACTCTAGGACTCTTGAGGTTGACATGAAAGCCTTGGTCGGATGAGTGTTTGCCACTTGCTTGCCGGCTTGCATGCACTACAAAGTTTGTCCTTCTCAAACACCACATCCTTGATTCATCTAACCATCTCCTTCTTGACAAGCTTCTTCAAGGTTGACATGCCCACATGAGCTAATCTTCTATGCCATAGCCAACCCAAAGAATTCTTGGAGAATAAACAAGCTTTAAAACTAGCTTCATTTGAGGTGAAGTCCACTAAGTAGAGGTTGTTGTGCCTAAACCCTTTGAATATCAAGGATGAATCATCAATCTTGGTCACAACTACCTCATTTGGAGTGAAGAGACATTGGAATCCGAGATCACAAAGTTGACCAACCGATAGCAAATTGAAGCTCAATGATTGTACTAGCAAGACATTGGAAATTGATTGATCTTGGGAGATAGCCACTTTTCCTAAGCCTTGAACTTTTCCCTTTGAGTTATCCCCAAAAGTAATCTTGTCTTGATTTGCACAATCCTCGTCAAGTGTGGTGAACATCCGGGGGTCGCCGGTCATATGTTGAGTGCAACCACTATCAATTACCCAATGGCTCCCACCGGTCTTGTAGTTCACCTACACACAAGAAACTTGGAGTTAAGCTTGTTGTTTGGGAACCCCCTTAGTACGGGGCCCCATTGCCTTGTCAACCAACTCCTTAGCAACCCAAAGAACCCTAGGCTTGATCTTCATTGGTGGTCCAAGGAACATGACAAGTGGTCTACCCTTGGAATCTTTGTTGATGACATAGTGAGCATTATGAGCAAATGGCCTAGTGTGCTTGGGCAAGGTCTTGGGAAGTGGAGTCATGCAATCATATGTGAAGTGACAAACTTGTCCACACTCAAAGCATCTCCTTGGCTTGGGCTTTGGTTTCTCTTGATTGTAGCCATTGTACTTGTTCTTGTAGTAATTCTTAGCTTCAATCTTGACCTTGGCCTTCATCACTTGATTTTCCTTGAATCCAATTCTAGTCTTGTCATTCTTCATGACGGTGTTCATCAAGAGTTCACTTTGGAGGTTGTGACCCTTGGTGTACTTCTCAAGGCCACTTGTAAGCTTTTTCTTGTCATTCTTGAGCGTAACAATTTCTTCTCTTAGAGAGTTGATCAAAGTGATAGCATCTTTGTCTTCTTCTTGAGTCGGCTTGATGACAATAGATTTATTAGACTTGAGATTGATTAGCTCTTCCTTGAGCTTTGAGTTCTCATCCTTCATCTTGACATAGTCATCATACTTGTCGGCTTCTACAACTCTCTTGCCCTTGCACTTAGCACTTTGCTCAAGAGCCACATCATCAAGCTCGATTTCACAAGAGGTAGCACTTGCACACTTAGCACACAGGTTAGTAGCAACATGTGTAAGATCTTGAGTAAGCAATTCATTTGCTATCACTAACATGCCATGATCTTCCTTGACTTTGTTGTAGTCATCTTTTAGCAAGTTATACCTTGTGTGGAGCTCTTGTGTTGACCTCTCAAGCTTATCATGTTTTTCATTAGCTTGCTTAAGAGAGGCTTTGAGATCCCTAGTGCTAGATGTGAGAGAATTAATCTCAAGCTTCAAATCATCATTAGCACTAGATAAGGCATCAAGCTTAGCATGCAAGTTGTCTTTGATCTCAAGAAGTTTGTCATTTTTACCTTTATACTTCCTTATGATGCTAGAGTACTTGTTGCAAATTTTAATTAGCTCATCATAGGATGGTGTGTCATCATCATCACTTTCACTACCACTTGAGTCACCACTATCATCAACATCCTATTTTTGTACCTTCTTGTCACCTTTAGCCATGAGGCATATGTGTGTAGAGGATGAGCCCGACGATGAAGGAGGAGGTGGCGGTGGAATAGAAGAACCAATCACCAAGGCGGCCACCTTCTCTTCTTCACTCTCATCATCAGAGGAGTCACTTGAATCATCAATATCGGTGAGCCAATCACCCACAATGTAAGCCTTGCCATCCTTCTTCTTCTTGTGGAAGTTGAAGTTCTTCTTCTTCTTGTATGGCTTGTCTTGCTTCTTGTCATCATCACTTGAGTCATCATTGCCGCCATTGTTCTTCTTGAAGTTCTTGAACTTGTCTTTCTTCTCTTCGGGGCAAGCATGAGCTAGATGACCAAGAGTGTCGCAATTGTAGCACCTCATTTGGGAGATTGGCTTCCTTGAGCTTGTGAAGAATTTCTTCTTCTTTGAGTCAAACTTGACTCCATTCTTGTTTAGTCTCTTCAACATCTTGGTGGTTTTCTTCACCATAAGAGCGATGTTGTCTTCATCATCATCATCACTTGCACTCTCAAGTACATATTGAATCTTGCACTTCTCCTTGGAAGATGCCTTGAGAGCCAAGTCCTTCTTCTCCTCCTTCTCTTTCTTCTTGGAGGAAGATGAACTTCTATCATTGATCTTCATGTACATCTCATGAGCATTGATCTTGCCCAAAACTTGTGTTGGGGTAGTTGTGGAGAGATCGCCTTGATGAAGGACCGTGATGATGTGGCTATACTTATCTATTGGTAAGACACAAAGTATCTTGCGCACCACATCGGCTGGTGTCATTTGAGTAATCCCAAGGCCATTCAACTCCTCTACAAGCACATTCAAGCGAGAATACATTTCATTAGCATTTTCATGAGATAGCATGGTAAAAGAGTTCATCTTAGCAATGATGAGGTGATAGCGCTCTTCTCTTTCACATTTGGTGCCCTCGTGTAGAGCACAAATGTTTGTCCAAATCTCATGCGCGGTTTTGCAATTTCGCACACGGTTGAACACATCCTTGCAAATGCCACGGAAAACAATGTTCTTCACCTTAGCATTGTTCTTCTCAAAGAAGGGATCCTCGGCGAACACCGATCCGCCTATGGTGGCGGCTTTGTGAACGCCGACATCCACGGCTTCAAGGTAGGCCTCCATCCGCACTTTCCAATAAGGAAAGTCATCCCCATCAAACATGGGTGGCGGTCCATCCCCATGGGACATCTTGCTCTAGGCGGTAAAGCCTCATTTAGAGCAACCAGCTCTGATACCAATTGAAAGGATCAAGATGCCCAAGAAAGCGAAAACTCCCCCCTAGTATGAATTGAAAGACAAGTGCGGAAAGTAATGCGGTAAGAAAGAGCTAGGGAAAGAGATGCTTGACACGGCGATGTTTTGCCGAGATATCGAGGAGTCGACACTCCCCCCTAGTCCTTGTTGGAGCACCTCGCAAGGTATAGCTGCCCCTAAATCCCGCGCAAGGGATGAGTTCTCTCTACAGACTGATTCTTCGCCACTCCGGCTCGGTAAATCGCCCACAACCGATCACAACGTCGATCGAGAAGGGTCGCTGACAATCCTCCGGCGATCACCTTCCTCCAAGCACCACCGGTCCGTCTAGGTGATGTCGATCACCAAGAGTAACAAGCCTCGATCTTCGCTTGACTCACTCAAGCTTCACAACTAGAGGATGCACACTTGAACTCTTGGATGAACTAGAGGAGAGGATGAATCACTCTCTCACTCTAGGGCTCTTGCTCTCTTCCCAACCTTCTCAACAAACTCAGCAACTCAAATGAGCAAAAGGCCAGGTGGGAGAGAAGAGTGAAGAGCTATAAATAGCCCTCAAGGAAACTGCCTCGGGCTGGAAAAAGCACAGCTTTTAAGTTGGCGACGGACGCTCCGTCGACTAGGCGACGGACGCTCCGTCACAAGCCCCAACGGCTAGTTCCGCACAAAGATTGGGCGACGGACGCTCCGACACTCTGCCCAACGGCTAGCTCTGACAGGATTTCCCAGCGACGGACGCTCCGTCGGAGGGGCGACGGACGCTCTTCCCAACGTCCGACGCTACACTCTAGCTCGGGGTGAAAAACACCCTCACTGGAAGACCGACGGACGCTTTCCAAGCGTCCGACGCCTGGCCAACGGACAGCGTCCGACGCCTGGCCAACGGACAGCGTCCGTCGGACCCTGAAGATTTTAGCCAGAAAAACACGGCCACTGGAAGGCCGACGGACGCTGTGGACTCAACTACCCAGCGTCCGACGCCTTTGTCCGACGCGACGGACAGCGTCCGACGCCTCCGTCAGGAGCATCCGTCGCCCAGAAAACAGGCCTCTCAACTCCGTTTTTCGCCGCGATAAAAATGGAAGTTGTTCTAGGCTATCTTACGGTCACCATAGGCTTGCTTAGAGCTAAGAAAGACAAGTGTGCACCACACCTATTTTATGAAGCTTTCCTAAGTCAAGTTACTAGTCTCAACCCCTCTTAATAGTACGGTCAAGGATAAAAAAGAAGCCCTATCTATTTCTAAGTGTCCTTCATCATCTTATGGCACTTAGCCTATCATTCTAGGGTCTTCATTATATCTCTTCAAAATCCGAAACGATATCCATCTTGGGGGCTAGGTGACACTCATTGATGCCCATTCATGTTGATCACTATGGCTAGGCTACTCATAGCCTCTGCAAAACACACGTTAGTCATAATAATCGCTAATTGTCGTTAATCACCGAAACCAACTAGGGCCATGATTCTTCAGTATTTTTTTGAGTAAGGTGTATATCCCTAAACTTGTGCTGATGTGTCATCCTGGTCTCTAAACTCGCAAACTGACCGTTTTAGTTCTCAAACTTTGTCATTTGTGTTATCCCGATCCTTAAACTTGCAAGTGTATCATTTAGGTCATCAAACTTGTTCAGTTGTGTCATCCTGATCCCTAAACTTATTTTGAGTCTCATTTGCATCCAAACTGGGCAATCTAAAAACTTGATATCAAAAAATAATTCATAATTTTTTTATATAAACTTGAATAAAGATAAAGTTTATATAAAAATTGTAGCCCTCGATGCGATCTACAACTTTGTAGTTGAAACTTTTAAAATTAAAAATGTTTAGGGTATTGAAATGATCTAGTTAAAAGTGTAATTTCCAAAATTTATAAACCTTGAAAATTAAATTTGGGATAATAAATGACTTTAAATAAAAAAATCAACTACAAAATTTTATATCATATTAAGAACTGTAACTTTCGTATAGACCATTTAATATCTAAGATTATATAATAATTTTAAATTTTAAATTTAAAATTTAAAATTCTATAAACTTACAATAATATTTTGGGACCCTTAACAGTTTTAATTTAAAAACTTTTTAACTATAAAGTTATAGCTCGTGTCAAGGGCTAGAATTTTGATAAAAAAATTGTTTTCATTTAAGTTTATGTGAAGAAGTTATGAACTATTTTTTGATATCAAATTTTCTGATCGTCATGTTTGGACTCAGATGAGTCAAAATCAAGTTCAGAGACTAATATGACACAACTAAATAAGTTTGAGAGTTTAAACGGTCGATTTGCAAGTTTATGGACCATTATTACACAACCAACAAGTTTTAGGGACTGAGATGACATAAATGAACAAGTTTAAAAAACTAGGTTAATTTGTAAGTTTAGAGATCAGGATGACATAACAACGTAAGTTTAAGGACCACGGGTGCACGCTACTCTATTTTTTTTATAAGTCTATGTAGAAAGTATAGCTAAATCATAAATTTTGCTAGTCTTTTTTAACTAATCTCTTGGAGATGCAATGAGAGACCAGGAATAAAGTAGTTATTGTTATAAGTGGAATCAATAAGATGGAAATGAATCTTATTTAGTGGCAATGTTTTCCTAAACGTTAAACGGTCTTTACACGACCGTCCTTCGTTTAGCGTTTAGGCCGTTTACACACTGTTTAAACAAAGTTAAATGGCCTAAACGGTTTGCACAATATTACCAAAATAATCATATTTATTGATGTAAAATCAATTATTCTAGCATTAATACATACTAGGACGGTACGCGTGTGTTGTTGTGCGTGCAGCCGAGGGTCGCACCTATATATATGTAAATCAAAAGATCCCTTCCATGAACACATGTATATAGAGATGAAAACGAGTTGGATCGGAGTGGATAATAGCTCACTCCTATTCTAATCCTATTTTTATCGGATTGGTTTCAGATACAAAAGCAGATAGGATATCGGAAATGGTATGTATTTGGACCGATTTTGAGGACTTTTCTTTGGATAATATATGGTTACGTGTTTTAGATGTTATTTATGCTTACAAAATAATAAAAATAAATTAATAAATATACAATAAAATCTATACTACACTTGAACACTTGTAATAGATACATCATCGGAGATTTAAAAAATACAACAATATATTCATTAGGATCACCGTTTCGGCTATGTTCGCTTGAACTATTTCCAGCTTGTATCAGCTTATTCTCTCTCACATAACACTATTTAATCAGCCGGTTTTTGTACCAGTCAAACAGAGTCACATGTCATGTAAAAAGATACTTAAATTAGTATATATATATATATATAGATAACTCGTTTTACATATGGAGGTTGTTTGATTCCCCGCCAACGCCCGCCACACCACAACTGATGGCAGCCACAGATATTCGGGCGTACGGTTTGGTTGATAGCTAGCATGTGGCAGCCACAGGTTTTCTAGTTCATTTTTTCGCCGCGGCTTAGGCGGTGGATTTCTTCGCGGCACCTTAGGCACGGCCGCCACAGCGGCATGGCAGACCACGGCTGCAATCCAAACAGCCTCATGAACTACAATATAACAATGCTAGTGTCATGAGTTGAGTTAACTTCTACTCTTGCGCTTGAGTCTCTTAAAATATTCGGATTATCCTATTATAAGTATCGGATAATTCATGTTCAATTAACGGATAATCCATATCCACCGGATTTTGTTAATCCTATATCCTACACCACATCCGCTCCGTATATAATCGGATTCGGATTATTATTATCCGCACGGATATTTAAAATACTTCTCCGTATCTTTAAAATTTGAATTCAGAACGGATCGAAGCAGAGAATTATTCATACCACTTTCACCCATACAGCTATATTAATACATGAATGAGAATGAAAAACAATAAACAGAACACCCATAATTTATTTCTGGCACACGAAGAACTTAGTGTGGTGAATAAGCCAGCAACACGTGGCAGAGGCGGGGCGTACACCGCGCAGGCCATGGTCGATGCTATTCCACCGCACAATATGACACGCGTCAGATGTGAGCAGGAGGTGCTTTGGATGCATGTGAATCCTTCCCGCGATAAAGATGTACATATTTATGCAAGTAAAAAGTTGATTATTTAAGTATGTATATATATATATATATATATATATATATATATATATATAAGAAATTAGGAATACATATTCATGAATATAAAAACTTAACTATACAAATTTATGCATGTACAACTTAATTGTTTTACACTGTGTTCACCTTTAGCCCATTTAAACCTATTTACCTCCATTCCGTTTAGAGCGTTTAGACCGTTTGTTCCTGTTTTTTTTACCGTTTAAACGGTCAACCGTTTAATTTCCGAATAACCCTCTAAAGAAAACAGTTTTCCACCGTTTACCGTTTAGCGACCGTTTACACGGTCGTTTAGGTGAACACTGTTTAGTGGACCATTGTGCTACTAACACAATTACGAGAGATCGTGCTGACAACGTGTTAGAAATAAAACACAAATGATTGTAAGAACTGTCTGTGTTTCTTGATCTCTTAGATATATATACATATGAAGGGTATCACAAGAAAAATAATCATATACCCGACCCCCGCGTCCTCTCCGAGGGGACACAGGGGATCCCGCCGCCGCCGACCCTCGGGGCCTCTCCTCCGAGGGCCACCTCGGCCGCCGTCGCCGCTCCTCCCTGGCTTGCGGCGGCGGCGATCTGCTTCCCTTCCTCAGCCCCATCCTTTCTCCCTTCTCGTCCTCCCTCGGTTCTCCAACCGTTGTTCCCTCCTCTCACCCATCTCCATTGGCGGCTGCGGCGGTCGACCATGTGGGTGGATCTAGTTCTCCGGCGGGCGGTTCAGGTGTCTCCGGACCTGGGGCAGCCGTGTGGGCAGCGCCAGCGGCGGGGCTTCTTGGGTGACGGCGGCTTGATCTGGATCTGGCTGCCAACACCGTCCTCCTCTGCGGCGGATGATCTGGACGGCGACCTGTTCCAACGTCTGGCGGCCGGTTCACGGGGCGACAGTTTGGGTGAAAACCCTGCCTGGCATCGTACGCCGGGCCGGCGGCTGTGGCACTCACCGTGCCTCGCATCTTGTTGAAGGCGTCGCTGAAGCTGTTGCGCCCGTGGGCGTTCAATAACTGGGTGAAAACCTAGTTTGGTTTCTCTGGGCCGGCGGCGGTGGCACAGTTGACGCGTCGTCGAAGTTGTTGTTCGTCAGGGCCAGGATTTCCTACCGCGTGTTACCTTGCTGCGCAGCTCAAGACGGAGGTGCTCGATGGCGTAACAACTCGCTTTTGGTGGGCAGGCTTCCATCTGCACCAAGTGTTTTGTGTGTTTGCCTTAGAAAAAGCATTCATTCTTCACTGGTGGTCGGTGTCCAACGTTTTCAATACTTTTTTAGTTTGACAAACATATTTTTAGCGGCTTTGTCTTGACGCTGGTGATCTTATTCTAGTGGAGTTGTCATCACGTTGGTGATCTTATTCTAGTGGAGTTGACATCGCGGAGCAAGTCTATTTATCGCGTAGGACTACTCGAGCTACTTGTTGGGGATGTAATTTTTCCGTCAGTTTCTTTCTTTTTAATTTTCTTGTTGTATATTTTGGCCTGATTCTACCTATGGGTAGATGAAGCCAGATAATTTCTATCCTTTATCTTAAAAAAAATAAAGGGTATCACAAAGGGAACTAAACTAATTGTCTAATCCTATCCACTGATCCTATATTAAATGATGTTTGTTTGTGAAGAATTGTCGCTTCACAACCGTTATAGTTATATAAAGCATGTACAGAACCTCAGCTAGCAAAAAAAATTAAAAAAAAAAAAAGTGATGGTGGGGGACTGAGGGTGTTCTGTTTATACGACAATGGGCTCGGAATAAAATGACATCTTTGTATAACAAAATTTTGATCGTTGTTCCAAACTTTCAATGGTGTAATTTTATTTAGGCTCGAAGAGAGCAACAGTCATTCTCCGGCTTACTTCACTACAACACGCTTTAACTCATGAGACGAGCATCCGGCGATGCCACTATCTGGTTATTGTATCGAAAAGCTCCAACAACTGTAAACGTGAGTTGAAACTTGCAACAATACTTTTTTATATATATAAAGAATTTTCACCTATGTACATAAAGGCGCCAGCCCACACACATTACACGGAAGTGATAATTTGCAGTGCAGTACGAAGTGCACAATAGCATAATTGCACAATTTTGAGATGGAGACGTTCTCAAAATTTGTTGCCAGAAGGATCCATTGACAACTTTCCGGACCCACCGTTTCAACTCCTCAAACAGCATAAAGCCGAACAACCTGATTAATCGTGGCACGGCAGATAGGGCATCCCCACTTCTTCGACTCTATGTCCTTCAAGCAGGACATGCAACCAGCCATGTGACCGCATGGGATGCAGGCACCTTCCACAGGGGCATCCAAACATATAACACAAGTACCGGAGGGAGTTTTGCCGCTGTCACTTGTATCAGCTTCATTTTCTTCCTGTTTTGTAGGTGCTGCCGTTGTACTGACTGTTGTACCGCCTTCGGTGGTAGCTGGCATGGTTACATCAACAGGCGTGGAGTCTATGGATGGATAGTGAACAGGACCATTGTAGAAGGTTTCTTCAGCGAATGGTGGCGCGGTTGGGGTTGGAAGAGCCTGAAGTGCTTCCTGTGGAATCAAGACTTGAGTGTTGGTTTCGGTTTTGTGGATTTTCGATGAACCTTGGCTAGAGCTTGCTCCAGGCACATCCCATCCATTGTTCATGCTGCTGCTTGGGGCATCTACCTGGGCTTGGGATTGAACGCTCGTCTTTGATGGTGCAGGAGTGACTGGTGGTCCCCATCCGTTGTGAGAATTACTTGGAGGGATACCCCAGCCATTGTTGTTGGGAGTGGATGCATTTGGTTGAACATTGGGCACTCCCTCTGCAATAGCTGATTGAATGGAGGCATTGATAGCCATTGCTAATTCAACATCCTCCTTGCTGGGTGCAGATAATTCTGAAGGCACCACAGATGAAATTGCTGATGCTGGATTTGGCATTGGGAGATTTGCTGGTGGTACTGGAGCCGTGTTGAAAACCTAAAAAGAAGGGATATATTATTATTGTTACTGTTTTCTGTATGAAACTGAAAATCCAGTAACTTCTCATTCACTGAAACACTAGACCTCAACCCCAAATCATCACTATGATAACTATTTAGATATCTATATATGAGCAGATAGTGCTCAAGTACATGCCTCCTTTTAACAGAATTTATTTAAGAAAATAGAAGAAAGAATTGTCCAGATTATCCTTAAGGATGTAGTACCTAGTAACAAAATGAGCAAGAAAAATATTCTGGGAAGCTACCTGTGCCATGCCACAACATGCATTATAAAACCATTGAAGCTGCTGTTTGTCACCTTCATAGGCTGGTAAGATCTTGTATCGAGTCTCTGCAAAGATATTTCAGTCAAATTTAGCAATGGAGTGGCTACCCATTTTTCTTGGCCATATCAAGGAAAAACAAATGTATGTTCATAAACGAGACTAACTGATTGTCATGAGCAAGAAAAGATATTGCAAAAAATATCAAAAGAAATGTGCATCACCCAGATCAAGCTTCATAGAGAAAACTTTGTACAGCAATTGAAACAATAGTGAGTAACACTATTATTCATATTTCAGAAATAACATATGAACAACCACTACAGTGACCAAATGGATCCATACAACAAAGGGAATTAATCAAGTTAGCTGCAGCCTTTGTACTGACAAGTAATAATAATCTTAAGTTTATATTACCATAAATTTGAATATTTGCAAAAAGATATGAGGGGAAGATAAGAAAATAAAAAAGCTATTCGTAATGAGATTCATGCGGCATGATTTGTGGTCCCTGGTACATATTCATAGAGGGTATATGGTTGAAGTATATTGATCCCCACTACCCAGTCAGAACAGCAATATTAGTTATTTCACATTACACAGTACAGTTTGGTGTTCATCACCATATCAACAAGCAAGTAGCCAATATCACAAACAAGTATTTAACTTGTGAAATCTATAGATTGAAAACTAAAACATAATACATACTTGTTCCTTTGTCAAAAATAATGATGGAAGGGTCAGCCTGATTAAGCTTTGGTTGCTCAATTTGACATTTCCACAGTTTAACTACAACACGTGGTTTAGAAGCCTGCATGCTCATTGAAAAAACAAATGTCACAAACAATAATAATTTCATAGAGCCATCAAAATTTTGTGAGAAAAATATCAACTGCAACGAAGGAAGTGCAGCATTTACTACTAATAACTGAGCAGAATACTAAAAACAAACAAAGGAAATGATTGCACATGTGTTGAACAAAGAAAAAACAACAGAAAATGGTCAAAGTAGTCCCACACAGAGTATTTAGTCCTTTTTTTTCATTTTCATATAAGCAACGCCAGCTGTAGTGTCTGAGTCCTTCAATTACAAGTGTGAAATGGCAAAATAAACCAGGGGTAAAAATTTTAGAGGTTGTTAAAGTGCAGTTTCCTCCAAAACAAAACTGCATGAGCATTTAGCAGAAATATACATAAGTTCCAAATATTTGATAAATGCTACTACAGAACCTGACATGAGAGAGGAATACATTTTAAAGGCAAGAGAGGCATTAATTCATTGCAATAATGTGTAGACCATGTAAACAATAATTGATTGCAAAAATAGCATAAGAGTTCAATGTGTAGGAGATACGTCAACATATCAATCAGTATAAACAGTAACTGCAATTCAAAAACAAAGCAGATCTAATTCAAACTCTAAGGTCCTATCAGTACCTGTAATTCAGGATATATAGCTAACTCTAACTTAAGAGGCCTGGTTGGAGTTCGCACTTCACGGGGTAAAACAACAGCCCAACTGGGAAAGAGAAGCTAAAAATTAGAGATCATAAAACACAGTGGAATGATTATCACAACTATGCGCTCTGTGATATGTATCAAGATCTTCCAACGTAAATGACAACAAAAAATGTCAATAAAATCTTACATCTTTCTTGTCATGAACTGTGGAGCAATTGCATCCAAAAAAGCAGGAGCATAATTCTCCCTCATCCATCCACAAAAAAGAGAAAGCCGTCCCTAAAATCAATTGAGTAACAAGCATAAAAAAATCAATGCAAATAAATTGCCACAAGTATTATAACACAAAATAAGATAGCAAAGAAAAATATACCTCTATGGCCCGTACAACGTTCACATGGCCCTTTTCTCTTGCCATTTCAAGGGCAGTATTGCAATCATCGTTTGGTATGAATGGATTAGCTGCACGAAATATAGCAATATATGCACTTAGTACAAACAAGAGATGAATGAAGCGTTTCATATATTGGTCATCATTTACCTCCATGTGAGAGTAGTAAATGGACAGTCTGCTGAAGTCCTTTCTTGGCAGCATGGTGCAATGCTGTCCCACAATGTGACCCTGGCAATGGAAAAAAGGTGGTGATCAGAACATAATAACGAGCACAGCCTCCTCTGCAATTAAGCATGCATCCAGGGATGGTTCATATCATTGTCAGCAACTTGGATGGATCACATCAAATGGTTAGTATTCATTTGAAACAGAGTTTGAAAGATGTGTAGCAATACAGCGTTACTTTGATGTGATTTGATTTGACAGAACACATAATATAAAGTGAATGCTGAGATAAACCTTGTCATAGTTGCCTGAAACCTACCCTAATTGCCTATTCGAATGAGAAGTTTAAGCACCATAACTTTAAACTGCCGCTTTGTTTCCAATGTATGCACAATTTACACCCAATTTAAATTACTTATTTGTTGAGTGAACCCCTAACTTTTTACTTAGCTGATTTCATGAATATAGCCAAACTAAAAAAAAGAAACAAGTCGATAATAAGAATGATGAGAAGAATACCAGGCCGGTAGGCATTGACATTAGCTCCCAACTCGATCAACACCTTGGCCACGTCGAACAGATCGGGCCGCATACATGCAAGCATCAGGGGTGTCTTCCCTTCCTTGTCAATCCACTGCATCCAACCAAGCATTTGCCGCAACAACAGCAGCAGTAACCCAATCAGTTCAGAGGGGCATAAAGCAAGTGTAAAACAGTCATCCTAGCCGAATGACTGACCTCAAGACCAGCGCCCTGCCCCCGAAGCGTACGAATCCCGTCGACGTTGCCGTAGTTGACCTGCTGGTACAGCAGCTCCTCCTTGGACTGCTGCAACCCCATCCCGCCTCGCAACGGGCAACAGAATCGGAGGAAGAGGGTTCTCCGAATCAAAAATCGCCTAGGATCGAGCTTCCAGGGCCCCAATTAGCGGAGGTTCCCACGGGCGATCGCGGCAAGGTTGTGCTGCGCGCGCGGGGAAGGGGGATTTGGGGCGCTTGGAGGCGGCGGCGATTGGGGCTCCGGTGCCCGGAGATCCCCGCCGCGGGTGCGGCGAGGAGGGCGGGAGGAGCCCGACGGGTGGTTCCCGGGCAGGTAGGGGGATTGGATTGGGCGCTGGCAGTGGCAGGAGCGGGGAAGGAGATTTTAATGCGTGGTGGTTCGGGGAAGGGGGAGGAGGAATGGGTGGGAAATTGAAGGCGAGACTGACACCCCGTTTCCGCTGAATCTTTTTCCTTGGTGGCGAAGCGAACGGATTTCGGGGGAAGGCAGAGAGGGAACGCGGGACGTGACTTGACTCAACCAGGTGATGCTGTCTGAATGTCCGAAACGAGTTGACAAATGAATTCTCGAACGATTCTGACTGGGCGTGGGCTTAAGATGAGATGATCACATTTGACCGTAGCTACTACAGGTTAATTTCTTCGTAATGCTTCCCTTGAAATTTCAAACTGGAAGCATGATCCCAGCGGCGGATTCAACATCAAAGTTCAACAATAGCGAATTTACTATAAATAAAAGTTATATAAAAATAGAAATTAGATGTTGTTTCGTCCTAACATTTTCCTTCTTTACACTGTTGTCTAGGAGACTCAGGTGTTGCTCCACCACCATCACCATTTCCTAGGCCTATGAGTATCTCCAATGTGTCTATTCTCTTTTCTTCTTTACACTGTCGGTGCAGTGCATCAATCTAGAGGCGTCCGTGTGATATCCACGCTCCATGGATATCGCACCAGTCTTTTTAGAAGCGTCGCACAGAGGGACGAGTATACGTAAACGGTATGTTCGTTTGGCAAGATTATGCACTGTTCTGGCAGAATTATGCATTGTTGGGGCTGGATTTAAGCCGGCTGAAAAGCCAAGCGAACAGGCTGAAAGTTTTCCAAACGGGCCAGCTGAAACGGGCCGGCACTAACCCAACGCGGAATAGCACGGCCCTAGCTCGTTCCAGCCGTGCCCGTGCCTGGCCCGGCCTGCTACCGTGCCCGTGTCTGGGCCGAAGAGTCGGCCTGCAGTGCCGGTACGGGCACGGCCTGGTCCAGCAGCCGTTGGATGGGGGAGGAGAGGCGGATAGCCGTTGGATCTTGGCCACCCTGCCGCGGCTGTATATAAACCACCCGCCGCGGCGCTCCCCTCTCCAACCCTAACCCTAGCTCATTCCTCTCTCGCTCTCGCCCGCGCCGTTCCGCCGCTCTCGCCCGCTTGCTCCGCGCCTCCGTCGTTCTCGCCTGCTCGCTCGGACGGTAAGAGGTCTCAGATCCATGGAGGTCGCCGGACGGTAAGAGGTCTCAGATCCGGTGGGTTCGTCCTCAATCTCCCTGCTTTCCCTCTCAGTCCTCCCTCAATCTCCCCTCTTATCTCTCAGATCCGGTGCATCCCGCCGTCAATCTTCCTCTGTTCCCTTGTCCTTGATCCCTGAAAGTCGATTGAGACACGCTCTTAGCATCCTCGATCCATCTTCGTCTTCTGTCTCTCGTTCTCATCGCCGGCCGCCGCCACCTCTAGAGCTCCGGTCTCCGTTGAGGTACCGGGGGTGCGCGTGCGGTCCACGTCCATCTCGTCGTCGTTTTCGGCGCTCCGGCTCTAGAGTTAAGGTAACCCTAACCCTAATCTAGATCTACTTCCTTAATCCTATTTTCTGTTTTTGTTTGATGAAGCCATCGAGGAACCAGAGATGGCAGAGATGGTCGATGAAGGGGAGTTTGATCACTCCCAGAACGATGAGCTTCAGATGTACGGTATGGCCGGGGATGATGAGGACGACGATGTCGGCGCTGACCGCCTGGAGCTATTTGGGCGGTCTGCTGATGAGCCCATTGCCGTCGATGAGGTCCCGGTAGATGGTGACGAGCCCGATGGTGATGGCGACAGTGAGGTAGTAGGCTCTAATTGGCCTTCTACCTCTGTTGTCTGGCTGGATTTTGAAAAGCACTTCAAGAAAGTGCTTGGTAAGAAAAGGCCCGTCAGGTATGCTGCCACTTGCAAACATTGCAAGAGACGTTACTCTGCTTATTCTGCTAGTGACACTGGACATCTTGCTAGGCATGTTGGTAAATGTGCTCAGCGCCGTGAGAAGTGTCATATGTCTCAGAGTCAAATTGGTTTTAATCCTGATGGTAGTGTTCGACATTGGCAGTATAATGCTGAAGTAGCTCGTGTTGAACTTGTTCGTATGCTTGCTAGGCTAGATTTACCTTTGATGACTGGAGAAACAGACCTTTAAAGATTACATTAAAATTGCTCATAATCCTTCATTTGCACATGTCTCTAAGCAAACTACTGGTAGAGATATGCTTAAGTACTTCACTGCTAAACGTGAAAAATTAATAACTTATCTGCAAGATAGTGTTGTTTCATCTGTTGCTATTACCTCTAATATTTGGTCTGGAAAGGCCAAAGAAGATTATCTGTCTATTGTGGCTCATTTCATTAATGTTGATTGGCAATTAGAGAAAAGGGTGCTTGGTTTAAGGTTGATTGATGTCTCTCATAATGGTGAAAGCATTGTTGAGCGTGTTAAAAATGTTCTTACTGAGTATGGTGTACTTAACAAGGTGTTTTCTGTGACTTTGGATAATGCATCTACTTGGGTGCTGATCTGTTTTTGCATCAAAGATGTGCTTGTCATATTATTAACCTGATTGTTAAGGAAGCATTGGTTGTTGTTACTCCTCTCATTGACAAATTTAGAACTGCAATATCTTTTATGAACTCCTCTAATTAAAGAATTGTTTCATACAATAGTTATTGCATTGCTAGCTCTGTTAGACCTAGGAAGTTTTCACTGGACATGGATGTGAGGTGGAACTCTACCTACCTTATGCTCAGTACTTTCATTGAGGCTAATTACCCTAGAACTGCTGGTAGTCCTTTCCTGTTGAATGATGCTGACTGGGATATGGCTATTAAGATGTTAAATTTTCTTAAACTTTTTTATGACTCCACTGTTGCTTTATCTGGTGTGTACTATCCTACTTCTCCTCTAATGATTCATCATATTATTAAGATTGATATTCACCTGCATAAATATCAACATGATGAACACATGAGATCTGTTGTGCAGTCTATGATTGACAAATATAATAAGTATTGGAAAAACATACCTGATCTTTATTCCATTGCATTCATACTGGATCCAAGAGTTAAGATTAAGGGCTTTACCAAAGTGCTTAGAAAATTGAATTCTTTTTTTTTTGTTGATTACACTAACAAGTTGATGGACACAAGAGCACTTCTGTTTAGAATGTACAACAGGTATGATGCAATGCATGGGTCTGTTAGGCTCAAGAGGGTTGTTCCAGCATCCCTATCTGGTAAGAAAAGAACAGCTTGGGCTGATATTTATGATGATGATGAGCTTGACATTAGAGTTGGTTGTTCTACCCTTCCTCCTACTCTTGATTAGTCCAGGGGTGTTTCTACCACTTCTTTGTTACAGGCAGCTTCTGCTCCTAACACTAGTGAGCTTGCATCCTACCTAGACTCTGACATAGTGAGCCAGTTGGATGATGATTTTGATCTCATGCAATGGTGGCATGAACACAAGCTTACTTATCCTGTGTTTTCTATTCTTGCAAAAGATATTTTCACTGTGCCTGTGTCAACCATCTCTTTAGAATTTACCTTTAGCACCACTGGAAGGATCATCGAGGAACGTCGCCAGAGGTTGAAGCCTGAGACTGTGGAGGCCCTAACTTGCATCAAGGACTGGGAGGCAGCTGAATCAAGACTGCAGCACATGGTGGAGGATAAGGAGCTAGAAGAGGCCTTTGAAGCACTTTATCTTGATGTTTCTGCTGATTAGATCCCATTTATATTAGTAGGGTCTGTAATAACTTTTGGACATGATCGGCTGGATTATGTAATGAACATGATGAACACTTTAGGAGCTGGTTGTACTCTTTTCCTGTTTAGGGTTTCTCACAAGAGTGAGTTTTACCTAAATAGGTTTTAATGAGGCAACCATTGCAGAGCTCCTATTAATTAGTTTTAGTTTCAAAAGTTGCATGTCTTCATTATGTTTTCTTCTTTGCTTGTGACTGAGTCAAATACTGAATGAATGTCTATGAATAAATGTGGTTGTGAATGAATGTGTGAAATTGTGATTGAATGAGTGTTTTGGGTGTCTTAGTGCTAGGGCTGGCATGGGGCACGCTGGCATGCACGGTCCGACATGCACGACTAAGGAGGTTTAGGGTCGTGCCTGTTGTAAGGTCCTAATCCAAGGCTAGAGGGGGGTGAATAGCCTAAACTGAAATTCTAAAACAAACTCAACAACAAGTTAGATAGCAAAGAAGCGAAGCCGACTTGCTCTAGCAAACTAAGGAATGTGAAGCCTCCTAACCACAATTGCTATCCTAATAGCTCTAGGATCACTCAATTCCTACTCAAGTCTAGTAGCCCTCTAGGCACAACCTAATATACTAAGACAAGTATGAGAAAGGTAATGCAAAGATGGGAGAGGTGATTATACCGACTTGTAGAGGATTGATCCAATCAAATGAGTAGCTCCAAGATCACCAATCAATCACACAATGGGAGACAAGATTGACACTTGATTTTTCTCCCGAGGTTCGCTAGCTTGCCAACTAGCTACGTCCTCGTTGTGTCGGCTCACTCACTTGGAGGTTCATGAGCTAATTGGCATCACACGCCAAACCCGTCACCGGGTGCCGCACAACCAACACAAGAGAGAGCACTCAACGACACGCGCAATCCACTAGAGTTACCTTTGCGATCTCCCACGGGGAAGGCACAGGAACCCCTCACAATCACCACTTGTGGTCGACGAAGCACAATCACCAAGCTTCTCGAATCCACACCGCTTGCTCCAAACCGTCTAGATGATGGCAATCACCAAGAGTAACAAGAAACTAACAGCGGTATCAACTCCCAAGTGCCACTATGATGAACTCACTTCATGCAATGCACTAGGACACTCAAACTCTCAAATGGATGATCAAATGATTAAGAGATGAGTGGGAGTGTGTGCAACAAGCTTCTCAAGTGTATGCAATATCAGAATGAGCAAGATAGACACCTTGAACCGCCACACACCCTTAAATAGCCCCCTCAAAGGAACTAGCCGTTATGCACTTGGGCTTCTGAAAAGCAGACCATCAGACCACTTGTCTATACCGTCGGACCATAGCGTCTGGTCCGACGCTTTGTATTTTGACCGTTGGCGCGCAGAAATGCCCACCGTCGGACCTCCTTCCTTGGTCCGGAGCCCTGGTCCACCGCCTCGTCCGACGCCTTCGCCTCAGCTTCAGTCTGAACACAGTAAGCACCCTGCCTCCGGACTACACCTTCGGACTGGACCATCGGACCATGCCGAGTAGTCCGACGCCTCCTCAGAGCCTTGCCGAATTCACGCAGGGAGCACCCGAGCTTCGGACCGGACCGTCGAACTCGAGCACCGGACCATGCAGCCTGGTCCGACGCCTGTCTTGTTCTTCTGCTGAGCCTGTGACCGAGCCACCGGACCACTCGTCTATGGTCCGACGCACCATCTGAGCACTGGTCTGACGCTTCTCTGCCTGATTGCCAGTGCTGAGAGCAACCGTCGGACCACCTGCTATGGTCTGGAGCTCCCAGACCAACTGGTCTGACGCCTCTGTCTTGGGCAGAATCTCTTCTTCTTTGCTTCCTTTGATCTCATGTGCCACCACCAACTGGTCTGACGCCTCTATCTTGTGTACTTAACCTACTCAACCACTTAGATCTAGGTTAGTAGTTAGGTTTCACCAATTACCCAAAACACTAGAGATCTTTCACCTGTGCCTGGACTTAGGCACGGCGGCACGCCCCGACACGACATGGCTAATTAACCGTGCCTGACAGACCATGCCCAGGCGTGCCCGTGCCTAGCGTGCTAGGGCCGGGGCGTGCCGTGCTGGCACGTTTGGAAAACTTGAAGTATACGCCAGAATTCAGACGATCCTAAGCACTTATAAGCAGTCGTTTTCTAGTAAAATGCTTGGAGCATAGGAAGGAGCTGGTGAGACATGAGCTGAATATTGAGATGGAGGCATTGGGTGACAAATATTTGGGGCCACCAACAGCAGTGGGATGTTCTAATGCTACGACGTTTGAGTTCATGCCTGCAGGAATCAAGGGTCTTATTGATAACAGAATGTGACACATTTCAAGAGTAACAAAACACAATATCAACAAAATTATTTCAATTACAGTAGAATTCAAGATGTGATATATCGTGCACTCAAAATTTTGATTACACAGTACAAGAAAGTAAAGAGAAGACCATAATAACGGTAAGAATCTTATATATTGGAATCACATCATACACATCACTACAGCACTAAGTTTGTTGGAACCTTGTTAAGATTACAGAACCAGCAGATTTCACTGTTCTGTGTTTTGCGCTGAAGGATTACAAGGAGGGCATGCCGATTCCCAGGCCATAATTTGCGCCTTGGAAAATCCGCGCCTTCAGGTGGCTGAAAAGCATTTCATTAGAAAGCAGTCAGAAACAAAAGGATTCATTAGCATGACCACATGATGAAAGGCTTAGGAGTTCCTAATATGCTTAGTGAAAAAACATGGACAAGTGACTGCAGACTGAAAAAAGCAGAATGACCCACAATTCTGTTTACAAAGAAAAGACAAGGCCCACAATGAGGTGAAGAGGGTTTGTAATTATCAAGCAGTTATGGTGTACTTCTTTATCGGGTCATTATCCTAGATTGCATGGGAGATCCTTTTTCTCTTTTTTTGTCAGTCTTACAACTTACAAACCCTCTAATCTCCTAGTGGAGTTACAGTGGTTGTTTGTAACAGTCATTAGGGAATCATTTCCGTCTTCTCTTTAATATATGATGCACGCTCTCTGCATGTTCGAAAAAAATATCAACTAGCTATTTAAGGTGCATGAAGATAGGATTTCACATAAAGTTGGAACTTTGACAAACATATAGCACATCAGATGACGATTTACATTGTTTAATATCCAACCGAAGCTTAGCTCAAATATGCTCACGGATGAGAACAGCAGCAGATTTAGTATTTGTAGTCAACTAAGCACCCCAGTCGTAAGCAAAGAGAACCCTAAGTCACACCAAAGAGCCCACACCATCTGTGCTTAAAAAGAACAGTAAAGGATGGACTACATTTGACAAAGTAACATGCTTTTCAGCAAATATTTCTCACGAAATGAGTTCAGCTAAAATTATTGCAACAACAAATCAACAATCAAACCCATGCTTAATGAGTGATTAATTGACTGGAAATAATACATTCGTAGATCATAATGATTTTTTGTTTCATAAAAACTTCATAGCAACAGGGTGCGTTGCAATATTTGCTATAAATCTAAGAAAATATTTGTCTAACTTCACTGCTGAATCACGCTAACACTGTCCAAATGTTCTAAAATGGTTGGCTGAGTTAGAGCTTAAGAGCTTGCTCATTCCAACTTCCTAGTTCTAACTTCTGAATAGTGGTTATTTTCCTATTATTCTCTTTGTTTTCAGCGCACTGAACTTTTGTCAATAAAACTGAAAGTAGAATACTCCAATGCATTTATAGTGTTTGTCTGCTTAAAACCGATTTAACAAAACTAGGAACCTCTATTGCAATAAGAAATACTCGTTTGAGACATATTCACACATGGCACATAGCTGGGTGCCCATTGACAGATAACAAGAAACAAGAAAAAATATCAGACATCGTATTGCAGTTTTCAGACTTGTTAGGAAACATGGACAAGTTTGTGTTCCCCATTTCTCGATTTGGGAACTTACAGATCTAGTAGAGGTTAACATAAATGTAATCCTAATACTCTGTAATGTTCGGATACCTTTCGAAGACGTCAGTGGCAAAGCGGGAGCCATTGAAGCAGATGAACCAGAGCAGGATCAGCACCAATATGTCTACTTCTAGTTAAAGGGAGAACAATCCAATAACAGGGACGTAAAATCCAGGTACATGTAAACGAACACCGGAGATGAGAAACCTTGCGCAACAAATTGGAAGAAATGCGCGAAATCAACGGATCGCCTGACCGATAAAACAAAACGCTTCCCACCAAGAACGAATCGAACAAGTGCCTAGAGATAGAGGTAACCCAAAATCAAACGCGGATCTAACATAAGCCCCCAGCCCAGCTGATGACGGTGTCGAGCAAAGCAAGGTCGGGGGAATTTTGCAAGCAAAGAGAACAGTAACGAAGAAACTGAATCGGATAAAGACGCAGCGGAAGGATACTGAATAGGCAGCGCTCCCACCAATCGAGCATGTAGAGGCCCATAGTGACGTTGTAGAGGTGGATCTTCTTGCCCACCCAGCTCATCTCGCCGGCCATCTCCTCTGCAGGGTTAGTTCTCTCCCTCTCCCTCTCTCTCTCTCTCTCTCTCTCTCCGTTTCGGGGGTGCGCCGGTGTTGTCTTCCTCTGGTTCTAGCTCAAGTCTGAATTTTCCAAACTCTGAATGATGCTGCTGCTCTTGCTCTATCGGCCGGGGGATACAGAGCTTGTCCTCTCGTTTATAAGAAAGGCAAAAGCCTGTGTGCTGTGCCTCCGATTGTTTACTCCCTGAGTCCCTGCCTTGTTTTACTGGACCCATTCCTTGTCGCTTTAGGCCCATCCAGCCACTCAGGTTTCAAGTCAGCAGCGTCAGCTGGGTCCAATTTGGCCGCCAAGTGCAGCTGCAATCACTCGACTTTTCCCGACCAGTACAGCATGACTGCAGGGAACGAATCTGCCAGGATCGAACTTAATAATAGAGCTAAGTGTTTAATTATAAATTAAATCAAGTTACAAGAGACAAGCTAGTGCACAATATAATTAGGTTTTTATTTATCTATAATTATTATTATTATTATTATTATATATTTTTATTTTCTTCTCTATTCCACTTCACGTGGTGTGTCACTTGTTGTTTGTAAGAGAGCCAAATCTCTTCTCTTTTTTTCCTTCTCTCCTTTGTATCAATAAAAAAATTGATTAGCTTGACTATATTGTACTTACTGTAAGAATTAACATTAAAATATCTTCTCTCCTTTTATTGTTAGGCTACTAGACGGGAAATTCAAAAATCACTAGAAAGTCATATTTTCTGCCCTCAAGTAGAAGTTGAATGTTGAGTGGCCTTATTCATGTTCACCATGACCGATCTTCCATCAGCAAACTAGAGCAAAAACCTTTTTTGTAAATGTTGCAGATGAGCGATATGGTGTAAATTGTACACGATGAAGGAAAGTCATGAGTTAGTGCTTACGAGTTCAATTGACTTTTGAGTGTTGAGCATCACAGGGAAAATACAATATATTAAGTGGAGAAGTTGCACTGTGTTTTTTTTTCTTAATTGTAAGAAACATCAAGTTCATGCTTGTGTTACCTGAATCATTTTGAGCAATTGTCCTTTTCTCCCTACAAAATTACTAGCCACAACACAACTCGTTCCAGAGCCCACATAAGGCTATAAATTCCCTTTTCTAAAAAAGGCTATAAGAGCATAAGAGGTACCGGTCTTTGAAGTGTCTCATGCTCTATTTTAGAGCTCTTTCCTCTGCCAAAAAAAGTTTTAGGTGTTCTAGTTGGATTCGGTCGATTTTGGTTGTCCTATCCTAAATAAGCATGGATTGTTCTGTCACGACAAGCTATTGCATTATAAAGACACCTTATTTTGACTAGAATCTAGTTTTTTTCAAGAATTATTAAAGAATTCTAGTTTCTACCAAAGCTTTTCAAAAGACATAACAAGTATGATCTAGGGTCTTAAGAAATTGGATTGAAAAAGCTCAATTCCATAGGGTTGTGAAAAGCATTGGAAGAAACCAATTCCATAGGGTTGACAAAGCTTGTGAAAAGCTTTAGAAGAAACCAACAACTAGCTTTGTCAAGCTCATTGACAATTATAATGAAACGAGAATACATGTCCTTTACAAGCTCATTTCTTTCATTTTGAAAAATAATCATAGGTTGCTTTAGTTAGACAATGTTTTTGCTCACAGACATTGCTTGTGTCATCATGGAGCTCATGTAATTTAAGCCAAATTTCATGGGATGATTGTAAAGTAAAAGTAAAAACTTGATTGAAAACATCGAAGCTAAATGGTTCATACAAACAATTTTTGGCTCTAGCATTGTAATGAATCTTTTTTCATCAATTGCGATATGTTTCTCAGGATTCTTAATGGGTTTCATCCTAGTCACGACTCACTCTCTAAACACCTAGAATGGGGGGATGAAACCCATTGGTCCGGATCCTCCACAATGGTCTCTGACAATTGACCGTTTAAACCACACGTTGAGGCTGACTTGTGGACCATCCCCTCTGTACTAGACCCCCCTATGGTCTGGACCCTCAGTCCAGATGCTCACATGCCTTAACTTCGACAATAGTAAAAGAAAGTCATTAAGGGTAGCATTTTTCTTTCTTTTTCTCTCTATTGAACTTTCTTTGTATCGCGTTTGTATGTTTGGTGCTTTTTAATATAATTGTTCTACTCTAGGAGCTTTGGCCCCTTCTAGACTCTTAAAAATACTATGTTTAGCTCTGTTTGCACTGAATTTTGGATTTGATTAGCGGGAACACGGAGGTCTGATTCTCCAGAATCGGCTAAGTGCTGACATAAATCAGTTTACAAGGAAACAACTATTCTCGTTGGAATCGACTATGTGTCATGGATCGGATATGTTCAAGATTCAATGGAGTTTGCGGCTTAACTTTATTTTTAAGGATCCACGCTTAAAGATTATGCAAGATATGCCAGGCTCTATGAGAAAGGAAAGAGTAGAGATCAAGTTATCTATAATTATAGAAGTTTTAGTTTCTTTTACAGTATTTTGTAATGAGTCTTCGTATTTGACTAGCACTTGGTTTAAGTCCATGGGTATAAATATAGAACCCGACTATTGTAGTGGACATCCAATCAATCAATATAGCTCGGCTTTACGCCAAAACCTTAGGAGCAGGAGTACTATAGATTTCAACAAGTTTCTTCATCAAGTTAGGTTGTAACGACCTCCATCGATCTCTAGCTTGTTGTAAGTACCGTCATGGTTTGTATCATCTTGTAAGGCTGTAACAACGCTAACTAATCCCTTATGATACATGATATAAGTTAGTTATCACTGATCTTGTGTTAAGTAACTTAATTGTTTGATACAATATCAACAATTATCGAATCTATCTAGGTTGAGTTAAGCTTGCTATGCTTTTCTTAGATCGGTTTAGTTATCATTATTGTTATAATTAATTATAATAATATTATTTGACTAAGATTGAGGTAGATTGATCTTAAATCATATTGTCTAATTGTTTTGTCATGCTCCCCTATGGTTGACATTTGTTTGCATGATGGTTAAGCCTCTTAGTTTTACTTTAATCTTATGTCTTACATGGCACATATTCAAGATTATGTTCATCTTTCATATTTAAAGTTTGTTAATCTCTTCTGGAGTTTCTATTATGGCTGTAATGACTTTGACCGATCCCCACTATTAGATTCATCCAAATTCAGATGTGTCGGTTAATAGATTTTATTCATAATGATGAATATGCATCTTGTTTATTTGTCATATTGATATCAGTTATCTTAGCAATTGACTGTGGTTTAATAAATACAATACATGTTCTCTAAAATTCTCAATTTATCTATGCATGTTGTCTTAATACTTGATTAGAAATATAAATAAATCTGCTCATTTCTTCTAAAGGCTCTATCATGACTGTAACGATTGAGGTCAATCCTCTCTATTAAAGTTACTTAAATTTAGACGATCTCGGTTAATAGATCTTATTTGCCGTGGATATGATGTTTGTTTGTTGATATGAATGAATGAATTGGGTAGTTGATTTTTCTATATGCCATAATCTTTATCTTAGTTAAACACCTAAGAAGTAGACCTACAATTGTTTTATTATAATTCCTAATAAAATATCTTTATTCGGGTGTGTTCTGCTTGTTTCTATCTTATAAATCGATTGACCACACTAGATTTTATACATATAGAAATAGCCGATTTCATGCTTTACATTCAGGATATCGACTATCTAGTCGATAGCCTTCGAAATTGGTTGTTTGGGTCGTACATTTGAAACTGCCTGGAGCAACATTGACATGTTTCACCTTGTGTTACCAATTATTTTTTTGTTGCTAATTATAGGATCAAATTGACGGGCATGCTTTGGGTCAAATCAAGTGAATCGACCTGCTGAAAAAGCCTCACGGATCGTTGACCACCCTGCTTCAGTTTTATTGGCTTGCAAGCGTGTTGTTTACAATATTTTACGCCGGCAAGCTCATAAGACTGAACAATGCCAATTTTCATGATGTTTGGTTGGATGTTGTAGATGGATGAGTCTGTCCCCAACAAAGAATATACTCACCAGATTAGATCAGGGCCCAATCATCTACTGAAACAAGCAGACATGGGCATCCTTGTTGGTCCCCGCACATTCCTGTGTGACTAGCGCACCTTCTTGATGTGCGGCAACCGTCACTGCCTCGTCCAAATCACACAATTCCTTCACGGTATCCATGAGAAAAGTGTGCAGATCGTGGCACATATGCAAGCATGATACGAGTTAGCACAATGTGGGAGAGAGGCGGCACAAGCACGTGTGAGCAGAGGTTGTGCCAGATTGAGAGCGGGCGGTGTGGAAATACCAGATTTAGGGCATGCAAGGCAAAAATGGCAAAAGAGTAAAAATTTGTCATTTGCCATTTGCCACTTTGGAGTGGCAAATAGAAAAATCCTCCTAGTCCTACCCCACCCTCCTATGCATGGCATGTGAATGAGAGGGCAATTATTAGGGGTAGAATTATATTTGTATGTGTCATATGATCCAAACACTATAGAAAGTGGCAAAAGATTTGCTAAATTTATTTGTTATTTTCCATTTGTCATTTGCCAAAAGATCCAAACATGCCCTTAGAAGGGTTAGAGCAAAAGAGTAAGAAGAGATAATAAGCTTGATCTAGCAGTTGTGGCTGCACTTATGCAGTACTATCTATAGGGTTTAACAGTTTATTTATATTTTTGCAATAATAACATAAAAGAGTGTCCAACGTTAGGGCTTTGAGGCCAACATGTGGTTAGAGAGAGGGAGGGAGGGAGAGAAATGGGCAGAAACCGAATAAGCATCAGAACAAAAGCTAATTTACATTATTTTATTTATTTTTATAAAAGTTACCTCAAATATGGTTTAATTTAGTCTTGGCTAATGTGATTAATTAAATAATTTTCAATTTCTAAGTATGAATTGCTATTATGTTGTTATGTGAGTGATTTAAATGGGATAACCATACAAATTTTATTGAGTAACCAGATCTAGCTATCTTGTCTTCAATTATTTAATATACTCCCTCTGTCCCTAAATAACTGTCTTTCTCACTTCCGAGAAATAACTTAGATTAATTTTATTTAAAAAACTATTAATATTTATGATACATAATTAACATCATTAGATAGATCTTTGGATCTAGTTTTTTAATAAATTTATTTGGAGACACAAATATTGCACGTATTTTACATAAATTAAGTCAAAGTTGTAACATAGAAACCCAAAACGACGTTTAAATAGGGACAAAGGGAATAGATAGAAAGACATGACCATTCAATTCCTTGTCACCCCCCAAACTAAACAAAAAACAAAGTTCATCATGTTTCTCTATCTAAACAAGAACTCAGACAATTCAATCTCATATTGTCTCCAAACCAAACAAACGGGTCTTAATGACCCTCATCACTCATCATGGCTCGTCAGCTAGGTATACAAAGAGTTTGGCTTGAGACTGACTGCCAGGAGGTGGTGACGCTCTGGCATTCAGACAACAATCAGAGGTGCAACATTGCAATACTTCTGCAGGAGATGAAGGAGCTAACCTCAAGTTTCAGTGTTTTCAAATTTTCTTTTGTGGCTCGATCATGTAATGAGGCAGCGCATACTTTAGCTAAACAGGTCTCAGGTGATGTACGAGCTGGGTGGTGGTCTTGTGTCCCAGCCTGCATCTCAAGCCTGTTGATCTCAGACTGTAACTCCATTCCCTCCTGATTAACGAATCTCTCTGAGTGCTCAAAAAAATACTACAAGATGAATCCATTTTATGATCTCTCTTCAAGTTCTTACCACTAACCCTTTGTTAATTTTTACTATGCCTTTGTTTTCTCTCAATTCGTCATGATGAAACATGGCCGTACCTATGATTTACCATTTATCAAGAGTTCCCAAATCAGTAAGGTATAATGGTTGAGGACAAAATAGATATATATTTCTACATGGTTTCATTTCTCATCTCTGTCGCCAAGGAGGCAAGCATTGAATATGAAAAATTGCAATGGCTCAAGCTTTCTAAAACTCGAACACATTATTAGACAACTCCATAATTTAAATAACATATGACATGTGATTTGAATGGTGGAATTAGGATCCATGTATATTCTAAATGTTTAGTCTAATTCTGAATAAACGAAATGCCAAAATCCGTAGAAAATTGCACCCTCAAAGACCACATTAGTTCTAATGAATTCCATTGTAATTCTACCTTTTTTCTATTGTTTTGATAAAGAAAGATAATTTGATGGTCCAAGATTGCGTAAGAGGCCATACACACAACCAAAACTTAAAACTTTTTCTAGTAATGTGGGGTTGTCCTAATGTTTTAGTATTCAAATTTAGTATTTTCCTACTAAATGTCTCCTTGTGATTGCCGTGTGCTATGACTAGTGAGGTGTTTTACTACTATATAAATTACTTAGAGAATTTTACCATTTTGATACTGACAGTAAATGGATTTTATCTAGCCCATAACTTGAATGGGCTACATGTAGGCCTGGGACAAATAGCCAGAGACAAGCATATCCAACCTGATTTGATATTGGTTTCCCATATGTAGAAGCCTCGAGTCCAAAATAATTAAAATTGTCACTTAAGTTGTGAAAACTATAGAAAAAAAACTCGACCGGCTAAGGGTATGCTCTCATGGAGAGTTAAACCCTGTATCTAAAGGTGCTACTAAAGTACGTGCAGCCTCTAGGACTCTCTTTCACATAATATAAACAGTTTAGAGTTAGGTGAACAAGTAGTTTCAATAAATAGTAGTATGATACTAGGAGTATGTAATTATCTTTCCCTGTCTGTAAAACAGTGTACAATATGCAGTAATATTGTTTCTGAACTCTCACTCAAGTATATATGTACATTAGCACCCAAGAGAAAATCGTGCCTAATCATAGCATAATAACATTCCTTGGGCATTGAAGATTCTTAATTTTTTACAAATACTTGTCTAGCACAATACTTCCAACATCCCCTTTTTTTATTTATGGTTTTGTGTACCGACCAATATAATTTAGGACATTGCCACCATAGAATAGTTTCTTGTGCCAAGTTGCATGCTACTCTTGAGATAACTGAAACATAGAAGATAAATTGGTTTATCAGGATGATAATACTTTCTTTCTTTAGTCAAAACAATGCAGAAAATTGTATGGATGATGTGGGGAAAATGCAATTGTGGACTTGTACTTGTCTACTTGATATAATTATTCACTTCTATATAATAAAGATTGAATGCAGATTAAGGAGAAAGGAACTTACTTGTCAAATGCCTGAAACGCCAACTTTGTTGTATTGTAGCAGATGAACCACAGGAGAATTAGGACGATAGAGTCTATATAGTAAGTTAAGATGAGACAATAGTACACCATTAAAAAAAATATCTCTTATAAAGCTAATTCCACTGCAAATTAGAATCTTAACATGCAAGCCATCTACATCATCGTCCACTAATTATCCATATCATTTTCTACTAATAGCTATGCCATTCCACTAACTTCTAGCCTCTTAAATGCAATCAATTTTATAAAAATGGATGTAAGAATATGTAGATGATTTAACTTATATATATATATATAACAACTTTATTTCTAAGTGATGCCCACACCAATGCACGTAGTATCTTCTAGTATTTATCAATTAGACGTACCCGGGCTCATATTTACCTCAGACTGATTGACTGTGATTTTTTCATGCCGTGGCAGCTGATTTTTTGTGTGGGTTTTCTAGGGTTTCACACCCCTTTTATTCTTAATATATAATAATACGTAGTTCTTCTGCGCGTTCGAGAAAAAAATATATAGCTTTACTATTTTAAATTTGGCTAAATTTATAGAAAAACATCCATATTTTGAATACCAAATTAGTATCAATAGATACACCCTAATATATATTTTCATAATGTATTTATTTAGTGCCATAAATGTTATTACTCTTTTCTATAAAGTTAGCTAACTAGTTTGACATTAGGCGGTTCTAGAAATTGTTTTATTTAGGGACTTCGATACAAACTTCCCATTTATGAATTCCAAAATAACTTTCAAAAGGATACTCCCCCCAGTCATATTTCAAGCAGGAGGCAGCACATACTGTACCATTTCAAGCAAAGCCTAGCAGGTAGCAAGATATACTAGTAGGCTCTATTTTCTGGTTGCATAGTTGACCCGCGATTATTAGCCGGTATTTGCTTTTTCATCATTTGACGCGGGGGTATGGAACTAAGCCACTAAGGTGACACATTGAGGCTCTATTTGGTTCCTATAAGTCACCTGACTTATAAGTTCAAAAGTGAAAAAATGATTTATTTTGTTAAACATCTCAATTTATAAGTCACCCTAACTTATAAGTCCATAAGCTTAACTTAAAACTTACAAGTCACCCACTTTTTACATGGAACCACACCTTTTTTGCTTGAGAACCACACTTTAACCTTTCATTCATGACTTATAAGTCATTGGAAACCAAACAAACATGACTTATAAGTCACTGATTTTAAGTCACCTGGAACCAAACAGGGCCTGAGCAACTTGCATTGTTTAGTATGTCATCGAGGTGTGTGTGGCAACTCTTGTGTGTGTGGTGGCTGTAGACCAGAGAGTCTGGTTAAATTTTTTAGTTTATTAGTTATGTTATAATGTTTTTTTATAATAAAATAATAAAAAACAACATTAATCGACTTATCAGTCATAAAAATCATCAGCCAAATAGACTATTCATAAAAAAAAAATCTGAATCTTGCCCCTGGCTGCCCACGTATTTAGTATCTAATTTGAAGCTTCCTAAATCGCAACATCAGCAAACCAAAGGTGAGCTGAGCACACGGAAATGGAGCTCCTACCATCTTCAATGCTCTCGAGTGGAACTTTGGCTGGAAATTTCCAAAAGTTAAAATGAAAACTTGTACCCTGGAACACCCAAAAAATCTCAATACTGACTCATGGCCGCTGTGGCGCTGTGGGAGATGGAAAAACCCCCAGAAACTGAGTTCCAAAACGCAAAATAGGAAGAGGATCGGAACAAGATATATAGAGGCGCGATCACCCGAGAAGACTACAAACAAACAGAGCTATATATACTGGTAGATGGAGAAGAAATTAGCTAGCCATTTTGTGGAAATGAAATGAAGGATACTGAAGAGGTATCTCTCCCACCAATCCATGACGTAGAGGCCGATGGTGACGTTGTACAGCAACAGCTTCCTGCTGATCCAGCTCATGTCTTCTCCTGCCCTTTGCTCCTGCTTGCTCCCCATGCTACCTCCCTGGCTCAGACCTCAGTGTTGTGTGTCAGAGAGACAGACAGAGAGATGTGAGCGAGAGTATTTGCAATGCAGATTATGCAGTGCAGGGACGCTGAAGAACCTTGCTTCCTAGCTGTTGGTATTTATAGAAGGAAAAGCCAAGCTAAAACAGTTTACACGGGAGCGTGAGCTAATGAAGCAAGTGGCGCGCTAGCTCCTTGTGCTGCTCGTGGGCCAGCTACCCCAGATAGACGAACCCTTTTTTCTTTGCGCTACCACCCAGTTGATGATGGCAGACGACTGCAGCTTGGATTCGGCGGCGGTGAGTAGCGTGCACTGACTGATGCATAGTACTAATACTAATCATTACCGTTACCTGATTCTTTGCAGTGAATTTAGTTAGGGCGCCCCAACAAGGGGCCAAATAGCTAGCTGACTAGAATTTTATCTGACGTGGCAAAGAGAGAGAATGAAAAAAACAGGCTTGCAATCTACTCCTTCGCTGCTAAGCTCGCTCAAAACCCAAGGCGAGACATGCTCCGCGGTTGGCAGCTAATGAATCTTTCACATGCATGCAGCTGGCTTTACGGAAGAGAGAAAATAAAATAGATTAAATATAGGCCTCACAGAATGACATGTTTCTCAAATAGCTAGCTGCTGACTATTTCCACTGTGGACGCCCTTAGGCGAAAACCCAGACAGTTGTTAACTTACCGGCAACTAATAATACAAGTCAGTTAGGCTGATTTATTAGCTAGCTTCAGGTATCGAATTATCTGATCAAGTTCTCATTCGGAGAGACTGACAGCCTTGTTGGACTGGTCAGCTTTGATATGCAAGGGTCTCTGTCTCAAATACAAAAGTCAACTCGCTGCCCGGTGCCAAGGAGGCAAGGAGTGCCATATATATGACAGGACTTCACACACGTATTTATCTCAATCTGTGTGGAAGTAGATTGAGATAGGGCAATGCTACGGTACACTCTTTACCTCCTAGGAGGTAATATCTCAAATAAATCTAAGTCATTGATTTTTTAAATTTTTAAATTAATTATTTAATTAAGAAAAAGAAAAAGTATTGTCAAATCCCTTTGATTAAGGAGATACGAATGGACATGCAGTACCATCCTTTGTATGAGCATATATATGGCCGTATCATCTTTTCCTTTCATGGGACTCAATTAATAAAAATATATGTTATATACATAAACTATCATAACTATTAACTAACGTGTTAATTAAGTCAAAAACTTTAGTGATTTAACATATTACACACTAACACATTATATGATCGGAGTATTTATTATATTATACTAACTTAATTAAAACTATATTATATAATTGAAGTGATCCTATAATAGAAAATTTATTTATGCACATAAAGTTTCATACACGTGCATTGGTAAGTTGTGCACGTATATACACATACACACGTTCCTTAGTTTCCATGACTAAATTATACGTGTGCTTATAAAAATAGTTAATTTATTCTAATTAGGTTATCTTATATCTAAAGTTACAAAAAAAAGATTCATTATATCTAATAAATTATATATGCATCAATTAGATCTTAAAAAGATTTTTATACCTAAAACTTTTCTTATTTCACATATTACCTCCTAGGAAGTAATAGATGATTCTGACCGTCAGATCTAATTAAATGAACGGCTCATAGTTATTTGGGTGTATCACAGCAAAACTCTTGAGATATAACTTAATTTATCTTAATTAAGTCTACTTCAATGCACGTGGAATGAGATGGTAAAATATATCTAAATAAGGTCGTAGTTGGCTTAACGTCACATTCAAATGTAAACTTCCAAGGGTCCGGCAATATTTGATGACGTTCAACCGGGCAAAGCTATTGCAACGATTGCAAAAACTCTCAATAATCTCTGAAATGAACCTGCATAGATATGTTTTTTGGGGGCATATAAAACTAGTTCGACAATTTAGAAAACCGTGGAACAGTATAGGACCTATACTTCAACAATTTGGGAAACAATAATTTTCGCTTGGCTTATCAGCCACCGAAACGATCAGACGAACAGGGGTGAAGCGAAATCACCGGGAGGACGATTGCTATATTTAGCTCCTTGCGCTCTAAATAACCAAACCATATTACTGGGACAGGGGCATATATTGAATTTTTTCTACTCCTACGTGTAATTACTTCTATCTTTAATAAATCATATTAGGCATGCATGCATACTTATTTATCAGTTCAAGTATGTTTATATACTCATTTTAAAATAAAACTCCAAAACTTACCACACAATTTTTTTAAAGAGCCGGTTCTTCTATCTTGTTCCGAATCGATTGGTTTCCCAAATCGGTTTTAGATCTATTTTTAGTGTGAGGAACTTGGAGATTAAGATTTGCGCTTGTTTCTACTAGGATAAAACTATCATCCTCTATATAAATGAGAGGATCAAAGCCAATTGAGACTCCAACATCTAAACGCTCTTTATTTACATCTATTACTCTTTGCCCTCTTCCGACCCTATGTTGCTATTGATCACTTGATACAACTACCAATGTTGGCCGACCTAGCGTAACCCAGTTGCGTATTTACCCCCCATAGGTCCCTCACCTCCATTGGTGGATCTACGATGCGATAAGGGGGGGGGTATGTAATAAAAAATATGATTGCCAATGAAGATTTAATGATGATTTAAGACTAATACTTACTATCTAAGTGGGGGGGGGGGTGCTATGTAATAAAAAAGATGATTGACAATAAAGATTTAATGATGATTTGTGACTAATACTTACTATATAAGTTCATGTCATGATTAACAATGGAGATTTTATTGAATTTTATAGAGATTTAATGAAGATATGAGTGAATTTTATAGAGATTTAAGGGAGAAATGAGTAATTTTTACAGAGATTTAACGAAGAAATGGGGCCATAGAGGTGCTGCAGCGCCTCCCGAGCCCCCCTGGATCCACCCATGCTCACCTCTCTCATGTGAGAGCTTCAATGGTTCCTTTGTCATTTGCATGAAAACCGGTCATTCTTCGTTATGCAAACACGATTAGTTATGGTTTGCTTCCGTTTTTCACCACGTGCAATAAATTTGCTATATTCTTTGATCCGTAGCAGCCCGGACAATCTAGTCTTAGCATAGAATGTGATCTAATTCAGCATCAATATGTATATTTATAGTTTCAAAAGAAAATAAATAAATAAATAAAATATTAGCAGGCCACCACCTTGCACTGTGTGCCTCTATTGTCGCCCGTCACTTTTTTTTTCTCCTTTTCCATGCATCTCCGACTCACGGTTGCTTTTTCATCGACAATTTCCGTCTTTTCGGTTGGTGGCTCCCCTCTTAGTACACTCCCAATGCAAGACTCTATCATAGAGTTCAAAACTATTTATTACCATTTATTTATGATATTTTGTTGATGTGATAGTATATTTATTGAAAAGAGAGAATGAAAAACTCCAAGTCCACAATATTTGAGGTAATAAATAGGTTTAAACTCTATGATAAAGTCTACGTTGAGAGTGCCCTTAGCTGCCCAACTAAAAGTCTCAATCCTACCAAATTATAGGCTAAATTTGTTTGTCATAGTTCTTCAAATCGGGTAAGATGACAATCATATTTATTAATTTTAGTCATTTGCACTCCAGCTGTAATGTTTGCCACACGGCAGGATCGATGAGAGGAGGTCAAGTGGTCAACTAATATATGCGATGGAAGGGACCGATCGACGTGAATGCAGTCCGTGCCGAATTTGTGATCATGCATCAGCATCACTCACAAGTCAGCGCGAGACGGCAATGTCAACTGTCTCGTTGGGGTAGTATTTCCGGAGCCACAAACTTTTCATGGAATGCAAATGCCGACTCCCTCCCCTTGTTTGACAAAATCCTCCGTGCACGCCCAATTAATGGGCCGGGGATCACGACATAGCGAGGCGGTCCACGCAGGGTGACTGCAACGCGCGCTGCATGCCCCTGGCCCCTTCGTTTCAGTTCACACTGACGGGTGCTTAAGTCAGGGTGATGTATTGATTGAGCTCTTGTCGACAATCATTTTCTTCGACATTTATCCATCCGATGTTGGTGACTGCCTATAGCGCAAACTTCAACAATAATCTTAACTCTTTTCATTTTATAATTGCGAGCACATAGATGATATATGAGGTCAGTCTCAATGCCGATTTCATGAGAGTTTTATGGCATTAAATGAGGTGCCAAATCAACAAATTTAATGACATGGCGCTGTAATTACGAGGAGAGAGGAGATCATCGTTTCATCACCGTGAAACATTTGGACGGCGTTTCCAATGTCTTGGAAAGCGGATGAAACATGCATTGAGGCACAATTGTTTCATCTGAAGCCTTCTCCCTGATGTGCTGTGGCTGCGAATTCACGCATCCCTGCGCTCCCCCATCTCCATCTCCTGTGATCTCTTATTCTCTTGCATCCAATGGCACATGCATGTTGGTTCTTCTCTAGTATGCGCTACCTTCTCTGTACGTATTCCTTCGTCAGTTCATCCTGGTGAAGAAATCCGATAGATGCAAGTCGTGACTAAGATTTTCCGGTGGCGACGACAAGCTCGACGCGGCGTTGCTGGTACGTACCTGAATCCATTGCACGGACGCGCTCCATGCCATTCCGCAAGATGCCGCGTCACTCGCATGTCTTCGCGTTCCTTCTATGCAGCGCATCCTATCTAGGCTTCTATGCGTGCTGACTGCTGCCTGCACCCCTCGTGTAAGCATCCTTGCCGGGCTCCTATCCATGGCCATCCCGTGGAGATTAAAGATAGACAGAGGAAAAGGGAAGGAAGGCTGGTCCATTGGAGCAAGGATTAAGACGACAATGAGGATAAGATCGTGGAGTGGTGACTTTCTGTGAATTTGTGTGGCTGTGAAAGTTCACAGGACCTGGTCCCACACGTAAGGCAATACCACATGCATTCTATTCTCTAGTGCAGCTGAAAGCAATTCCATGCGTGACTACAAAAATCATGACACATCTCTGATCACAATGTCACTTAATGATTTAATGTTATGATATTTCTATGAAACCGTGAGATAAAACTATACATTGAGAGTGTAAGTTTCATTCACTGATCCTAATATTTAAAGTTGATGTGTCACTCTTGGAAACCGTGATATAAAATAGCCATTGAGACTGACCTTATGGTTTGATGTTGTGATGATTGTTTGTCAACAAGTGACGTCTTTAGGTATGAATTAACCAAAACGTGAGTGTGTGTTATGCAACGTTTCTCTTAGCTTAAGTGTGGAGCTCGAAGCCAATGATCCGTAGAGAAGGTGAAGGTCAAGTATGTCCGTGTCGATGGACCGAGAGCGGTGAAGTACCGATGTAGGGAGCTTGGATTGAGGGTCCAAAGAAGCCGCGTGACTAATTGTGGTTGGCTGACACTTAGGGTCATCAACAAGTGGAAAAGTATATGGAAAAGTGATCATGTTGACCAAGTCAAGACGATGGTCGAGCAAGTCAAAAGGAGGCTTTGCAAGACTTGGCGCTCGGGCGGTTAAGGACGATGGTGACATGTGTCAAGTCGTGGGGCAAGCGTATGATGTATGCTACCTGTGAGCGGTTATGTGGGTGGAGCCCCTAAACCATCGGCAGGTTTCATGTTTAGGCCTCAAAACTCAGTGTGTTTTTGGCAGAAATAGGAGGCGACACATGGCGTCATTGTGAGGCTTGTGTGTGGCGAAGGTAAGTCATGAAGGGCGTGTGACCGTCAGATCAACAGATTTTGAGTTAGGCCATAGTGCCCACGGGTTAGGAGGTTCACTCTAATTACAAAGGGACACTTTAGGAATGTGTAATAGCCTAATCAGCCCTCACCTCTGTAGTTTTGATCTGTTCATTTTAGGTTTTTCCTACCCTAGTTACTGTAGAGGTTCACAGATGAACTAGTGACTCCGTCTGGATAATTGAATTTGGCTAAGTGGGAAGTGACGCCATTACCTCACATTGTCCTTTGAGAATCAAATCATGAGTTTGTTATTTGGGAAAATTGGCTCCTGGACACTCAAAGTGACCCCTCTTTGCCGTTGGACACTGAAAATGGAGTCATTTGCTAGAAGACACTATGATTCTTGGTAAATTAGCTGTTGAACACAATGTTCAATAAAATATTTTAATAAAATAGATATAAAATCATATAAGTGTCTAAAAATTATATTATAAACTTTTCTATGCTTCACATGATGAGAACTATATAGTAAAAATGTTGTTTTGCACTAAAATGATCATTTTGCCCCTCTTCATAAATAAACAAAGTTAACCATAGTTAAAAATTTTCATATATTTGTAGGACCACTAAAAATCTTAAAAAAAAATTATAGAATGCATACATCACCAAATTATGCCTATGGTAAAAATATTAGCTCAACATAATAAAGTTTAATATATCAATTAAGCTTGACAAGAGATAAATCTATAATTCATTGATGCTAAATATACCATTATAAACATTATTATTTTGAGATAATATTTTTAGCATAGTTATAATTTGGTGATGTGCGCATTCTATGATTTTTCCAAGATTTTTAGTGTCCTAAAAGTATATGAAAAATATTAAGTGTGGTTAACTTTGTCTATTTTTAAAGAGGGGAAAATAATCATTTTAGTGCAAAACAATATTTTTACTATATAGTTCTTTTCATGTAGAGCATAGAAAATTTTATAGTATACTTTTTAGACACTTATATGATTTTACATCTATTTTATTGTCCAGCAGCAAATTTATCAAGAACCAGAGTGTATTCCAGCAAATGGCTCCATTTTGAGTGTCCAATGGTAAAGAGGGGTCACTTTGAGTGTCCAGGAGCCAATTTTCCCTTGTTATTTTAGTTCCGGGTTCTTACTCTTGTTGTCCCATTTTCCCCTCTCCCATTCTTGGTTTGATTCGTTAGTTTAAGGGGTTTTTGTTCATCCTTTTTTTTATCTGAGTTGAGGTAGGAAATTTGTTGAGCCTATTTACCAAGTGAGTCAAACTAATTCCACATAGCTCATAGAAGAAAATTCCATTCTTGCACATGATCTAAAATTCACAGAGTGTATGATCGATCATCTAGTGCCACTTGAGCTAGCGTGTATAATTGATCATCTAGTGCCACTTGAGCTATATAACTTTGTGATATTGCCAGGATCGAGTGGCATGGTGAGATCAAGTGAAAATCCTTTGAGAAATGTTTGTGAAATGCTAACACACATGCATATGGTGATGTACACTTGGTGGTGTTGGCACATTTGCAAAGGAGAAGAAACTTGAGGTGCAAGCGTGAGCTGTGGTCGTTTAAACAGTGTTTCATCCAGTGACTGGATGTTGTCCTCGGGTGGACTAGACGCATTTGGTCGCATACCCTTTGTGTTGGGCAGAACACAGAAGGGACCGGGGACTGGTCCCTGGGATCGGAGGCGTCTGGTGCTTAACCCTTGATACAATAAAGTTGGTAGGGCGATCGAACGCTAGTTTTCGGGAGTGAGCGGACACGCCTATAACGATGTTCACTTAGAGTCACAGAGGTGGCTAGAGACTGGGTGACTCAGGTTAAGGGTGACTGGACATGTCCAGTCGTGAAAAACCCTCTCTAGAACCTCTTTAGAAATGACCGGACCCTGAGGCATGCTGATCGGATGGAGTGACTAGACGCATCCGATGTGAATGTAGTGAACATGCGTGAGTGGAGAAGTTGCGCTACAATGACTCTTTACAAACGACCAGTACACATGGCGTCGTCGTGAGGATGATAGGACGTGTCCAGTGCAACATTAAGTGCATCCAGTCGATGCACAAAGTGCCAAGTGAATGGGTGCAATAGCTCTATTCATTGGAGCTATATATATAGACTTGGTGGCCAGCCTTGGCTGGTTGCTGAGCACCCTTGAGCCTTGGTGGCTTGTGTAAGTGTGCTTAGGAGCCCTCTAACTCAATATGCTTGATAGTGGTCATCTGATTGTGTGAGATAATGATTCTAGTGTGTTGCATTAAGAGATTCCATCGAGTGTCACTAGTTTTTCATGTTGAAAGCCATTGGTGCATGTTACTCTTGGAGGTTGCCACCTCCTAGATGTCTTGGTGGCTTGTGGCTCCGTTGAAGCACGCAAGGAGATTATGTGTGGCTCCATAGAAGAGCTTGTGAGGGGTGTTGTGCTCGCCCCATGTGAGACAATGAAGAGAAACTCTAGTTGTGTGTGTCACTGAGTGTCCTCATCTTGTGTTGATTGTGGTGACAACGTAACCCTTTATTGGGTTAGGCTAGTGAGGCCTGTAAAAAGGTGTAAACCTTCAAGTGAGTGAGCCGACACAATGGGAGTGGCTTGAATGTGACCAAGTGAACCGTGGGAGAAACAACATCATGTCAACCCTTTCATTAAATTTCACTGGTTTGCATTCTCCATTCAATAGCTTATACTTACTTTCATGCTTTGGCTTGTGTTTAGTTGTTGCTCTTGTAACTAGTTTAGTTTTAGTAACTTACTAGTCACCTTCTTGCTTGTGTAGCACAGAAGTAGCTCTTGCGTGACTAACTGGCTTATGTAGACTTGTTAGTCACATTGCTTAGTTTATGTAGATAAGTAATTTGATCTCTCTAGTTTGGCTTGTGTAGCCTTGATATTGAGCATTGCTAGTGAGCTTAGACTTTTTGCACATTGCATCTCTAGCTTGTATAGGAGCTCTCGATTTGATTAGAGTACTAGTTGCTTAGGTTTGTGTGACCTTGCAACCTTGACTTGTTTAGGTGAGATCCCTAGCCCGCATTTTCTAGGTGCTTGAGTTATAGATAGAGGGTGTAGTATGTTGATATTTGTTAACGCAAACAAAGAAATCACTTGGAAGTAATCTGCAAGCGCACGGATACCGGTGAGCACTTCACCCGGGAGGTTATCTAGAGTATCGTAATTTATATTTCCACAGGGAGAAAGGGTGCATCTGACTAACCAATCTATGCTATTAACCTTCAGGCTATTAACAAGGTGATCTTGATATGGGCGATTAGAGAAGATCACGACTATAGTCTCTTCCAAGATACGTATTATTATTCTATTGGGGAGAACCATCGTGATAAGAGACACCTCATAGAATGCTTACCATGCGGCCTATAAAACCCTACCAGTCCTTCTAACGGGATTGTGAGTTCCAAAGGTACCTACGGAATTGTCACTTTCCGAGCTACTACCACAGATCCGGCTAGACGGGGGATATCTATGAGTATCCTAGCCCAAACACCACTTTTACGCTAGAGACGATTACCCTACTATCTACGCGAAGAGAATAAAGTAAACTCACAAACCAAAGAATTAATAAATAGGGAACTTACTAGAATTAGAAGTCGAATTACCGAAGAAATCCTAGGAGCAAGCCTCGGGTTAGGAGTCTTGATCCCGTCAATACAAACTGAAGAAGAGACACCGACAAGCCGGGCTTCCTCCACTCTAACTCTCTCAATCTAATCTCACATGTATGCTAAGCCCTAGAGAATAGATCCATAAGGGATCCTCTCTGGAAAATATGTAAATGAATAATGGATTGCTCTTTGCCAGGGGGCAGGGGTCCTCCTTATATAGCCCCCTCAAATGATCGTCAGCCGTCGGATCAAACTGACCTTAATGGATGGTGTAGATGTGATCTCAAAGGCAGTGGAGAGAGGGTCCACAAGGCAGAGGCCCATTGGGGCTTGACCTAGGGCAGCCGCCCCAGGGGGTAGGGTGGGCGCCTTGCCCCTGGGCCCGCTTGGCCTCTGTTTCCTTCCCGAGCCTTCTTGACCCTTCTAGAGTATTATTTTTCATGCGGAGGTGTTATGTGTCTATGTAATCCTTACTTGTGGGCCTCTTTTGCTCTTTTGCAGTTGTCTCCCTGCAGAAACAGATAAACACCAAAACTCGTGGAATTCTGTCAGTTAAAACCCTATGTCTAGGTGGTGTGTTGCAAATATATCCTTTCTTCTGCTTAGTTGACACTTAGAATTGATACTTAAGAGGTGTCAACAAGCCCCCCCATACTTAGGCTTTTACTCATCCTCGAGAAAAGGATGGTGAAAACATAAGCTTAAGGTTTAGACATCAATAGTAGAAGGCTCCTTTTTACCTGTACTGCGGGAGTTCTTTGTAGAGTCACCATAAAGCTATGAGTAATTGAGGAATAAAGTAGCTAGAAGTAGAGACCCTTCATCTATCAATCTTGTCACTTGGAGTTTTTGCATGTTTAGCTTACTTCTTTCCTCTTACTGGTGCTCTCAGATCACTTATGAATCTCAAAAAATGTAGGTAGATGTGGCATACTTACCTTGCATGTATTGCCTGGTCAAACTGGGATCTGAGGAGAATAATGCCATACTCTTAGATCAAGACTTGTTGGTCAAGTTTTATTATAATGTCATCTTTGCTGGTGCATTGCTATTAGAGGAACCATGGGCTATCTTTGTAAATATCTTTTTTTGAGTGGGTGCTTGAAGTACCCCTAATTCTACTGCGAGGTTGTCGGACTTTTATTTCCTCGAATTAATTATTTTTGCATAGCTCATGCCTCTAATGCAACACTACTTCTGAAGAGAGAATCTTTTGTGTTTGTAATGTATGAATGAAGCCTTGATCTTTGGAGTATGATAAAGTTCTAACAAGGATCCACACGATTCGAACAAACTCAATACAAAATAAGTAGCCTTTTGGCTTTTGATTGGTAAGTGTAAAGCATATAGGAGATGGCAGTTATTAATTTTTTTAAAGAAATTCTCCAAGTGACAGAGATTATCAAGAATTAAGTTCTCATATTCTACCATCTTAAATTCCACAATGACTTAAGCAACATGGAGACTCTAACTTAATTCCCAACATTAGCGGGACTCTTAGGAAACTTCATACAAAGAGTCTATTCCACGAAGATGTTTTAGGGAAACATTTTATCATTTTAATTTATCATGTTTAGAGCATTTATTTATGGAAACTCAGTGCACGAATTGAAATTTAGAGATGTGCATGAAAAAATGTAACGTGTAGGGTGCAAACCTGACCATGGTCGAAGGACGGAGCAGAGGGTGCAATGCCCAGGGTGGGCGCCCTGGGTAGTGGGGTGGCCGCCCAGCTGGGGTGGCCCCTCAGCCTCTGCTTCGGCATGTGCGATTGTTGTTCTGTTTGTTTCCGAAATGTTTGCTCGTTGCGGTTGAATCTGTTCATCTCGTCATTGGGGGTCTCCCCCATACTTGTTTCCTATTTTCTTAGATAACAACAGTGGAGACAAGCAAGGCACAATAATAATAAAAATAATCTTTATTTATTTATTTATTTATTTATTATGAGGCATGCATACAACGGGAAATGAAAACAAACTAAACTCTAGCTAACGGATCTAATCATGCCTCAAGAAGAACTCGCTAAAGCATCTAGCGACGTTCTAAAAACTTCATCTTCTTCTTAAGCTCATCTACATCATGCCTAAGGCCACCTACTGTGGTGTTCAGGTTCATGACCTGCCTAGTGTAGAAGTCTAGAGAGCTTTGTAGATTGATGACCGTGTCATCTCTAGCATGGAACTCTTTTTCTAAATCCTCTACGGTCTTGCGGCGTTTGGGAGATGACTCGAAGGAATTGAGGGAGTGCTTTGGGGCTTCCTTTGGTGGTACGAATCTGACTTTGGGTGCCCGGATTCCCTTGAAGTAGGGACGTTCCTCCTTGGTGGTGTACTTGATGTGGTTGAGCTCTCCATTTCGATGGGTCTATACTCCGACGACCCTCTCCTTGGGTCTTGGTGGAAGAACCTTGGTGCCGGCAGGTACCTTGATGATGGGCTTTTCTTTTGGCCCCTTGAGCAAGAGCGGTTGTGGTGGTGTAATGAGAACTGGCTGCGCGTAGAAGGATTTGCTATAGCGCTGGTGGAATGGTGGCTAGCGGGAGAGCATCGTGGACTAGGACTAAGTCTCTGGAATCTGGATCTTCTTTGGGGAGCTGGTTGGGGATGGATCCGTAGGGTACAATCCTCCTATCAGCGTTGTTGTTGCTGGCCATTGGAGCAAAGAGATCTAGCAAGCGAGAGCTAAAGGAAAGATTGAATGATGATGATGATGATGGCTGACGTCAGGGGTTCTTTATAAAGGGGTGAAAAACAACCTCTCGAAGCATCTACGGAGCAAAAATCGCGGAGAAATGGTTGGATAAGTGTTCTGCAAGGTTTATCGGATAAGAGAGGATAGAAGGTTCGGGAGAGCAAATGGCGGCGGCGAGAGGTGATAGGGGTGGGGCGGCCACCCTACACCCTAGGGCGCCCGCCCTTGCTATGTGGGCTCTGCCGGGCTCCTTCTGCGCACTCGTTTCTAGAAGGTTCTTGTTGACACCGTTTTTTGTACGGGTCAATATTAAACCAAGTGCATTGATCGGCAAGGGGGTAATCGTTGTTCCTCATCGACATCAAGATACTGCCGGTCAAATTACCGATCGCCGATGGTGAATTTGATTGAAGAAGCGTCAAGGGAGAAAGAAGATATGTTTGCCGATAAGGAGGTATTGCCGATGGATACGAGTTGATGTGGCTGACGTCAGCAGGAAGTTGCCGATGGCAATAGAAGGAAGTTGCGGGTTGAAGGAATCTGCCGATGGAAAGTTTCATCGTAAGGAAAACGGATAAGGAAACTAGTGACTTTTATGCTAGTATTATTATTATAGTTTGAGTCCGACTCTTGCACGAGTCGTTTATTTCCTTAAAAATAGGAGTTTTGTTTAGGTATGAGTCGTGTCCATGTATAACTCCTTTTACCGGAGTATAAATATGTACCCAGGGGCGGTGTAAAAAGGGACAATCAATAATCAAAATACAAATCTATTACTTTTATCTACTTTTCTAGCATCTACTTTTATCGCATTAGTTCTAGTTTATCCACTAGTTCTTACAATCTCGATGGGCTACATCTACAAGACCTCCGTCTACCTCGTGAGTTCCGCTTTTTGAGCAATCTAAGCCTTGACGTCCGGGCGCATCGTCGTCGTCTCGTTCATAGTTGTTCTAGTTATCATCCTTGTCGATTAACTGGTCAAATAGACTGGCACACCTTGGAATCGAGTTCGGGTATAAGCCCGAGGTGTTCGCAGATCCAACGCTTTTTGTGTCAACACCTCTTTTGGCACACCCGGTGGGACCCTAGATACATCTCTTGATCACGATCATGGGTGATTCTACTGACGTCCATCCAAGGAACGTCATTGAATTCTCCAAAGCAGATCTGAAGGATGATCAGAAGCAAGCTATGGAGCAGGCTATGGAGGAGTACAAGCAGGTATATTTGAAATCCTTCAGCCTAAACAGGAGCGGCGACGTAGTCCAAAAGTAAGATCCGCCGTTGCCTCGGCAGGTCACTTTCGATGCCAATCCTGGTAAGTTGCAAGATATGGTTAATTCTGCGTTAAATCAGGCGCTGATTAGCCATTCCAATGTGCTGTCTAATACCGTATACAATGCTGTCATGCAATCTTTCAAAGAAGGACAACCATCTAGGTATGTTGGTCCAGCGTATCATCAACCTGGATCGGCATCTGCCACAACTCCATCGGCGGCTCCAGCGGCCTCTACCCAACCTGCAAAGCCATCTGCCGGTGAAGTTACTCCACCAAGGTCAAGCCCTATGAGCGTTGTTCAATTGAATACAGATTCAGTAGCATTGGGGATGTTAGGATCGGTGATTCAGAGTCAACCAGATCCTGCTAGCTGGTGGGGATACGGTATGCCTCCAGATCCATCTTCCGACGCTAATCTGATCCAAGGTAACAATGCGACCGGAAAGGTCTTTGTGGAATCGGCAATATCGGCACAACCGATAAATCCAATGGCACGTTATGCCATGTCTTCTCCAAATATGCAGTTGCCGTCAGGGAGTCTTTAGATGGTGGTACCTAAAGTGCCTTACGGGCAACCATCGACAAGTTCTTTGCTGATGCAACAAGATTTGGTAGTGGTAAACCATCCCATGATGATGACAAATCCTCAAACTGGGGTGTCAGTGCACCAAGGAAGCCAATTTGTTGATTATTCCAGGGTGCAGGAGCAGCAGGCGCCAGGTAACTATCAATTATCGGCAAATCCTGTATGGACCAGTCCAATTCAACAACAGGTGGTACAACCTGGACACCAAGTAGCGGGAGCGCAACAGTACCATTACCCGACAAGCACTCAGAATGAAACATCGGTATATCGACCAGTGAATATCATGCCGCAGTATACCCCAGTGGGTGTCCAAGGGTATACATCAGTAAATCAACCGATGCATAATATTCAGCAAGATGGTGCCGCGCCTGTGCCAACCGGACCAGCTTACCCGCCACAAAGGCAAGAATGGGTGTATCAACCAGTCCAACCGATGAATATCCAGTTAGTGCATCGACAGGATCAGGATGCATACTAGGTCGATAAGATCGCCGAAGTGATGAAAGAACAATTCGGTATTAAGCCTAAGGTCAATACATAGTCTTATCGGACGCCGTACCCTTAGGCGTATGATTAGATTCCTCTCCCGAATCGGTACAAGGTGCCGGATTTCACCATGTTTTCTGGTCAAGATGATACGTCAACGATGGAGCACATCAATCGCTTCATTATTCAATGTGGAGAGGTAGCTAGTAGAGATGAGCTGAGGGTAAGATTGTTTTCATCGTCTTTATCTGGATCCGCGTTTACATGGTTCATCTCGCTTCCTCCAAATTCTGTGATTACTTGGGCCGATCTGGAGAAGCAGTTTCACAAATATTTCTTCTCTGGCATTCATGAGAAGAGGATTACCGATTTGGTCAAGCTGAAACAGCGCAATGACGAATCGGTAGAAAGCTTCGTCCAAAGGCTTCGGGACGTGAAGAATAAATGCTACAGCTTAGTGCTGGATGATCGGCAATTAGCAGATTTGGCCTTCCAGGGATTACTGCTACACATCAAGGATAAGTACGCATCTCAAGAGTTCGAGAGCATGAGCCATCTCATGCATAGAGTTGTCGATCAAGAAGTTAAAGCCTTCGAACCTAGAAAGACTTGGAACAAGAAGATGTCCTTCATTGAACAAGCGGAAGATTCTGAGTCAGATGAAGGGACGAATATCAGCGTTGCTGAGTGGGTGAAGGATAAGAAGCCGATATCCTGTCCGTTTGGTCAGAAGGAGGCTGAAAGATTCACTTTTGATAGTGCTAAAGCTGATAGGATATTTGATCTATTGCTTCAAGAAGGGCGGATTAAGCTGGAGCCTAATCAAGTGATTCCATCGGCCGAAGAACTTAGGAGGATGAGGTACTGTAAGTGGCATGATGCAACCTCTCACAGTACCAATGATTGTAAAGTCTTTAGGCAGTAGTTGCAGTTAGAAATCGAATCTGGGCGAATCAAGTTTGAAAATTCTAAAGCTCAGAGGGCGATGAAAATTGACCAGCATCCGTTTTCAAATAATATGGTGGAAACTAGCGGGAAAGTCAAAGTACTAACATCGGAAGTGGCCAAGAAAAATTCATCGGTGGATCCCGAGCATCAAATATCTATGCAGGATGTAAAGGGAAAGAAGCTTGCCGATGAAAGAAAAGGTAAAAGAACTACCGATGAAAGTAGTGGCTCTAGGGGGCCTTAGAGACGTGCGTCATATGGTGTTGTAATCACGCACAGAAGACCACGACCAGAGTATGAGCGTTCACAAGTAGAACAACATCGGCATCAGGAAGAGAGACGCCAAGAGTGGTATCAGCATAAAGATCATTGGAAATGCCCCTTCTTCGTCCATTGTTGGGAAAAAGGCATCAAGCTGTCCACTGCCGATAATTGTCCTGAATGCAATGGGTATTATCCTGCCGATCGGTCAGAAAAGAAGTCTCGCTTTGAAGGTCAAAGATCAAGCTATGCTAGGCCGATCAGAGGAAAAGAATCAGTTCATGATCGGCTGGGGGCAAGTTCAGTGTGCATGACAGGCTTGGCAAGCGTATTCATCAAGAAAAGCTTGAAGAGATGGCTAATGCAAGGGTGTCCGATGAAGAGATATTCTCTAGAGATCCAAACGTAAGGAGTAATACAAGCCGGCACAGTGAGAAACAGTACCAACCTGTTTGGAAGACTAAGCTTCCTTAATGGTGTCCCAAAGGCCTGACGAAGACTCGGAGAAGGAGGGTCCAGCGTGAACGCCAGAACGATCTATATTATGGTGAAAACCCTTCGAAGGGAGGATCTCCAGTTTGGGAGTGGAGGCCAAAACACCAGGAGAGGAGTCCATCGGCAGAAGTCAACATGGTTGTTATGTTGCCGATGGAATTTATGGCACCTACTGATGCTGATATGGCTCAGCTAGTGCACGATGGTAGCTGTCTTTGAAAAGCTTGCGGATGATGAAAGGCAGCATCTGAAAGCTTTGTTTGTCAAGGGCAAAGTCGATGGGCAACCGGTGTCAAAGATGCTAGTCGATGGTGGAGCGTCAATTAATATAATGCCGTATGTCATGTTCAGGAAGCTTGGAAAAGGTGACCAAGACTTAGTCAAGACGGACATGAAGCTGAAAGATTTTGAAGGCAACGTGTCACTAGCTATGGGAGCCGTATGTGTCGAGTTGACCATCGGTAGCAAAACTTTGCCAACACCATTTTTCATGATCAGCGGTAAAGGTACCTACAACTTGCTCCTGGGAAGGGATTAGATCCATGCCAATTGCTGTATTCCTTTCACGATGCATCAAAGCCTCATGCAATGGGTCGGGGACAAGATTGAAGTCGTACGAAGTGAAGTCCCATCAATTGTTGCATCGGCAGAATCAGAAACCTATGAGCAGGCCAAGTGCATATCTGGTGAAGCTTGGGATACAAAATTCCTCAAGGTGGCCGATTACCGGATTACACGGATCCAAACAGTCGGTTCTGAAGAAGAGGTTTAATGGATCAATTCGCCGATGATGGAAAACTTGGACAAGGGTTCACATTAGCCGATGATTTGCTAGAAATAGACATCGGCGACGGTAGCAAGCATAGGCCAACTTTTATTAGTGCTAAGTTAGATTCCCAATGTAAGCAACAGTTGAGTGATTTATTAAAAGAATATAAAGATTATTTTGCTTGGGATTATACAGAGATGCTTGGTCTAGACCGATCGATAGTTGAACATCGGTTACCTATTAGGTCGGGTTTTCAACCACATCGGCAGCCAGCACGCCGGTGTAACCCTACTGTGTTACCCGATATTAAAGCTGAGATTATAAAGTTGATCGAAGCTGGGTTCATTCGGCAATGCCGATATGCCGAGTGAATTTCTAATGTTGTTCCTATATATAAGAAGAATGGAAAACTTCGTGTTTGTATTGATTTCAGGAATCTCAATAAAGCTACGCCAATGGACGACTATCCAATGCCCGTTGCCGATCTACTAGTTGATGCTTTAGCTGGACATAAAATTATCAGTTTTATGGATGGTAATGCTGGATATAATCAAATATTCATGGCTGAAGAAGATATATCCAAAACTTCTTTTAGGTGTCCAGGTCATGTCGGTTTGTTTGAATGGGTCGTAATGACTTTTGGGTTGAAGAACGCCGGTGCTACTTATCAAAGAGCGATGAATTTTATTTTTCATAAGTACATTGGCACATTGGTCAAAATCTATATTGATGATTTTGTGGTTAAGTTTGGGGACTTTGAGAAGCATCTTGTCGATCTATGGAAGATTCTAGAGTGCACAAGGGAGCATGGGCTAAAGATGAATCCAAATAAGTGCGCGTTCGGCGTATTGGCAGGTTAATTCCTAGGGTTCATGGTACATCAAAGAGGTATAGAGATTGGCAGAAAATCCATTGATGCAATCAACAAAGTGGTTGCTCCTACAAACAAGACTGAGTTGCAATCTCTGATCAACAAGATTAATTTTATTAGAAGATTTATATCTAATTTGTCTGGGAATATTAAATCTTTTAGCCCATTGCTGAAGCTAAAGGCCGGTCAGGAATTTGTGTGGAGAGAGGAGCAACAATCGGCCTTGGAAGAAATCAAGAGGTATCTGGTGAATCCTCCAGTTTTGATTCCACCTCAACACGGGAAACCCTTCAGATTTTATTTGTCTGCCGATGACGACGTTATCGGATCAGCCTTGATTCAAGAGTTTGAAGGGAAGGAACGTATAATTTATTATTTGTGTAGAAGGCTGGTTGATGCTGAAACCAGGTATTTGGCCGTTGAAAAATTGTGTTTGTGTCTATACTTCTCTTGCACCAAATTAAGGCATTATTTGCTGTCAGCCGAATGTACTGTCATATGCAAAGATGATGTGGTCAAGTATATGCTGTCGATGCCGATATTGAGTGGAAGAACCGGCAAATGGATTTTGGTGCTGTTAGAATTTGATCTGAGGTATGAATCAACTAAGGCAGTTAAAGGACAGGTGATGGCTGATTTTGTTACTCAGCATTGCGGTACGCTAAATTCCATAGAAATTGCTCCTTGGACTTTGTTCTTTGCTGGTTCCACATGTAAGGAGGGAGAGGGTATCGGTGTTATCTTGGTTTCACCTCGAGGGAAAAAGTATGAAATCTCATTGCCAATTGTTGCTACTTCGACGAATAATCAGGCTGAGTACCAAGCATTACTGAAGGGGCTGGAGTTGCTTAGGGGGGTGCATGCCGATGCCGTGGACATCTTTGGCGATTCTATGTTAGTAATCAATCAATTGGTTGGAACATATGAATGCCGAAGTGATATTTTAATTGCATATCATGGGAAGTGTTTGCAGTTATTAAAGGAATTTAAAGAATATCGTCTTGAGCACATTCCCAGGTTGCATAATGAAGAAGCCAATCGATTGGCGCAACATGCTTCGGGATATCAGTCGATTCAAGAAGTAATGACATCGGTAATGGTTGTCGATGACTGGAGAAAAGAGATTCCCGATTACTTAAGAGATCCGTCTAGGAAAGTTGAAAGACGGTTGAGGTTTCAGGCTACCAAGTATGTGCTCCTTGATGATGAGTTGTATTATCGTACAATTGATGGAGTTTTGCTCAGATGCCTTAATTGAGAGGAATCGAAGAGGTTGATGGGTGAAATTCATGAAGGGGTATGTGGAGCGCACCAATCGGCGTTCAAGATGAAGTGGATGATTAGGGGAAATGGATATTATTGGCCGACAATTCTTAAGGATTGTTTTGAGTACTTCAAAGGGTGTCATGATTGTCAGAAGTTCGGTAATGTTCAGAGGTCACATGCGTCGGCAATCAATCCTATAATCAAGCCTTGGCCGTTTAGAGGATGGGCCATTGATCTCATCGGCCAAATTTACCCACCATCGAGCAAGGGGCATAAATTTATACTCATTGCTACTGATTATTTCATGAAGTGGGTTGAAGCTATTCCTTTGAAGAATGTGATATCGGCAAACATGATAGATTTCGTGAAGGAGCATATTGTTTACCGATTCGGAATTCCTCAGACTATTACGATTGATCAAGGGACCTTTTCACGTCGGGGGAGTTTGATAAATTTGCTATCAGTATGGGGTTCAAAGTGTTGAATTCTTCTCCTTATTATGCTCAAGCTAATGGTCAGGCTGAAGCAACTAATAAGGGAATAATTAAGCTTATCAAGCGCAAGATTGAAGAGAACCCTAGGAGGTGGCATACAATACTGAATGAAGCTTTGTGGTCATATCAGATGGCGTGTCATGGTGCTACTAAGGTTTCGCCATATCAGTTGGTGTACGGACACGATGCTATCCTACCTTGGGAAATTAAAACTGGTTCTAGACGATTGTTTTCCCAAGACCAATTAGCGGCCGATGAGTATGATATCCTTATGAAGGATGAATTAGAAGACATAGCGGGTCATCGGCTAAGAGCTCTAATCAGTATCAAGGAGAAGAAGAAAAGGGTTGCCAGATGGTATAACAAGAAGGTGAAGGTAAAAGAATTCGCTGATGGTGATTTGGTGTGGAAACTGATTTTACCGATTGGGACTAAAAGTTCGAAGTTTGGGAAGTGGTCTCCTAATTGGGAAGGTCCTTTTCGGATAAATCAGTCTATTTCTGACAATGCTTATATTTTGGAAACTCTCAAAGGAGTTGCATTTTCCAGAGCAAAAAATGGTAAATATTTGAAGAAGTATTATCCTAGTATCTGGATGGATGCATGAAACGATATAAATATAAATACCGACGATAGGGTTATCGTACAAAACATCGGTAGAAAAGCATTAACATTACATTACAGGAGGGCCAGTTGTTAGGTTCAAATATAATAAATTACAACAAGGATTGGATAGATGAAATCGCACGGAGGCGAAATTGGTCAGCTTCTTCTATTTCCTTGGCATCGTCATTGGCAGTGCCTTCAACTGGCTTGATTTTTCTCCTCAACAGGAGAGCTTCACGAGCACAAGCATCCCTCTCTTGTTGAGAGACTTAGTAGCAATAGGGAGTTGAGTTTTCTTCTGGTTAGCTGAGTCGAAGGCTGCATCTACTTTCTTTAGCTCAGCTAACAGTTCTTCTTTCTGTGCCGATAGACAAATAATCTCTTGTTCAAGCGCACTACTAGAGGCTTCAAGACGGCCGATGTCTTTGTGTTTGTCGTCTACAGTTTGCTTAAACTTGAGTATTTCTTCTTCGAGTTTTGCTTGAGCGGCTCTATCGGCAATACGTCGTGAAGCCCTTTGGTATTGCAGTTGCCGACTCTCGAGAAATGCCGCTTGGAAGAGCAGCTCTTCAATATCGGCAGGCAATTGATCTTGAATTTCTCTGAAAGCTACCCTTACTGCACTAGAATCTTAGACTAGTTGAGGTGTATTTTGTTGCAGTAGGAGTAGCAGTGCTTCAAGTTTGGATTTCACTTTTGCCGATAGAACCATTGAAACTTGAGCAAGACTTTCTCCTTCTTCATCGTAATCTAGGACATTGACGACAAAGGAGAATAAGCTATTGGGAGAGTCTTGAGCCTGAAAAGAGAAGGATTAAGGTTCGTCGGCTATAAGCTTGTGTCGTGCGACTTTATAATAAATGTTTCATTTACCTATTTGAGAGTGGTCTCCCGTCTTGGACTTGGCAGAGTAGTTGGCATAGCTGTGTCTGGAAGATCGCAATGTTTGCCGATGAACTTGCCTCGGTAGGACGAGCAGTTGGCGCTGGTGCTGGTATCAATGCCAATGCTGTTTCTGTTGTTGCAGCTATCTCTTGCAGCGATGGTGCTGTCCCTTGGTCAGGAATCTCAGCCTGTGATTGCTCAGGGATAGGCGCCGATGTTGGCTCCGGTGTTTGTATATCGGCAGGATCTTGAGGAGATGCAGCTGGTAATGTGCTTGGAGCTGATGGCTTTGGGCGTTTCGGTTTGGGAGCAACACTTGATGAGCCTCGACGTTTGGCTGTTGCACTTGGGGGCCATCGGCAGGTTGAGCCGTAGAAGTTTGTACACCTGGAACGGCTGCCGATGAACTTGTCTGCTGCAGAAGAGAATTTGGTGCAAATTGAGTAAAAATTGTCAATTAAACATGTTGTTATGGTCGGCACAGATAAATGAGGACTTGTTACCGTGAAAGCTTGCGCCAAGGCGGCGGCAATAGCAACAGCATCGGTTGGTAATGGTTTGGACTTGATGGTGACCTTAGGAACCGCTTTGTAATGCATGAGGGCAGCCAACGAGGGGGCTTTGCTGCCAATTATCGATATAGGGTTCATTGGTCGTAGGTTAAAATGTTTGCCGCTCTTGCTCTTTTTTGGGATCAAATCATTAACATGTTGACAAAGGGTTAGTTACCGATGCATTGGAAAAGTTAACGAAAATAGTATCGGAAATAAACTTACTGCATCATCAGGTATAATGTGATCGGCGTCAATCAGGTGCCGATAGTAATGTGATGATGCAACAAATAGTTGATCCTTCCACTCTTGCCAGCAGGATTTGTATGACTCAGTGATGAAGGATGTTGGCGCTCAAGAGGATAAGTCTGTTGACACCGTTTTTCAGCACGTGTCAAATGAGCTAAGGATTGACTGGTCAGCGGCCGTTCTCCATCGGCATCGGGAAATCGTGAGCCAGTATTGCCGATGGGAATGTGCTGCGGGAAGACTAAGTGTGTTGCCGATGGAGGCTGGGTCCTTGTCGATAAGGTTAATTGGTGAAGTTAGGTCGCCTGGGCTGTAAAGTTGCTGTTGCCGATTGCCGATGAGGAGACATTGCCGATTGCCGATAAGGGGACATTGCCGATTGCCGATGAAGAGTGGTTGCCGATTGCTGATAGATTGAAGACAAGTCATCAGTGCAAGATTGCCGATGAAGAGGTGTACCGGTTGCCGATGAGGGGATGTTGCCGATTGCCGATCGAGAAAGTATTGCCGATGCCGGTGGGCATGACTTAGCACTTGGTGGCAGCAGAAGACTACAGGTGGCTAAAGAAGGAAGTCGCGGATTGAAGGGGTCTGCCGATGGAAAGTTTCCATCGAAGGAAAGGCATAAGGGAACTGGTGATTTTATACTAGTATTATTATAGTAGTTTGAGTCCGGTTCTTGCATGGGTCGTTTATTTTCCTTTAAAATAGGTGTGTTTGTTTAGGAAAATAATATTATTGTTTTAGATTCGACTCCTGCGCGAGTCAGTTTCCTTAAAGTTAGGAGTTTGTTTTAGGAAGGATATGAGTCGTGTCTTTGTACAACTCTCCATGCGGGAGTATAAATATGTGCCCGAGGGATACGAAAAGAACAATCAATCCAATATCAAACAAACCAATTTTACTCTTATTCTACTTTTTATCGCAATTTACCATTTGTGCATTAGTTATAGCTTTTTAACGAGTTCTTCAAGCTTCGACGGGCTGCATCACCTTGATTTCCGTCAAATCCTTGCAAGTTCCGTGTGGGAGTACCTCTGAGCCTTGGCATCCGGGCGCATTGCTGTTGCCTCGTTCAGCTCTGCTCTAGTTATCCTGATCATGCCTCAATCTCAGCATCCGGGCGCATCGCCGTTGTCTGGATTGGATCTTGCTCTAGTTATCGTCCTTGTCGATTAACTGGTCAAATCGACTGGCACGCCTCCGGATATCGAATTTCGGGTATAAGCCCGAGGTGTTCGTAGATCCTGACACTTTTTGTGTCAACACCTCTTTTGGCACGTCCAGTGGGACCCGATTATACAAATCTACACCTCTATCATGGGTGATCACGCCGACGTTAACCAGAGGAACGTCATTGATGTCTCTGAGGCCGATCTGAGAGATGATCAGAAGCAGGCCATGGAGCGGGCTATGGAGGAGTACAAACAGTTGTATCTGAAATCCTTCAGCCTTAACAGGAGTGGCGAAGTAATCCAGAAGCAAGATCTGCCGTTGCCACGGCAGGTCACGTACGACGCCAATCCTGGTAAGCTACAAGAGATGGTTAATGCTGCTGTAAGTCAAGCATTAATTAGCCACTCCAACGTGCTGTCCAATACTGTCTACAATGCTGTCACACAATCATTCAAAGAAGGGCATGCACCACGATATGTCGGTCCAGCGTACCATCAACCTGGATTGGCATCTACAAGCCCATCGGCAGCCCCAATGGCGTCTTCCACCCCTGTGGAACCGTCTGCCGATGTGGCTACATCACCAAGACCGAACCCTGGCGGCGTCACCAAGCTCAACACAGATCCAGCGGCGTCGGCAACTTCAGGACCAACCCCTGCTAACTGGTGGGGATACGGTATGCCTCCGAATCTATATGCTGGTTCTAATCTGGTGCAGGGAGACAGTTCAGCTTGGAGGAGCTCTATGGCATCGGCAACGCAGTCACAGCCGATGGCCCCTATGATGCACAACTCTGCACCTTCTCCAACTGTGCAAGTGCCATCGGAAGATCTTCAAGTAATTCCTAAGACACCTCTGATGCCACCATCGGCAAGCTCTGTGCCGATGCAGCGCATTATAACCGCCGACAGTCAATCTCTGGTGGCAAATTCTCAAGCTGGAGTGCCAGTTCCCCAAGGTAATCTGGTGATTGATTGCTCCAGAATACAAGAGCCACACGCTCCGGTCAGCTATCATCCATCGGTAAGTCATATGCCGATGCTTTATAATCCTAGATGGGTCAACCAGCCGCCAGCTCAGCAGCCTGGCGTGTCAATGTATCATTATGGAGGCCCAATGCATGCTCAGAGCGGACCATCGGCATAGCAACCGATGAATACAGGGAATCAACCTAATCCGCCAAGTGTGCAAAACTATCCATCGGTAAGTCAACCGATGCATAGTGTTCAGATGACTGGTGCTGCGCCCGTGATTACTCCGCATCATCTTCAAGAGGCGCATCGGCCGGCTCCACCAGTCAACAACCAGCCAATGAGTCGGCAAGAGCAGGATGCATATTGGGTCGGTAAGATTGCCGAAGTTATGAAAGAACAATTCGGCATCAAACCCAAGGTCAATACGTACTCTTATCGGACTCCGTATCCTCCTGCATATGACTTGATTCCTCTCCCAAATCGGTACAAGGTGCCCGATTTTACCAAGTTCTCCGGCCAAGACGACACGTCGACAATGGAGCACATCAACCGCTTCATTATCCAGTGCGGGGAAGCTGCCAACAGGGAGGAGTTAAGGGTGAGATTGTTCTATTCGTCATTGTCTGGATCGGCATTCACATGGTTCATATCGTTGCCTCCAAATTCTATAATTACATGGGCCGATCTAGAGAGGCAATTTCATAAATACTTCTTCGCTGGCATACATGAGAAAAAGCTTACCGATTTGGTCAAAATGAGGCAACGCAACGACGAATCGGTAGAAAGCTTTGTTCAATGGCTATGGGACGTGAAGAACAAGTGCTATAGTCTGGTGCTTGATGATTGGCAGCTAGCAGATTTGGCCTTCCAAGGATTACTGCCGCACATCAAGGACAAGTATGCATCCCAAGAATTTGAAAGTCTAAGTCACCTGGTGCAGAGGATTGCCGATCAAGATATCAAAACCTTTGAACCCAGGAAGACTTGGAACAGGAAGGTGACCTTCATCGAGAAAGAAGAAGACTCTGGATCGGATGAAGAGCTGAATGTCGATGCAGCCGAATGGGTGAAGGATAAGAAGCCTGTGTCCTGTCCGTTCGGCCAAAAAGAGACTGAAAGGTTCACCTTCGACATCACCAAGGCCGATAGGATGTTTGACTTATTGCTGCAAGAAGGGCGAATCAAGTTGGCGCCCAACCAAGTAATTCCATCGGCCGAAGAGCTCAAGAAGATTAGGTACTGCAAGTGGCATAATGCAACCTCACACAGTACCAATGACTGCAAAGTATTCAGGCAGCAGTTGCAGTCAGAGATTGAATCTGAGCGTATTAAGTTTGAAAATTCTAAAGTCCAGAAACCGATGAAGATAGATCAGCACCCGTTCCCAAACAATATGATGGAAATCAGTGAAAAAACCAGAGTGCTGACATCGGAAGCTGCCAGGAAGAACTCATCGGTAGATCCCAACCACCAAGTACTTGAGCGTGACGCAAGAAGGTTTGCCGATGACAAAAAGAGTAAGAAGGTTACCGATGAAGGTAGTAGTGCCAGCAGGGCTCCTGGGGTTGTAATCACACACAAGCAGCCAAGGCGAGATCATCGGCAATCACGTGAAGGGCGATATCGGCAAGAAGAAGAGGAGCATCGGGAATGACTTCGACATAAGGACCACTGGAAGTGCCCCTTCTTCGTTCACTGCTAGGAAGAAGGCATCAAGCTGCCCACTGCCGATAATTGTCCAGAGTGCAATGGGTATTACACTGCCGATCGGTCAGGTAAGAGACCTTGTTTTGATGATCAGGCACCCAGGTATGCCAAGCCGCTCAGAGAGAACAAATCGGCACACAGCCGACTGGGGGGCAAGCTCAGTGCACGTTGTAGGCTTGGCAGGCGTGTTGAACAAGGGAAGCCTGAGGAGATGGCAAATGCAAGAGCACCTGACGAAGAGATATTCTCCAGAGATCCCAACATCGGAAGAAGTGCCGATGCAGGCAGTGGAAGGCGGCACCAGCCTGTCTAGAAGACCAAGCTTCCTCCGTGGTGCCCTAAGGGTCTGACCAAGACCCAGAAGAGGAAGGTTCAGCGCCAATGCCGTAATGACTTGTATGACAATGAAGAACCCTCAAAGGAGAAGCAATGGAGGCCAAAGCGCAAAGACAGGGATCCATCGGCTGACATAAACATGGTCGTCATGTTGCCGATGGAGTTCATGGCACCTGTCAGTGATGACGAGGAGACTGCTGATATGGCACAATTGGTGCTGGATCCGATGACGGCTGTCTTTGAAAAGCCTACCGATGATGAGAGGCAGCACCTAAGGGCTCTGTTTGTTAAGGGCAAGGTAGATGGACAGCCGATGACAAAGATGCTGGTAGATGGCGGCGCGTCGATCAATATAATGCCATATGTCGTGTTCAGGAAGCTTGGGAAAGGCGACCAGGACTTAGTCAAAACCGACATGAAGCTCAAGGACTTCGAAGGTAATGTGTCGACGACCATGGGAGCCGTATGTGTTTACTTGACCATCGGCAGTAAAACTTTGCCGACAATGTTCTTTGTAATCAGTGGCAAAGGCACTTACAACTTGCTCCTCGGAAGGGATTGGATCCATGCCAATTGCTGTATCCCTTCTACTATGCATCAGAGCCTGGTACATTGGATCGGGGACAGAATCAAAGTTGTCCGAAGTGAAGCCCCATCTACTGTTGCATCGGTAGAATCGGAAACTTATGAGCAGACCAGGTGCATATCTGGTAAAGCCTGGGACAAAGAATTCCTCAAAGTTGCCGATTACCGCATCAAACCGATCCAAGCAGTCGGTCCTGAAGAAGAGTTTTAATGGATCGGTTCGCTGACGACGGAAAGCTGGGGCAGGGCTTCACGTCTGCCGATGACTTACTCGAGGTCGACATCGGCGATGGTAGTAAACCTAGGCCTACTTTTATTAGTGCTAAGTTAGATTCCCAATGTAAGCAGCAGTTAACCGATTTATTGAAAGAGAATAAAGATTGTTTTGCTTGGGATTATACAAAGATGTCTGGTTTAGACCGATCAATAGTTGAACATCGGTTACCCATCAAGTCTGGTTTCCAGCCACATCGGCAACCTGCGCGCCGATGCAATCCTACTATTTTACCCAACATCAAGGCTGAGATTACAAAGTTAATCGAAGTTGGATTTATTCGGCAATGCCGATATGCCGATTGGATTTCTAATGTGGTTCCTGTGTATAAAAAGAATGGAAAACTTCGTGTTTGCATTGATTTCAGGAATCTTAACAAGGCTACGCCGATGGATGGCTACCCGATGCTCGTTGCCGATCTGCTGATCGATGCTACTGCTGGACATCAAATTATTAGGTTCATGAATGGTAATGCTGGGTATAATCAAATATTCATGGTTGAAGAAGACATATCCAAGACTACTTTCCGATGTCTAGGTCACGTTGGCTTATTTGAATGGGTAGTCATGACTTTTGGCTTGAAGAATGCCGGTGCTACTTATCAGAGAGGAAGGGATTTTATCTTCCATAAGTATATCGGCACAATAGTTGAAATCTACATTGATGACGTGGTGGTTAAGTCTGGAGGCTTCAAGAAGCATCTTGCCGATTTGCGGAAAATATTGGAGTGCACAAGGGAGCATGGGTTAAAGATGAATCCTAACAAGTGTGCATTTGGCGTATCGGCAGGGCAGTTTCTGGGTTTCATGGTGCATTAGAGGGGCATTGAAATCGGTAGAAAGTCTATTGATGCAATTAACAAGGTAGTTGCTCCTACGAACAAGACTGAGTTGCAGTCCTTGATCGGCAAGATTAATTTCATCAGAAGGTTTATATCTAATCTATCTGGTAAGATTAAATCCTTTAGTCCCTTGTTAAAGTTGAAATCTGATCAAGAGTTTACATGGAAAGAAGAGCAGCAGTCAGCCTTAGAGGAGATTAAGAAATACTTGGTAAATCCTCCAGTCTTGGTTCCACCTCAACACGGGAAGCCTTTCAGGTTATATTTGTCTACCGATGACGGTGTTATCGGATCAACCTTAATTCAAGAGTTTGAAGGGAAGGAACGTGTAATATATTACCTGAGCAGAAGGTTGGTGGACGCTGAAACCAGGTATTCGGCCATAGAAAGATTATGCTTGTGTTTATACTTCTCTTGCACAAAACTAAGGCATTATTTACTGTCGGCTGAGTGCACTGTTATTTGCAAAGATGATGTGGTCAAGTATATGTTGTCAATGCCGATTTTGAGTGGACGAATCGGTAAGTGGATTTTGGCACTTTCAGAGTTTGACCTAAGGTATGAATCGGCTAAGGCTGTCAAAGGTCAGGTAATGGCCGATTTTGTTACTCAACATTGTAATGTGGTAAGCTCTGTTGAAATTGCTCCTTGGACTTTATTCTTTGATGGGTCTACGTGCAAGGATGGAGCAGGTATCGGCATTCAAAATGAAGTGGATGATTAGGCGAAATGGATATTATTGGCCGACAATCCTTGAAGATTGCTTCAATTATTTCAAGGGGTGCCAGGACTGTCAGAAGTTTGGTAATGTGCAAAGGGCACCTGCATCGGCAATGAATCCTATAATTAAGCCTTGGCCGTTCAGAGGATGGGCTATTGATCTCATCGGCCAAATTTATCTGCCATCAAGCAAGGGGCATAAGTTCATACTTGTTGCTACCGATTATTTCACTAAGTGGGTCGAGGCAATCCCTTTAAAGAAGGTGACATCGGAAAACATGGTGGATTTCGTTAAAGAACACATTATTTACCGATTCGGCATTCCTCAAACTATTACTACCGATCAAGGAACCATGTTCACATCGGGAGAGTTTGATGAGTTTGCTGCTAGCATGGGTTTCAAGGTGTTAAACTCTTCTCCTTATTATGCTTAAGCTAATGGTCAAGCTGAAGCGACTAATAAAGGAGTCATTAAGCTTATAAAGCGCAAGATTGAAGAAAACCCTAGAAGGTGGCATATGGTGTTAAACGAAGCCTTGTGGTCATATCGGATGGCTTGTCATGGTGCAACCAAGGTCTCGCCGTATCAGTTAGTTTATGGACATGATGCTGTCTTGCCTTGGGAAGTTAAAGCTGGTTCTAGGCGATTATATTTTCAGGATCAACTGACGACCGATGATTATGCTACTCTGATGAAAGATGAGTTAGAAGATTTGGCGGGTCATCGGTTGAGGGCATTGATTAGCATTGAAGAGAATAAGAAGAGGGTTGCCAGATGGTATGACAAGAAAGTAAAGGCAAAGGAGTTTGTCGATGGCGATCTGGTATGGAAGTTGATTTTACCGATCGAGACCAAGAGCTCTAAATTTGGAAAGTGGTCTCCGAATTGGGAGGGTCCTTATCGGGTTAAACAGTCTGCTCCTGGTAATGCTTACATTTTGGAAACTCTCGAAGGAGTTGCGTTCTCTAGAGCGATCAACGACAAATACTTAAAGAGGTACTACCCTAGCATATGGGTGGATGCATAGTGCTCAGTTGAATGCCGATGAAAGAAAAATTATACAAGCATCGGTAAAACGTACTGACATTATATTACAAGGGCCAAAATCAAGTGTCAGAGTTACATTTTTGCCGATATAATAAATAAATTACAGCAAGGAGTGGATGGCTGATATCGCACGCAGGCGAATTTGCTCTATTTCGTCCATCTCCTTAGCGTCGGCATTGGCAGAACCCTCGACCGGCTTGATCTTTTTCTTCCACAAGATGGCTTGTCGGGCATTCTGGTCCCTTTCTTGCCGCAGGACCCTGATGGTGTCGGACAGTTTGGCTTTCTTCTGGTTGGCTGTAGTCAAAGCCTCCTCAACCTTTTGCAACTCAGCTAATAGTTCTTCTTTCTTTGCCGATAGCTGAATGACTTCTTGATCGAGGTTGGTGATGGAGACTTCTGCTTGGCCGATGCCCTTGTGCTTTTCATCGGCAATGTTTTTGAACTTGAGCTTCTCTTCCTCGCTCTTGGATTGGGCGGCCCTATCGGCAATGCGACGGGAAAGCTTCTGGTACTGGATTTGTTTGATGTCGAGGAAGGTTGCCTGGAGAAGGATTTCTGCCATATCGGCAGGGAGATGGCCTTGGATATCCTTGAAAGCGATCCTTGCTGCCGATGAGTCCTGAATGAGCTGGGACGTATCTTGTAGCAGTAAAGAGAGCAATTCTTCAAGCTTGGACTTGGTCTCTGCCGATAAAGCTGGGACAGAGCTCTCTTCCTCCTCATCATCATCAGGGATGTCGACTGCGAAGGAGAACAGACTGTCCACTTGAATGGGGCCTTGGCGTTCATCTTCATCTTGGGGGTTGAGACTGAAGGAGAAAAGACTGTCTGGGGAGTCTTGGGCCTGAAAACAGAGAGGTTAAAATATGCCGATCGTAAGATTATACTATGAGCTTAGGGTGATTGACTTACTGTCTTGAAGCGGATCTCTTGCCTAGGACTTGGCATACTGGATGGTCCAGCTTCATCTTGGGCATCGGCAGCAGATGCCGATGACTGGGCCTCTGCTGGGGAAGCAGCCGACGCCGCTGGTGCTGGTGGTGTTATTGCCGGCGTCGCTTCCGATGTGGTGGCTGGTTCTTGTGGCGGCGCCGCCGCTCTCTCATCGGGAACTTCGGCCGACGGTGCCGATGCCGATGTTGCCTCCGCTACTACGATGAGTGGAGTTGTCTCTTCATCGGGGAGTCCGGCCAACGGTGCCGATGGCGATGCTGCCTCCGCTGTTGTAGCAGGTGGAGTTGCTTCTTGATCTGGGACGTCGTCCATCGGTTGATCAGGCACAGGAACCGATGGAGGTTCTGCGGATGATACGTCGGCGGTTGGTGCAACTGGAGCCGACGGAGTTTCTGCCGATGGCACGCCGACAGTTGGTGGTGCAGCTTGAGCCGATGGCGAAGGAGAAGCCAGCCTCAGGCGCCTCTTTTTCCTTGGCGCAGCAGCAGGGGATCTGACCCGCTTTGACGAAGACTAGGGGGCATCGACAACCGAGCTTGGAGGTGCTTGTCTGCTGGAAGCGGCTGCCGATGACCACAGTGCCTGAGCATACAAAACAAGTTATACAAAATAGAATGTTGCCGATAAAACAGTATGTAATCGGTACGGGCAAAGATGAGTTTACTGTATGAACCCGCGTCAGGGCAGCAGCAGCGGCCGATGTAGCCTTGGCTTTTGTAGGTATCGATGTAGGTACCTGTTGAGGCGTGAAGGCGGCTAGTGAGGGAGCTTTGTTGCCGATGATCGATATGGGACCCATTATCCGAAGATTAAAGGGCCTGCCACTGTTGCTCGTTGTGGGGATCGGATCATCGGCCTGTCAAGTGCAAAAAGGATAAATTACCGATGACAGAAGCAAAGTAACAAGGAACGCATCGGGATAAAGGACTTACTGCGTCATCGGGGACGATGTGATCGGCGTCAATCATGTGCCGATAATAATGCGATGACTTGGCGAACAGCTGACACCTCCATTCTTGCCACCAGGATTTGTACTCATTTGTGATGAAGGAGGTTGGTGACCAGGAGGACAAGTCAATATCTGATACATCGGCATCGGGAGGGAGATTGACGACCTTGTTCCAGTCTAGAGCGCTGGAGATTGTCTGCGTTGGCTTCACTACTTTGGAGTAGCATAGTTTAATTGGCAGTTGGCCAAATGCCAGTTGTCTCGCTGCTGCCGACGGATAGTAGAACTCATAAGATGGAGGGGCATTCTTCCTAGATCCAAAAATATTCACTGGAATAGCTCGGGGAGTGATGCTGGCCTTCATGATTGCTCGGTTCCCAGGCACATTCCCATCGGTAAGGTTGAACAGCAGCGGGAACTGATTGTGTTCATCGATGTATGGCCACCAGACCCGTTCCGTGGAGGAGAGTCCATTGTAAAACTTCTGGAAAAGGGCGCCAAGCTGCTCTGTATTGGCATCGGTCCCTGGTAGCACTATAATAGCCTCTCCAATGTTGAGTGGAGGGCGAGTTGCCGATTCATCATCTCGATACTAATAGTCTTCCGATGTATCCCTCGGGAATTGTTGGGTGAGCAGATCAAAATGAAGGGCCTTGTGCATATGTGCATTCAGCCACATGTTAACAAACCACCAGGGTCCCCCAAGATTGCCGATGGGTTCGCCTAGCAGTACCTTCTGGGATACTTGATGTAGTAGACGGAATACTGCTCCAAGAAGGTATCTGCCCAGGGGAAGTCTTGTCCCATCGGCAAGTAACTCGGCTGCAGGGAGATGCATGGTGGTCGGCCCGACGGTTTTGCCGCAAAAGATGAACTTCTCCAACCACATGTTCAGGAAAGTGGCGTGCTCCCGTTGGTTTACCGATCCGGTTTTCTGGTACTCATTGATGTAACCCGTCCAACCGCCGATGTTCCGGGTGTTCACCTTGTACTCAGCTTTTCTGTTGAAAAGGGTGAAGGTATCGGCAGAGGTGACGTCCAAGCCGGTCAACATGTGGACATCAGCAAGGGTTGGGGTGGCTGGTCCATGCCTAAATAGGAAGGCATTCATGCTGTTGGACCAGAAGTATGAGACAGCTATCAGCATATTCTCATTCTTCTCCATATCGGCAATGGAGAGCCTAATGCACTGGTCCAAGTTGCGCTCTTGCCAGTATACTTGCTGCGCCCTGGCTACTCTGAGGTACCAGTTCTTCCACCCCTTAGTAGGCTTGGGCCATGACCAGAAAGCATCCTTCCACAGTCCTATACCGAAGCATTCGGATCTAAAGGGGATTCGGTTGGTTTCTGCGTTGATTATGAAGGTGGGATCCGGATTGCCCATGGGGCCTAAGCAGCTAAAGTTGGAACCAGCAAGCGGGATCACTACCTTGTTGTACAGTTCCTAGGGTTCGAAGGAAAGAAGGGGAAAAATCAAAAAAGGAACGAGGATAAATCCAGATTTGTGCGAGAAAAGAACCAGCAGAAGGTTGGATTAGGAAGAAAATAGGTCTCACCTTGGGATGTCGACTTGGATCGCCATTGGAGTCAAGGGAGTGTTTGCGGTTCGTCCTTGGATTGCGGAGAAGGACTGTTGCTCGAGCTCGTGTTCTTCGGAGGCGCCGAAGGTTGAAGACGAAGGCAGGGAGTGTAAAAGTGAAAATGGACTCGGGTAAAAAGCAGTGTGGATCCCGGTAACTTTTATAAGCTTACTCAGGGGCATTTTGGGGTTTCGGTTCACACTGTGCAGGGATGTAGAGAGGCCCGCGGTGGATACACGCGATGATCGAGGGAATTTGCAACTGTTTGTGCTACAATCGAGGGATTTTATTATTAAATTGCGGTTCCACGCGCGGGGATCGAGGAAACTGTGCGTTTATCTCGAAGGTAATGGCTACAGCAACGGCTACAGTAGAGAGAATTTCGGCACGTAAAGTATCATACGCTCCGAAACTGGGGGGCATGTGTTGACACCGTTTTTCAGCACGTGTCAAATGAGCTAAGGATTGACTGGTCATCGGCCGTTCTCCATCGGCATCGGGAAATCGTGAGCCAGTATTGCCGATGGGAATGTGCTGCGAGAAGACTAAGTGTGTTGCCGATGGAGGCTGGGTCCTTGTCGATAAGGTTAATTGGTGAAGTTAGGTCGTCTGGGCTGTAAAGTTGCTCTTGCCGATTGCCGATGAGGAGACATTGCCGATTGCCGATAAGGGGACATTGCCGATTGCCGATGAAGAGTGGTTGCCGATTGCTGATAGATTGAAGACAAGTCATCAGTGCAAGATTGCCGATGAAGAGGTGTACCGGTTGCCAATGAGGGGATGTTGCCGATTGCCGATCGAGAAAGTATTGTCGATGCCGGTGGGCATGACTTAGCACTTGGTGGCAGCAGAAGACTACAGGTGGCCAAAGAAGGAAGTCGCGGATTGAAGGGGTCTGCCGATGGAAAGTTTCCATCGAAGGAAAGACATAAGGGAACTGGTGATTTTATACCAGCATTATTATAGTAGTTTGAGTCCGGCTCTTGCATGGGTCGTTTATTTTCCTTTAAAATAGGTGTGTTTGTTTAGGAAAATAATATTATTTTTTTAGATCCGACTCCTGCGCGAGTCAGTTTCCTTAAAGTTAGGAGTTTGTTTTAGGAAGGATATGAGTCATGTCTTTGTACAACTCTCCATGCGGGAGTATAAATATGTGCCCGAGGGCTACGAAAAGAACAATCAATCCAATATCAAACATACCAATTTTACTCTTATTCTACTTTTTATCGCAATTTACCCTTTGTGCATTAGTTATAGCTTTTTAACGAGTTCTTCAAGCTTCGACGGGCCGCATCACCTTGATCTCCGTCAAATCCTTGCAAGTTCCGTGTGGGAGTACCTCTGAGCCTTGGCATCCGGGCGCATCGCTGTTGCCTCGTTCAGCTCGGCAATTGACCAAATGCTAGTTGTCTTGCTGCTGCCGATGGATAATAGAACTCATATGATGGATGGGAGTTCTTCTTGGTCCCAAAGATGTTGACTGGAATCGCCCGGGGACAGGGTAGCCTTCATGATTTCTTTGTTTTGTGGTATATTCCCATCGGTAAGGTTGAAGGAGAGTGGAAATCGGTTATCTTCATCGACATAAGGCCACCAGACTCATTCTGCAGCATGGATTCTGCAGTAGAGCCTCTGGAAGAACATGCCGAATTGATTGACATTGGCATCGGTTCCTGGTAGCACTATCATGGCTTCCCCAAAATTGAGTGGGGAACGGGTTGCCGATTCGTCATCATCGAAGACATAGTCTTCAGATATATCTCTTGGGAACTGCTGGCTAAACAGATCAAATTGAAGACATTTATGCATGTGAGCGTTTAGCCATAAGTTGATAAACCACCAAGGGCCTCCAAGGTTGCCGATGGGTTCGCCTAGCAGTAATTTTCTCGATACCTGGTGAAGGAGGTGATAAACTGAATCGAGGAGGTATTGGCCAAGGGGAAATCCTCCATCGGCTAAAAGCTCTGCTGCAGGGAGATACATGTTGGTGGGTCCAACTGTTCTGCCACAGAAAAAGAACTTCTCCAACCACATGTTAAGGAAGGTGGCGTGCTCCCTTGGGGCTACCGATCCAGTCTTCTGATACTCTTGGATGTATCCGGTCCAACCACCGATGTTACAGGTACTTACCCGACGTTCAGACTTCCTGCGGAAGAGGGTGGCAGGATCGGCAGAAGAAACGTCGAGGCCGGTAAGCATGTGTACATCGGCAAGTGTGGGGGTGGTTGGTCCATGTCTGAATAGAAATGCGTTCATTGTGTCGGACCAGAAATAAGAAGCAACAATCATCATATTTTCATTCTTGGCCATATCGGCAATGGACAATCTGATGCATTGGTCGATGTTGCGCTCTGACCAATAGAGTTGTTGTTATCTAGCTATCCTGAGGTACCAGTTCTTCCATCCTTTGGTAGGTTTGGGCCAACAGGGAAAGGTGTCTGTCCATAACCCTAGATCGAAATGCTCGGATCTAAAAGGGACGCAGTTGGTTTCTGCGTTGATAAAGTTGATCGAATCGGTATTCCCCATTGGGCCTAAACAACAGAGATGTGCTTGATCGGTAGGGATCACTATTTTGTTGCGCATTTCCTAGATCCAAAAAGCGAAGAAAGAAAGAGAGAAGGGATTGTAAAACAGTGCGGAAAGATAAAGCTGTGGTATATACAATGAGGGAAGAAGAAATATTACCGCGGGAATAGTGAAGTTGATCGCCATTGAAGCGGAGTTCTTGCCAAGGATCGTGCCTCCTGATGAGAGAAGAAGCCGCCGGTGATTGTCGGAGTGTTCTTGGGAGATGACGTTGGAACGAAGATGAAATGTGAGCTCAGGGTGAAAAGGAGAACGGACGGTAATCTTTATAGGCCTAGGTCAAGGGGCATTTTCGAGTTTTCTTTTTACTGAGCAGAGATATGGAAGGATATCGCGATGAATTTGCACGGTGATCGAGGGATTGTAACTGTTGGTGCTTCAGTTGCAGGAGTTGTTGGTAATTTACAATGATGGTGTGCGGTAATCGAAGTGATGGCATAAACGTTTTTGGAGGGAAAGATTATAATAGAGCAAATTTTGGCGCATAAGATGTTTTATACTCCGAAATTGGGGGGCATGTGTTGACACCATTTTTTGTACGGGTCAATATTAAACCAAGTGCATTGATCGGCAAGGGGGTAATCGTTGTTCCTCATCGGCATCAAGATACTGCCGGTCAAATTACCGATCGCCGATGGTGAATTTGATTGAAGAAGCGTCAAGGGAGAAAGAAGATATGTTTGCCGATAAGGAGGTATTGCCGATGGATACGAGTTGATGTGGCCGACATCAGCAGGAAGTTGCCGATGGCAATAGAAGGAAGTTGCGGGTTGAAGGAATCTGCCGATGGAAAGTTTCATCGTAAGGAAAACGGATAAGAAAACTAGTGACTTTTATGCTAGCATTATTATTATTGTTTGAGTCCGACTCTTGCACAAGTCGTTTATTTCCTTAAAAATAGGATTTTTGTTTATGTATGAGTCGTGTCGATGTATAACTCCTTTTACCGGAGTATAAATATGTACCCAAGGACGGTGTAAAAAGGGACAATCAATAATCAAAATACAAATCTATTACTTTTATATACTTTTCTAGCATCTACTTTTATCGCATTAGTTCTAGTTTATGCACGAGTTCTTACGATCTCGACGGGCTGCATCTACAAGACCTCCGTCTACCTCACGAGTTCCGATTATTGAGCAATCTGAGCCTTGACGTCCGGGCGCATCGCCGTTGTCTCGTTCATCGTTGTTCTAGTTATCATCCTTGTCGATTAATTGGTCAAATCGACTGGCACACCTTGGAAATCGAGTTCGGGTATAAGCCCGAGGTGTTCGCAGATCCGACGCTTTTTGTGTCAACAGTTCTCTATACCGAAAAACATATGCATGGCCCAGAAATGTAAAGATAAAGTGATTGGGCCTTAAAACTCACTTAAAAGGTAGAAATTAATTACGTCTATTTCTTCTAATTCTTCATTAGGTTCAAGAAATATTTTGAGACGTTGACCATTTACCTTGAATAACGTACCTTCATCATTTTGAAGTGTGATTGCTCCGTGGGATGATGAATTGATTACCTTATATGGTCCTTCCCATTTGCTTCGTAGCTTTCCGTGTCCGAAGAGCCTCACCCTGGAATTAAAGAGTAATACCTTATCTCCGGGTGTGAACTCCTTCTTCTTGATCTTCTTGTCATGCCATCGTTTGACTCTTTCTTTGTAGATCTTTGGATTGTGATATGTTTTTTCTCTCCACTCCTCCAACTCTGATAGTTGCATTTGTCGATTCTCTCCAGCGACATCAAAGTCCATATTCCATCTTTTTATAGCCCAGTGTGCTTTGAACTCTAGTTCAACAGGTAGGTGATAAGTCTTCCCATATACGAGTTGATATGGAGACATTCTAATTGGGGTTTTGTATGCAGTCCGATATGCCCAGAGTGCATCGGGTAACTTGTCCTTCCATGTTGTTCCCATTTCATTCACTGTTTTCTGAAGAATATTCTTGATCTGTTTGTTTGAGGTTTCTGCTTGGCCACTTGTCTGAGGATGATAAGGTGTAGCGACGTTGTGGTGGATCCCATGCCTCGCTAGATACTGTTCAAATCATTTGTCGATGAAATGTGATCCTCCATCACTTATCACTATTCTGGGGACTCCAAATCTTGGAAAGATAGTTTCTTCAAACATCCTCTTTGAGTTTACGTTGTCGGCATGTTTGCAAGGTAATGCTTCCACCCACTTGGAGACATAGTCAACCGCCACCAAGATATACTCACATTTCTTTGATGGGGGGAATGGTCCCATATAGTCGATTCCCCAAACATCAAAGAGCTCTATCTGCAAATTGCTGGTGAGTGGCATGGCATCCCTTGAGTTTATGTTGCCATGTCTTTGACATGACCCGCATCTTCTGATAAATTCTCTAGTGTCTTCGTACATTGCTGGCCAATAGAATCCACACTGCCAAATTTTTGCATGTGTGCGGAATGCTCCATAATGACCTCAGTATGGTGATGAGTGGCATCTTTCAATGATCTTCATTCCTTCTTCAATGGTCACACATCTCTTGAGTAAGCCATCAGAGCATACTCGGAAGAGGTATGGCTCATCCCATATGTGTGAACGAGTCTCTTGAATAAGCTTTCTTTTGTTTCCTCCTGGTGGTACATATCCTGAAACCATAAAATTAACAATATCTATATACCAGGGGTCGGATCTATTGATTCCGTAGAGCATGTCGTCCCGGAGAGAATCATCAATGGGTAGTTCCTGCGGATTCTCAAAATACATTCTAGACAAGTGATCTACAACAAGGTTATCTACTCCCCTTTTATCTTTAATTTCTAAGTCAAACTCTTGGAGCAGCAGGATCCATCGTATTAAACGAGGTTTAGCATCTTTTTTAGTGAGCAGATATTTTAATGCAGCATGATCAGAATAAACAATTACTTTGGCTCCTACTAAATAAGATCTAAATTTGTCTATAGAGAAAACAACAGCCAGGAGCTATTTTTCAGTGGTTGCATAATTAAGTTGAGGTCCTGTCAAAGTTTTACTAGCATAAGCTATTGCATGATGCTTCTTATCTTTAGTTTGTCCCAAAACTGCCCCCACAGCATAATCACTAGCATCACACATAATTTCAAAAGGTAAAGACCAATCAGGGGGTTGAATGATTGGTGCAGAGATGAGTGATGTTTTCAATAATTCAAAATCTTTTAAACAAGCATCATCAAATATGAAAGGAGCATCCTTGGCAAGCAACAGGGTTAACAGTCTAGAAATGAATGAAAAATCTTTTATAAATCTTCGATAAAAACCAGCATGACCAAGAAAACTTCTTATTCCTTTCACATTTATAGGTGGAGGTAACCGTTCAATTACTTCAATTTTAGCTTTATCAACCTCAATGCCTCTTTCAGATATTAGGTGTCCTAGCACTATTCCTTCTTTGACCATAAAATGACATTTCTCCCAATTAAGGACTAAATGTTTTTCTTCACATCTATGCAAAACCCTGTCTAAATTTTCAAGAAAACTATCGAAAGTTTTTCCATAAACAAAGAAATCATCAATGAAAACTTCCAGAATATTTTCAATCATATCAGAAAATATAGACATCACGCATCTTTGAAAATAAGCTGGAGCATTACATAGCCCAAAAGACATTCTACAAGAAGCACAAGTTCCATAGGGGCATGTAAAGGTGGTTTTGCTTTGGTCATCAGGATGGATCGGGATTTGGTGGTACCTATTGGTATTTCCTATGACTATTGGATAAATCCGTAAGCGCACAGATTATACCGTTGTAGCACTTCACCAAGGAGTATTCCGAGGTATCGTAATTTATATTATCCCAAGGGAAAGCTGGCTAGAAATGATAATCGGATAGAGATCCTAGAGAACACCTCAACTTAGTACCAACTAGTATAGAGGGGTAAACGATATATGTGATAGGAAGGGATTGATGAATGAAGAATCTACGGTAAAGGATACTTAGAACGAACCTCAGAGACTAGCTAGTTGGGAGGACAATGAGAAGAGTAAAGGGACTCCTATGTACTTCTCTCTACTTCAATATACTTAGCTAATTAACTAGTCTAGACACTAGTTTGTCTCCTCAATACAAGTATGCTAGGCGAGGGGATATATCAATAGGAGGGAAAAACTCCTACCGGACCGCGCCCTCTTCTTATGGGGGCCTTACCTTTTAAGAACTTGCCTAAGAACACGTGGTGGAATACAACGACTAGACAAGACTGTCACCTCTTGCTAGCTACCACAAACAATCCGTGCAGCAAGTGATAACCAAGGATAAGATGATGTATAAGCACCATGCTTACACACAACTTACTACTTTGACTACGATCTATAATCAAAGCACCCTATGACAGGCAATGATCGCATACGGGAAAGGTCACAAGGATCACAGACTATGGATGTAAAGGCTATTAAAGAGCAAAAGCATATAGCAAGACTATATCTAGTATAGAAATGCTCAAAGTAAATACTAAGTAAAGTAAAGAGAAAGATATATATTAATAAAGATAAATTCTTATAAAGAAGGAAAGATACAAGAGCTATACCAGACTTTTCAGAAGACAACTTTGGAAATCCCGAGCGCAGCTCGACTCAACTCTAACTCCCACTCTAGACTAACTCCTAGATTAATCTAAGGAATAGAGCTTGTAAGCTTCTTCTTCATTATTAGGAGGGGGGTGTGACCCTCTATTTATAGCAGGAGGTGGAGTAGGGGCTACTCCGGCGCCACGTCAACGATCCAGGGCCTTCCATTCTCCACCCTTGGATCCAACCGACCTTGGAACCAACCAAGGCATGAATGGTTGTGATCCAACACGTGGGGAGAAACTATGGCGGTTGGAGGGAGCCCAACCGATTTAGGGGGCATTCGGCCGAATCCCCCTATGGTCAGTGGGCCCTCCCTTGCCTCCTGGGATGAGGTCCCACCAGTCAGGGACTGAGTGGGGCCTGTTTGGGCCCAAAGGGCATTTGGCCGAATCCCCCCTTGGGTGTTCTAGCCCTCCTCTGCTCCCTGGTGCTTGTCCCACTCGTCATAGGTGTTGGTTGTTGGTTTTGTGGTGTTTGCCATGTTTATCTCCTTGGTGTGGGCCCATGGATCCATGTGCTTCGCTTGTGAGCCGTTGAGAGGAAACACAGAGTGATCCAATGGATGGATTCCACTCTAGAGTGTCTCTCTTGGATCATGGCCGAGAGGAGAGAGCATGGTGGTCCCATATGGCTCTCCTTTGCTCTATTTGTTCATTCCTGCACTCAAACACTCATGGACATGTGGAACTAGTTATTTGATATATTATGCTCATGATGTGTTTGTTTATCCTTGATCCTTGGATTGGTGGCAACATTTTAGCTATGTAAAAGATGTTCATAATTTGTGCCAACAAGATCCCCCAAGCTTAACCTTTGCTCATCCCGAGCAAACAATCAAACTTAGCTCGATGGATCAGGAGTTGCTACTATGCTTCATATTTCAAGAGTACTAAGTCTACAACAATTATACTTCTCTTTTGAATGGAAAAGTTAGCAATAAAGACTCACCCATATTACCTTAGTCCTTCATGGGGCTTATAGCTTTATCCTTTGTCTTGAGAGGTTGAGAGATAGAGCAACTTGACTTGAGCACTAATTTTCTCATTCTTTCACAAGTTTCATATCAGAGGTTTTGTAAGGTTTTGTAAAAGAAAACTTAGTGTTCCTCAAATGGCACTCTCGAGTCGCTCATAAGGTGTATGATTCCTCACCACGACATATATCAGAAGTTTGCCTTCTTTCTTCGTATCTCTAAAGCTTATGTGGAGCTAGGTAGGGATCAAAGATGTAGCAAAGTTACCTTGCATATATTGTAAAGTCAAATTCCAGATCCGAGGAGAGAAGTGTCATACTCTTAGATCAAGATGTGAAAGTGTGTGGAAACATGGTGAATGATCAACACTCCTATTTGTGGATGATCTCTCTTTCCTAAAATTATTTTGAGACATAGCTATCTGTTTCATTTTTCTATGAGCTTTGAAGATGCTCATTCATCATTTTTTCAGGAGAGCTTTGGAGTGCTCATAAACTTTGGGACTTTAGAATGCCCCTGAATGTTGCATAATTTTGCATAGTCTATGTCTCATTTGATAGAAACAAACTAGAGAGAATTTTTCTACTTAGAGCATGGAGTATGAACTATGTGGAAATGTAAGGCATGTTTCTGCGTACTTCCAGTGTAGAAGGAGCATGTATATGTGGCGTGCATGTGATATTGATCTTGGGAGCATGATAAAACTCTCAACAAGGGTCACAAAACTTGACCAAACTCAACACAAAGCAAGCAACTTATGTAGAAAGCTTATATCATAAAAGATCATGTATGGCTTTGGTAGGAATTTTCACCATTGAGGAACAACAAAGTGTTTTATTATTTTAATAAATAAAACTCCGATAGTCATTCTTGCTTAGAACAATATTATAGCAGCTCTTATCTTGTCATATCATGTCTCACAACTACTTAGACTTAGTTACGGCATTTGCAACCCACAAAAGTTTGAGGTTCATGATGGTTTATTTTAAGCCAAATAATCCATACTTAAAGAAGTACCAAGTTGTAAACTAAGTTCTAGAGAAACACTTAGCAGAGCAACTATTCATCATTTCCATAGGAGATATTAAATATTTTGCATTGAATATGTGAGAGTGGAGTAGAGAAAGTCTTTTTATTTTATCAAATGCAGAATTAAAAATGCAAAGAGAAAGATAAGTAAGGAAGTGTATAAATATAAATGCTGAAATTAAACACTTACCTTAGTGGGGGAGGGAACCTCCCCTAAGCTTGTCTTTTGCTTAATAATGCGGTGGATGTGGATGTTGTTGCCACCAAAAGTCCCAACATCGATGTTGTTCTTCATGCATTGCTTGAATCTTCTCCGTCGTTTGTTGGACAATGTGTGCTGTCTCATCATGCTCAACACGCAATTCACCAAGGGTGTTGGTGAGGTGATCGAATTCTTGCCGCAGCCCACAATGCTCCCTATCTCAGTTGGACGAGAAGGATGCTCGTTGCGGCCGTGATGGTCGAGGAGGCATGCCACTTGAAGTGTGCATGGGGTTGGAAGATGCATCATCTTCCTCCTCGCCAACAGTTCCTTGGGAAGGACCACCTTGCTCAAGATGAGCAAAGTGTAGTCCCTCATAAGCTCTCCTGTTTGAGCCTGCAAAATCTCTTTTCCCAATTCCTTGATCTAAATCAAGGGTTAGGTTGCGGGTCCTATACAATTGATGTTGCCTATTTGGAAGAGGTACCTTAATTGTATGGCCATTGTAAATCATTTTTAGATTACTCTTGGCATCTCTTTTTAACATTTGAACATGAGTATGTTTAAGATATTCTTCAGAGATCATAGCTGACGAGGCAGAGACGTAAACAAAAGGATGTGTGCCACTTAGCAGGTTCATAGATTTGGCAAGACGAGTTATTAAAGAAGTGAATTGAATGGATGCATCACTCTCAATTAAACTTTGCCAAAACTCTACTAAGCATTTAACAAGAGAGATTTGGATTTTGTTGACCATGGCATAAAGCAATTTTAATTCCATGTCATTTATCAGGTTAGTATTACTTCCAGGAAACAAAGTTATTTTCATCCAAAGATGTATGAAACGAAGAGTTGGATTGTGAATTTCCTCAGACTTAGGATTTGAGCAATCTTTTATAGTAGATATAGAGAACCAAAATTTCCTTTTGTTGAAACTACGCATGGCAGGGTTTAAATCTATCACACAAGAATTTTCAAAACCAAGAGCAGCACTAAGATGACTCCAAGTTAGACTATGGTTTTGATTAAACATGTGGAAGGGTATTCCAACATTAGAGATTTGGAGAGAGCTTAGAAATTCTGCGGTGAGCAACTCAATTCCAAACTCTTCTATTTGCCAAAAGCTAGACCAACCAATAGAGGAAAAGATAGTTTCGAATTCGGTGGTCATACCTGCATTGGAGAGAAGACTCGGATCCAATCTCTATGTGTGCTCAAAAGATCGATATCGAAGAGAAAGGTACCTCTGATACTCTAGTTGGTTGAACCAGAGTCCGCTTTGCTGATCATAGGTTGTCATCGGGGGTACCAATAATGCCTTGACATGTGGTACCTCTGTTGGTACTTCCTTCTCCTGAGGGTGTTCTTCAGTTTGGAGGTACTCCCATGTGTATCGGGCCGAACCTCCCCTTGTTCTTCTTTCGTAATTATCCTCGGTTTGGTGGGAGTGTCGGGATGAGCTCCCACTCATAGCTTGCTTCATCTTCTTGAATGCGGATGTTAATGGGTTCTTTATCTTCTAGAGAGGAAGAGAGACACAAGAGCAAGACTAGAGAGGGGTATGTGTATGTGGAGTGGATTTATAGTTTGCCTTGTAGGGAGAAGTTTGAGCTAGGAGAAGCTTGATGAAGACAAGGGATCTTCTTGTGGACTAGTGAGAGTAACACTACTTCTCTTTGAGAGCTAAGAACTTCTCTCGAATGAAGAAAGAGCAAGGCAAGGAGAGGCTTGAGCTAGAACTGAATTTTGGTGGAGGTGTGAGGAATGAAGCTCTCCTTGCTTAGACTTTATAGAGGGAGGAGATGGCACCAAGGGAGCACCATGGAGTGGCCGGCTGACCACCCATGGGCATGCCCCTTGGGTGCTATGATCACATGTCTTGGAATATGCTTTCCACAAAGCAAAAGAAGGAGAAGAGGTGACCAAAACTGGTCGGCCATCCCAATAAAGTGAAGATTCCACTCATGCTTTCTCTAGTGCTTGGTGAAAGGTGAAAGATGTGACATGATGTGATCAAAAGCTGAGCTAAAGTAGTCATGATTCCCCACTTTGGACAAGAAGTAGTGGAAGACAAGGATGTGTCATGCTTAAAGTGATTGATGAACTTTAAAGCATGACAAGATAAAAAGAGATGTCTCCCAAAGCAAGAATCTGATTTTTGAAAAGCCCACCTCTCAAATCATGAGATGCTTGGACAAAGGATGGTGGAGAGGAAAAGAGGGATGAAGATGGGGCCTCTAGGGCATTCGGCCGAATCCTCTAGTGTTCCATTTTTTTTTCTTTTATAAAGGTCCCTAATTGTTCCTTAGTTAAATAACCAAAGTGGAATGCATATGGGGGTTCGGCCGAACACCCCTATGACCCTACTTTTTGTCAGGTTTTAGTGCTAAACTAGTTCTCAAGTTTTATTTAATCTAACTTTAGTTTTCTGAATTTTTTTGAAGTATGAAATAAATTAAAGGTTTGAACTAAATTTAAGAAAGGAAATAAAAGATAACTACCGATTTACCTTTCGGCGAAGGCTCCTTGGTTTTTAAGTCCTCGGAGTAGGACTCTCCTTCTTGTTCATTCCTCGGGTGCACTTGATGTCTCCGGAGGTGGAGATTGTGATGTGTGCACCTCTTTTGTTTTCCAAACTTGCCTTGGATTGGCGGGTTCATCCTTCTTGAGTTCATTGATCTTGTCCTCCGGATATTGCTTCTTTTTCCACGAAGCCTGAACTCTTCTTCTTGGTGGTTGTGCTTTGGCCTGTTTATTAAATTTATAACCATTGAAAGCACATTTTACCTTATGACTTGGGAATTGGAAGTGAATTTGGCCCGATCCCACGTAGATGACCGCGTTCGTGGTGTTGAGGAAGGGCCTTCCCAAAATGATAGGGACTTCCATGTTGGCTCCCATGTCTAGGATGATGAAGTCGGTGGGGATGTACTCATCTTGGATGTTCACCAATATATCCCTTGCGAGTCCCTCGGGAAACCATATCGTTTGGTCTGCCATCTGTAAGCGAACACATGTGGGGACCAAAAGTCCTCCTAACAAATTATCATAAGTTATCTTGGACATCATGTTCACGCCCGATCCGAAATCGCAGAAGGCGGTGTGGAACGTTTGTTGCCCGATTGAGCACTTGATCATCGGTAGGCCTGGATCTTCCTTCTTCATGATGAAAGGAGGATCGAGCAAATAGCCCCAATGGGAGCAAAGTGGAGGCTTACCGAACCTCAAGTTAACCATGTTTACATGCTCAATTGAATCTTCTGGTTTCCTAGGAATTTTACCTTGTTCCAAAGATGACATAGCTGCTGCTAATTGAGCCAGTTAGGTTTCTAGCATTTTATTAAAGCTCAATTGATTTTTCATGGCAGTTGTAAAGCTATCCATTTTCTCACCAACGGTTTCAAGAACTTTATCAGTGGCAATCATTTTTCTATTTATACCATCATTAATCTTAGATTGACCAAGAACAAGATCTTTTAATGAAGGTTGGTTATTGTAAGAATTGTTGTAATTATTGTTGTCAGATACCTAGAAATAGGGTACCCAAATTACCAGACTCTGCAAAAACAAAAACCACCATCAAGGGGCTCCTTCTCCTCGCCCGAGCCAAGGTGACGTCGCCCGTAACGTCATTAACCCTCGGGGGCTCCTTCGCCTCGCCCGAGCCAAGGTGGCGTGGCCCGTGATGTCATCTGCCCTCGGGGGCTCCTCCGCCTCGCCCGAGCCAAGGTGGCGTCGTCCGTGACGTCATCAACCCTCGGGGGCTCCTTTGCCTCGCCCGAGCCAAGGTGACATCGCTCGTAACGTCATTAACCCTCGGGGGCTCCTTCGCCTCGCCCGAGCCAAGGTTGCATCGCCCGTGACGTCATCTTCCCTCGGGGGCTCCTCCGCCTCGCCCGAGCCAAGGTGGCGTCGCCCGTGACGTCATCAACCCTCGGGGGCTCCTCCGCCTCGCCCGAGCCAAGGTGGCGTCGCCCGTGACGTCATCAACCCTCGGGGGCTCCTCCGCCTCGCCCGAGCCAAGGTGGCGTCGCCCGTGATGTCATCAACCCTCGGGGGATCCTCCGCCTCGCCCGAGCCAAGGTGGTGTCGCCCGTGACGTCATCAACCCTCGGGGGCTCCTTTGCCTCGCCCGAGCCAAGGTGACATCGCCCGTAATGTCATTAACCCTCGGGGGCTCCTTCGCCTCGCCCGAGCCAAGGTTGCATCGCCCGTGACGTCATCTTCCCTCGGGGGCTCCTCCGCCTCGCCCGAGCCAAGGTGGCGTCGCCCGTGACGTCATCAATCCTCGGGGGCTCCTCCGCCTCGCCCGAGCCAAGGTGGCGTCGCCCGTGACGTCATCAACCCTCGGGGGCTCCTCCGCCTCGCCCGAACCAAGGTGGCGTTGCCCGGTGACGTCATCAACCCTCGGGGGATCCTCCGCCTCGCCTGAGCCAAGGTGGCATCGCCCGTGACGTCATCAACCCTCAGGGGCTCTCCCGCCCCATCCGAGCCTGGCAAATGTCATCTGTGACGACCCTCGCCCTCGGAGGTCTCATTGCCATACACAGCCTGGGGCGCCCTAGCCCACATAGTCAAAAGGTCCACAGTACGCTCTGTCCTGAGGGATGGGGTTCAAGGCATGAGCCACCATGCCGACTTCTGTTCACCCTGCGGTACAGGGTCCTGTGCTACCTAACCGACGACTCCCGTGCGTGATATCCACGCCATGTCTCCGACGGACACCCCAACAGGGATTAGGGCGTCATCAAGCCCTGTATGATGGGACGCAGGGGTGCCTGGTCCTGTGTGACCAACCTCCGCCCATACCCAGAAAGGGGAACAGCAGGTTTCCCGATCACAAGGCATATGGCTACAGCTCGACAAGGACGAACAGGACTCGGACATGCGTCTACTGGCACAATCTTACTCAGGAAGGAAGACAGGATGAAGACAAAGGCTTCCTTCGGCAGCAGCCCAAGCCGGGCCCATGTCACTCCCTCTCTCTCTCTACTATACTCCTCCATCTCTCCCTACGTATAATGGGAGGGAATGGACTCCCAATCTCGCTCTCTCGACATCCCAACATTCATTCACACACACTCAAACTCGCACACACGCGAGCACTCACCAGAACCAAGAACCTCATACGCACGAGACCTGGGGACAACCTCCCCTCTCTCACCAAAGCTTGTAGCTCCCTCCTACGAGCTCTCCGTGCTCGGTAATACAACCCCGCAACACACTGGACGTAGGGCGTTCGTGCCCAAACCAGTATAAACCTCCGTGTTCTCCGAGCGTAACCATCCGAACTCCGACACGCTTAGAAATTTACTCGTTGGCCGTCTAGACCCCGCCATTTTAGACACCGACAATTGTAATTACCATTACCTCCATTACCTTGGTAGAAAGGGCGTGAATTCCAGCTTCCTTGTTGTTGGGGTCGATACCCGCTGTTGTTGTTGTTGTTGTTGATGAAGTTCACGTCCTCCATTGAAGTCTCGGGGCAATTGTTGCCCGAGTGATCATTTCCTCCGCATACCTCGCACCATGGATCGGCTTCAATAGCTTGTGCGGCGGCGACTAGGTAGATGGCCTCTCGGTCCTTCTTGGAACCTTCTTCTATCTTTTTCATCAAGAGGTCCATCTTGGTAGAGAGTATGTCCACCTCACTAACGGTGTGCATGCCTCTTCTCTTTGGCTGAAGACGCTCATCACCCCATCCTTGGTTTATTACCATCTTCTCGATGAGGTCCTTGGCATTCCTCACTGTGTGTTGGAGGAATGCCCCTCCAGCAGCAGCATCAAGGTGACTACGGGCCATGCTAGTCAGCCCGTGGTAGAAACCTTGGATTAGGAGCCAGTCGTCTATCCCATGATGAGGACAAGCACAAACATACTCCTGGAGACGTTCCCATGCTTCGGGAATCGTCTCGTCAGATTGTTGCTGAAAGCTTGAGATCTTTCCGCGAACAACATTGGTTTTGCCCGTCGGGAAGAACTTCTTGAGGAATGCGTTAGCACATCTCTCCCATGTAGCGGCTTCTTCTTTATGGGCGTAGAACCATTGCTTCGCCTTTCCCAATAGTGAGAATGGAAAAAGGCGAAGACGAATGGCGTCAGACGCCACTCCCTTGATGGTGAACATGCCACATAACTCCATGAAGTGCTGGAGATGAGCATTGGCATCCTCATGGGGCTTTCCGCAAAACGGGTTGGCCTGCACCATGTGGATCAAGGCGGCCTTCAGCTCGAAGGTGCCATCCCCGAAGTTGACATCGGGACCCTGAGCTACGTGGGTAGCTGACAGAGCCGAGAAGTCAGAGATTGCCTTCTAGGTCATAGCTTCCTTGAGTGGTGGTGTAGAACCTCCTTCCTTGAACGGATTCTGGTTCGAGATGAAACTCTGAGGGGAACTTGATGACGTCTAGTCCTCCTCAATAGTTGCTCGGGACCTTCGAGATAGTTTCCCGACAGTTGGAAACCGCTCATACACTGTCTGGCTTCATAGGAAAGGAAGATACAGACAGGGGTAAGCCCCTATGACTAATTGATAACTAAGTTAACAAGAATCTCTGGATTCAATCTAATTAAAATTTCTTGGCTAAGCTTTCCCCAGCAAAGGCGCCAAAAATTCTTGTTGGTATTTCTTATGACTATTGGATAAATCCGCAAGCACACAGATTATACCGCTGTAGCACTTCACCAAGGAGTATTCCGAGGTATCGTAATTTATATTATCCCAAGGGAAAGCTGGCTAGAAATGATAATTGGATAGAGATCCTAGAGAACACCTCAACTTAGTACCAACTAGTATAGAGGGGAAACGATATATGTGATAGGAAGGGATTGATGAATGAAGAATCTACGGTAAAGGATACTTAGAACGAACCTCAGAGACTAGCTAGGCGGGAGGACAATGAGAAGAGTAAAGGGACTCCTATGTACTTCTCTCTACTTCAATATACTTAGCTAATTAACTAGTCTAGACACTATAGTTTGTCTCCTCAATACAAGTATGCTAGGCGACGGGATAGATCAGTAGGAGGGCAAAACTCCTACCCGACCGCGCCCTCTTCTTACGGGGGCCTTACCTTTTAAGAACTTGCCTAAGAACACGTGGTGGAATACAACGACTAGACAAGGCTGTCACCTCTTGCTAGCTACCACAAACAATCCATGCAGCAAGCGATAACCAAGGATAAGATGATGTATAAGCACCACGCTTACACACAACTTACTACGTTGACTACGATCTATAATCAAAGCACGCTATGACAAGCAATGATCGCATACGGGAAAGGTCACAAGGATCACAGACTATGGATGTAAAGGCTATTAAAGAGCAAAAGCATATAGCAAGACTATATCTAGTATAGAAATGCTCAAAGTAAATACTAAGTAAAGTAAAGAGAAAGATATATATTAATAAAGATAAATTCTTATAAAGAAGGAAAGATACAAGAGCTATACCAGACTTTCCAGAAGACAACTCCGGAAATCCCGAGCGCAGCTCGACTCAACTCTAACTCCCACTCTAGACTAACTCCTAGAACAATCTAAGGAATAGATCTTGTAGTTTTCTTCTTCATGATTAGAGAGGGGGTGTGACCCTCTATTTATAGCAGGAGGTGGAGTAGGGGCTACTCCGGTGCCACGTCAGCGATCCAGGGCCTTCCATTCTCCACCCTTGGATCCAACCGACCTTGGAACCGACCAAGGCATGGATGGTTGTGATCCAACACGTGGGGAGAAGCTATGGCGGTTGGAGGGAGCCCAACCGACTTAGGGGGCATTCGGTCGAATCCCCCTATGGTCAGTGGGCCCTCCCTTGCCTCCTGGGATGAGGTCCCACCAGTCAAGGACTGAGTGGGGCCTGTTTGGGCCCAAAGGGCATTCGGCCGAATCCCCCCTTGGGTGTTCTGGCCCTCCTCTGCTCCTTGGTGCTTGTCCCACTCGTCATAGGTGTTGGTTGTTGGTTCTGTGGTGTTTGTCACGTTTATCTCCTTGGTGTGGGCCCATGGATCCATGCGCTTCGCTTGTGAGCCGTTGAGAGGAAACACAAAGTGATCCAATGGATGGATTCCACTCTAGAGTGTCTCTCTTGGATCATGGCCGAGAGGAGAGAGCATGGTGGTCCCATATGGCTCTCCTTTGCTCTATTTGTTCATTCGTGCACTCAAACACTCATGGACATGTGAAACTAGTTATTTGACTTATTATGCTCATGATGTGTTTGTTTATCCTTGATCCTTGGATTGGTGGCAACATTTTAGCTATGTAAAAGATGGTCATAATTTGTGCCAACAGTACCCTGAATATCCATCTAAGAAACAGAAGAAAGAGTGGTTGGTAACCGCTCTAACATCTCATCTATATAAGGTAAAGGAAAGTGATCCTTTTTCGTAGCTTTGTTCAGCTTTCTGTAATCTATACACATCCGCCATCCTGTGATGGTGCGTTGAGGAATCAGCCCATTCCCTTCATTTGTGAGAACAGTCATGCCTCCCTTCTTAGGCGCAACTTGCACTAGACTTACCCACTCACTATGCGGCATAGGGTATATAATCCCTGCATGCAGCAACTTTAAAACTTTCTTTTTAACTACCTCTCTCATCGCGTTGTTGAGTCTTCGTTGGGGCTCTCAAGAAGGTGAAACAAAAGGATCTGTTGGAATGCGATGAGTGCATATGATAGGAATGATTCTAGTGAGATCTTGGAGTGAGTAACCAAAGGCTGAACGATGTCTTTCTAGAACAGCCGTCCAGCGTAGAGTTTGCTCCTGAGTGAGTTTATCACTTATGATTATAGGAGACTCTGGATCATTATTGAGAAAAGCATACGTAAGGGGCCGTTTGGCAGAGCCCCATGGAGCTGATTCTTAGGGAGAATCACTTCCTGTCTGCCAAACGCATTTTTCAGTCACAACTGATTCTCTGCTGATTCTGTGAAGTGATTCTCTGAAATGAACTAAGAGGCTAAGAGCTGAAAAAAGTAGCTTCACCTGATTCTGTGAAGTGATTCTTCATGCTGATTTTAAGAGTTTAGGCTAAACAATCTAAGAGAATCATTTTCAGCCACAGAATCAATTCATTAGTGAATCAGGGAGCACAGCCGGAGAATCTGGGAGCACAGCTCTACCAAACGGGCCCTAAGACCGGGTGATAGAGGTTTAAGCTCTATAGGAGGTCTAGGCGTTTCTACAAACTCGTCTAAGGGTTCAGGTTCAGATGGGTTAGCTTCCTCTTCTATGAAGAAAGGAGCATCTTCTTCCAAATCTGGTTCATTGAAAAGCTCTAGAGAAGCAGTTTTTACTTCCTCCATAGGATCAGGCAAAAGATATGATTCAGTCTTGTTGTTCAAAGACTGAGAGATTGTCATTGAGATTTGAAAACTCTTTCCAAAGGAAATATTCAGTTTCCTATTTTGACCTTCATAAAGAAGTCTTCTAAAAGGTTGTCCTAGCAAAAGGTCGTGGTCCCATGTATCAAAGATATAAAAGTTCAAACGAACCATGGCACCATCTACCATAATGGGTAAGACATGTAAAATTCCAAGACTAGGGACTATATGTCCGTCAAGATTGTTCATGAACTTTGTTGTTGGGGTTAAAGTCACTTCGCCCAATAATTGATGCATAAGTGATTTAGACATGATATTGACCCCCACAACAGGATTATAGAGAGCATTAAATTGATCTGAATTGAAAGAACAACCTATTGGAATAGAAGTTGAATCCAAATGGATCACATCAGAGGAAAGCTTTGATTCTTCTAACTATTCGCTACTTATGATTGATACAAGCTCTCTCAAAATGCTTCTCTCTGGCATTTGGTATATATGGTTGCTAAGGTGATGATTTCGGGGTTTTGAAATAGAAACATAGTTTGCAATGTTTCCGAAATCAGTGAAAAGATCAGGATCTATATCCAGCATGAAATCAGGTGATGGAATTTCTTCCTTTTTAGGCTCAAAACTTGGGATAGCTGAAGTGGATGTTGGATCTGGCAAGATATTGTCTTCAGCTTCGTGAGTTTATTCATGGAGGGTATTATCCAACTCAGCATCTAGGATTCTATCTAAGGTTGATTTTGCTTCTAAGGATGGCACATGAAAGAAAGAACCTCTAGATGTGGTGTTTAGCAATTCTCTATCCTTTCTATGAAGAACAGGGCCTTCGATGCTAAGGTGTTGTCCAGATTCTAAAAGCTCAAGAAAACATTTCCAGGAATAAGCCAAAGATTCATTCTCTTCTTGTTTGAAGGTTAGAACCTTGACTCTAAGGTCGACGATTTGAGTGATGGGATAAAAGTCTAAACAGAAGTTGGAGCGCAAAACTCCCCAATCTCCTTGTTGTTGACTTACCTTCTGATTATACCATTGTTTAGCTCTTCCTTTTAAAGAAAAAGGAAAAAGCTTCCAATGTAAAGTTTTATCAGATATGCCCTCTATGCGAAGACAATCACATGTTTGCTCAAAATCTCTAATATGAAGGTAAGGATTTTCGTCTTTCTCTCCTGAAAAGGATAGGCTTTGAATCATTGCAATCAACCGCGGACTCAACCTAAACTCGGGAGTTTGGATAGGTTGTTATGACTCCCATGGTAATAGGTCGGTCTCCGTGGGTGCAGAAAATTGATAGATAGGTGTGGAATTTAGATTTTCCATAAGGATAGAAAAGGTAAGAAATAAAGAATATGAAAAAGATAAGGAAAGATAAGAGTATATGTACAATAAAATAGCAAGATTCAAGGTTATCTCAGCAAACCGTCTTTCTCCCCGGCAACGGCACCAGAAATGCTTGTTGATATTTGTTAACACAAACAGAGAAATCACTTGGAAGTAATCCGCAAGCGCACGGATACCGGTGAGCACTTCACCCGGGAGGTTATCCAGAGTATCATAATTTATATTTCCACAGGGAGAAAGGGTGCATCTGACTAACCAATCTATGCTATTAACCTTCAGGCTATTAACAAGGTGATCTTGATATGGGCGATTAGAGAAGATTGCGACTGTAGTCTCTTTCTAGTCTAGATAAGATATGTATTATTATTCTATTGGGGAGAACCGTCGTGATAAGAGACACCTCAAAGAATGCTTACCACACGGCCTATAAAACCCTACCAATCCTTCCAACGAGATTGTGGGTTCCAAAGGTATCTACGGAATTGTCACTTTCCGAGCTACTACCACAAATCCAGCTAGACAGGGGATATCTATGAGTATCCTAGCCCAAACACCACGTTTACGCTAGAGATGATTAACCTACTCTCTACGCGAAGAGAATAAAGTAAACTCACTAACCAAAGAATTAATAAACATGGAACTTACTAGAATTAGTAGTCGAATTACCGAAGAAATCCTAGGAGCAAGCCTCGGGTTAGCAGTCTTGATCCCGTCAATACAAACTAAAGAAGAGACACCGACAAGTCGGGCTTCCTCCAATCCACACCTCCACTCTAACTCTGTCAATCTAATCTCACATGTATGTTAAGCCCTAGAGAATATATCCGTAAGGGATCCTCTCTGGCGAATCCTCTCTGGAAAATATGTAAATGAATAATGGATTGCTCTTTGCCAGGGGGCAGGGGTCCTCCTTATATAGCCCCCTCAAATGATCGTCAGCCGTCAGATCAAACCGACCTTAATGGATGGTGTAGATGTGATCTCAAAGGCGGTGGAGAGAGGGTCCACAAGGCAGAGGCCCATTGGGGCTTGACCTAGGGCAGCCGCCTCAGGGGGTAGGGCGGGCGCCCTGCCCCTGGCCCCGATTGGCCTCTGGTTCCTTCCTGAGCCTTCTTGACCCTTCTAGAGTATTCTTTTTCGTGCGGAGGTGTTATGTGTCTATGTAATCCTTACTTGTGAGCCTCTTTTGCTCTTTTGCAGTTGTCTCCCTACAGAAACAGATAAACACCAAAACTCATGGAATTCTGTCAGTTAAAACCCTATGTCTAGGTGGTGTGTTGCAAATATATCCTTTGTTCTGCTTAGTTGAAACTTAGAATTGATACTTAAGAGGTGTCAACATAGTCTTTGTAACAACCCGGGTTTTTCTAACAACCAAAAATCTGAACTTTCAAAAACTTTTCATGTAATGTGTGGTGGATGTAATCGCTAGATGAAACCAAGCTAACCCTAGGGGAGTTTACTAATGAATCGTTGCATACATATAGATTTGATTGTAGGAAGGTGCTTTGGTTCTTGAGTTGAATCCGAGTTTCATGTTCTGTTTCGCGTTGGAGTGCACAAGTCCATAGTAAACCTGAAGAATCATGGACCCTTGTGTTTAGGCGATTAACGACAATGCTAGGTCACTATGACTAACGTGTGTTTTGTAGAGGCAAAGTCATTATAAGTTAGGTCAATAGTGATGCTAAGAATTGGCTTAATGGATATTCATGCCCCAAGATGGAAATCGTTTCGGTTTCAAACGATGTTGATTCAAGTTGAAGACTAGGCTAGTCCTTAGTGCCATAAGGTTGAGAAGGGCACTAAGTATAGCTAGGACTTTGTTTTTCCTTTGACCGTACTATAAAGGGGGGTATGAGGTTAGTAGCTTGACCTAGGAGAGTTTGGGAAAGTTGGTGTGTGCACACTTGTCACAACTAGTCCTAGAGACCTTGCTATCAGCCTTTGATTAACCCTAGAAATGGTAGGAGCAAAACCCCTAGAAAAGACTTAGTGAAAACAGTTGAAACAGGGGGAGAAAGAGGCTCTTGACCAGTCTGCCTAGTAGGCGTCGAACCAAGGAAAGTGGTCCGACGGTCCTTGTCTTAGGCAGATGTTCAGAGAGTAAGCTCCGGACCACCTGTCTGGAGAGCGTCGGACCATAGGCGAGTGGTCCGATGGCTCTTGCCAGAGAGAGAGCCTGAGAGAAAGCTCCGGACTAGTCCGACGGTGAGTCCGACGGCTAGTCCGACGCTTGAAGATAGAAGGTTGGTTCCTTGCAGTGAGCTCCCTGGCTCCAGACCTGAGCGTCGGACCAGGGCTCCGGACCAAGAAGAGTGGTCCGGAGGTTTGAAGAAGACACTGAGTTTTTACTCAGTGAGCACCCTGGCTCCGGACCAGCGCGTCGGACCAGTGCACCGGACTATGGCAAGTAGTCCGGAGGTGCCTGTTTTTCAGATGAGTTTGAATTGAGAGTGAGCTCCGGACCAGGTGTTATGGTCCGGTGGTGTGTGCTCCGAACTAGTCCGACGTATACGCAGAAAAGAGAAAAAGCAAGTAACGGCTAGTTTTAGAGGTGGGGACTATTTATAGTTGCCCTCCTCATCCTTAGGACCTCTCTTGGCCTGTGTTACACCTAAGGAACCTTAGAGAGATTTCTTGGAGAGCCAAGTGCCTAGTGAGGGAGAAATTTGAGAGATTCCATCTTGTTCTTCCCTCCTAGAGTGATTAGGAGTGACTTGTGTGCATCCATCCACATTCCTAGCCTTGAGTTGGTCAAGTGAAGGTCTTGTGCTTGTTACTCTTGGTGTTAGATAGCACCTAGACAGTTTGGTGGTGTTCGGAGGAAGTGATCGCCGGAAGATTGTCGGCGGCTCTTCTCCAAGCTTCTGTGATCGGTTGTGGGCGATTCACCGAGCCGGAGTGGCGAAGAATCCGCCCGTAGAGAGCACTCTACCCTTGCGCGGGTAGAGGGGGAGCAATACCTTGCGAGGTGCTCCAACGAGGACTAGGGGGTGTGTCGACACCTCGATACCTCGGGATAACATCGTTGCGTCAATGAGAATTCCTTTTCCCTAGCTCTTTACATTTCCGCATTACATTCCGTCTTGTTCTTTCCGTTGCTACTAGAATTTCTTAGGTTGTTTTTCAATTCCATGAACTGCTACCACTTTCTAGCTAGGACACATGACCGGTAGGCACTAGGGGTGATTGGCATTTGATAGGTTTTCATATTTTCTTTAGAAACTTAAAACAAGCCCAATTCACCCCCCCCCCTCTTGGGCATCTTGATCCTTTCAATTGGTATCAGAGCCTTGTTGATCTAAATTAGGCTTTACCGCCTAGAGCAAGATGTCCCATGGGGATGGACCACCACCCATGTTTGATGGGGATGACTTTCCGTATTGTAAAGTGCGGATGGAGGCCTACCTTGAGGCCGTGGATATCAGTGTGCACAAAGCCGCTACCATAGGTGGCACCGTGTTCGCCGAAGATCCCTTCTTTGAGAAGAACAATGCCAAGGCTAAGAACATTCTTTTCCGTGGCATTGGCAAGGATGTGTTCAACCATGTGCGGAATTGCAAAACCGCATATGATGTTTGGACAAACATTTGTGCGCTACACGAAGGGACCAAATGTGAGTGTGAGGAACGCTACCATTTGGTCATGGCTAAGTTGAATTCCATTGCTATGCTTGCTCATGAGAATGCTAATGAGATGTACTCACATCTTAATATTCTTGTAGAGGAGTTGAATGGACTTGGACTCACTCAAATGCAACTCGCCGATGTGGTGCGCAAGATTCTTTGTCTTGCCAATTGACAAGTACGCCCACATCGTCACCGTTCTTCACCAAGGCGATCTCTCCGCTTCTACACCAACACAAGTGTTGGGAAAGATCAATGCTCATGAGATGTATATGAAGATCGGTGATGGCGGCTCTTCATCCTCTTCCAAGAAGAAAGAGGAGGAGAAGAAGGACTTGGCTCTCAAGGCATCTTCCAAGGAGAAATGCAAGATTCAATATGTCGTTGAGAGTGCAAGTGATGATGATGATGAAGACAACATCGCTCTTATGGTGAAGAAAACCACCAAGATGTTGAAGAGGCTAAACAAGAATGGAGTCAAGTTTGACTCAAAGAAGAAGAAATTCTTCACAAGCTCTTCAAGGAAGACAATCTCCCAAATGAAGTGCTACAATTGCGGCACTCCTGGTCATCTAGCTCATGCTTGCCCCGAAGAGAAGAAAGACAAGTTCAAGAACTTCAAGAAGAACAAGGGAGGCAATGATGACTCAAGTGATGATGACAAGAAGCAAGACAAGCCATACAAGAAGAAGAATAAGAACTTCAACTTCCACAAGAAGAAGAAGGATGGCAAGGCTTACATTGTAGGTGATTGGCTCACCGATATTGATGATTCAAGTGACTCCTCTGATGATGAGAGTGAAGAAGAGAAGGTGGACGCCTTGGTGATTGGTTCTTCTATTCCACCGCCACCTCCTCCTTCATCGTCGGGCTCATCCTCTACACACCTATGCCTCATGGCTAAAGGTGACAAGAAGGTACAAAAAGAGGATGATGATAGTGGTGACTCAAGTGGTAGTGAAAGTGATGATGATGAGACACCATCCTATGATGAGCTAATTAAAATTTGCAACAAGTACTCTAGCATCATAAGGAAGTATAAAGGTAAAAATGACAAACTTCTTGAGATCAAAGACAACTTGCATGCTAAGCTGGATGCCTTGTCTAGTGCTAATGATGATTTGAAGCTTGAGATCAATTCTCTCACATATAGCACTATGGAGCTCAAAGCCTCTCTTAAGCAAGCTAATGAGAAACATGATAAGCTTGAGAGGTCATCCCAAGAGCTCCATACAAGGTATAACTTGCTAAAAGATGACTACAACCGAGTGAAAAGTGATCATGGCACACTAGTGGTAGCAAATGAATTGCTTACTCAAGATCTTGCCACACATGTTGCTACTAACCCGTGTGCTAAGTGTGCAAGTGCTACCTCTTGTGAAATCGAGCTTGATGATGTGGCTCTTGAGCAAAGTGCTAAGTGCAAGGGCAAGAGAGTTGTAGAAGCCGACAAGCATGATGACTATGTCAAGATGAGGGATGAGAACTCAAAGCTCAAGGAAGAACTAATCTACCTCAAGTCCAACAAGCCTATTGTCATCAAGCCAGCTCAAGAAGAAGACAAAGATGTTATCACTTTGATCAACTCTCTAAGAGAAGAAATTGTTAAGCTCAAGAATGACAAGACGAAGCTTACAAGTGGCCTTGAGAAGTTCACCAAGGGTCACAACCTTCAAAGTGAGCTCTTGATGAACACCGTCATGAAGAATGACAAGTCCGGTATTGGGTTCAAGGAAAATCAAGTGATGAAGGCCAAGGTCAAGATTGAAGCTAAGAATTACTACAAGAACAAGTACAATGGCTACAATCAAGAGAAGCCAAAGCCCAAGCCAAGGAGATGCTTTGAGTGTGGACAAGTTGGTCACTTCGCATATGATTGCATGACTCCACCTCACAAGATCTTGCCCAAGCACACTAGGCCATTTGCTCATGATGCTCACTATGTCATCAACAAAGATTCCAAGGGTAGACCACTTGTGGTGTTTCTTGGACCACCAATGAAGAACAAGCCTAAAGTTCTTTGGGTTGCTAAGGAGTTGGTTGACAAGGCTATGGGACCCCGCACTAAGGGGGTTCCCAAACAACAAGCTTAACTCCAAGTTGCTTGTGTGTAGGTGAACTATAAGACCGGTGGGAGCCATTGGGTAATTGATAGTGGTTGCACTCAACATATGACCGGCGACCCCCGGATGTTCACCACACTTGATGAGGATTGTGCAAATCAAGACAAGATTACTTTTGCGGCTAATTCAAAGGGCAAAGTTCAAGGCTTAGGCAAAGTGGCTATCTCCAAAGATCAATCAATTTCCAATGTCTTGCTAGTACAATCATTGAGCTTCAATTTGCTATCGGTTGGTCAACTTTGTGATCTCGGGTTTCAATGTCTCTTCACTCCAAATGAGGTGATTGTGACCAAGATTGAAGATTCATCAATGATATTCAAAGGGTTCCAGCACAACAACCTCTACTTAGTGGACTTCACCTCAAATGAAGCTAATTTGCAAACTTGTCTATTCTCCAAGAATTCTTTGGGTTGGCTATGGCATAGAAGACTAGCACATGTGGGAATGTCAACCTTGAAGAAGCTTGTCAAGAAGGAGATGATTAGAAGAATCAAGGATGTGGCGTTTGAGAAGGATAAATTGTGTAGTGCTTGTCAAGCCGGCAAGAAAGTGGCAAACACTCATCCAACCAAAGCTTTCATGTCTACCTCAAGAGTCCTAGAGTTGCTACACATGAATCTATTTGGCCCTACCACCTATGCTAGTCTTGGAGGCAATCTCTATTGCTTAGTGGTAGTGGATGACTACTCTCGGTACACTTGGGTTTTCTTTCTTCAAGACAAGGGAGAAGTACAAGGCATCTTCAAAAAGTTTGCAACTAGAGCTCAAAATGAATTTGATGTGAATATCAAGAAGATTAGAAGTGACAATGGCACCGAGTTTGTGAACACAAAGATTGAAGATTATTGTGATGAAGTCGGAATCAAGCATGAGGTATCCGCTACATACACTCCACAACAAAATGGTGTAGTAGAGAGGAAGAACCGGACGCTTATCACTCTAGCAAGGTCTATGCTTGATGAGTACAACACTCCCGAGAAGTTTTGGGCGGAGGCCATCAACACCGCTTGCTATGCGGCAAACCGCCTCTTCATCCTATGATTATTGAAGAAGACCCCTTATGAGCTTGGCAATGGAAAGAAGCCGGATATATCCTTCTTCTAGGTATTTGGTTGCAAAGTGTACATCTACAAGAAGCGCCAACACTTGGGTAAATTCCAACGGCGGTGTGACATTGGTTTCCTTGTTGGATATTCACTTAAATCCAAGGCATATCGTGTATTTAACAAAGCCACCGGCTTAGTTGAAGAAACATATGACTTGGAATTTTATGAAACTAATGGCTCCCAAGGAGCGCTTGAGGATATTGATGTAGGTGATGAACCCTTGAGGGAGGCAATGAAAAATATGCCAATTGGTGCTATCAACCCGCAAGAGGTGGAAGAAGTTGAAGATGAAGCAAATCAAGATCCTTCTCCATCTCGCACGCCTCAAGTTGATGAATAAGATCAAGTGAGGGAAGCTCAAGAAGACACTCACATCCCTCAAGATCAAGCCGAGGCCGAAGCAAGCAATGTTGAAGCACCGCATCCCCCTCCTCAAGAGACAAATAGAAGATCAACACCTATCCTTCAAGCTCACCCCCATGATCAAATTATAGGGAGTCCATCAAAGGGAGTTATGACTCGCTCTAGACTTGCATCTTATGTTGAACATCACTCGTTTGTTTCCTTTGTTGAGCCTACTAGTGTTGAAGAAGCACTTGCGGATCCGGATTGGGTGAATGCCATGCATGAAGAACTCAACAACTTCACACGGAACCAAGTGTGGACACTTGAAGAGAAGCCAAAGGATGCAAGAATCATTGGTACCAAGTGGGTGTTTAGGAACAATCAAGATGATCAAGGCGTGGTTGTAAGGAACAAGGCAAGATTGGTGGCAAAGGGGGTCTCTCAAGTAGAAGGACTCAATTTTGGAGAGACCTTTGCTCCGGTTGCAAGACTTGAAGCCATCCATATCCTTTTGGCATATGCTTCACACCACAAAATGAAACTCCTTCAAATGGATGTGAAGAGCGCTTTCTTAAATGGTTTCATCAATGAACTTGTCTATGTCTCACAACCTCCCGGGTTTGAAGACCCAAACATGCCTAATCATGTGTATAGGTTGTCCAAGGCACTCTACGGATTGAAGCAAGCTCCAAGAGCTTGGTATGAGAGGCTAAGGGACTTCCTACTCAAGAAGGGTTTCAAGATCGGGATCGTCGACACAACACTATTCACCAAGAAGCTTAATGGAGAGATCTTCGTTTGCCAAGTATATGTCGATGACATTATATTTGGGTCAATAAACCAAGACCATTGCAAGGAGTTCGATGACTTGATGTCCAAGGAGTTCGAGATGTCAATGATTGGCGAGCTAACCTTCTTCCTTGGCTTTCAAGTGAAGCAAATGAGAGAAGGGACCTTCATCTCTCAAGAAAAATACACTCATGATCTACTTAAGAAGTTCAAGATGGAGGATTGCAAGCCAATCAAGACCCCAATGCCTACTAATGGACATCTCGACCTTGATGAGGGAGGTAAACCAATTGATCAAACTCTCTATCTTTCTATGATTGGTAGTTTACTTTACCTCACCACATCTAGGCCGGATATCATGTTTAGTTTGTGTATGTGTGCTAGATTTCAAGCAAGCCCTAAGGAGTCGCATCTCTGTGCGGTTAAAAGAATCCTTAGGTACATAAGGCACACCCCTAGCATGGGTCTTTGGTATCCCAAAGGAGCCCCCTTCCCACTAGTTGGCAATTCCGATTCGGATTATGCCGGGTGTAAGGTTGATAGGAAGAGTACCTCCAGCGGGTGCCACATGCTAGGAAGATCACTTATTTCTTGGTCCTAAAAGAAACAAAACAGTGTGGCATTGTCAACCGCCGAGGCAGAATACATTGCCATGGGAGCAAGTTGTGCACAAATCTTATACATGACCCAAACACTTCTTGATTACGGCGTTGTTTTAAAAGATGTTCCACTTTTGTGTGATAATGAAAGCGCCGTAAAGCTTGCTAACAACCCGGTTCAACACTCTCGCACCAAGCACATTGATATTTGCCATCACTTTCTTAGAGATCATGTGGCTAGGAAAGACATCACACTAGTTGGAGTTAAGAGCGAAGAGCAATTGGCGGATATCTTCACAAAACCACTCGATGAAACAACCTTTTGTAGGTTGAGAAGCGAGTTGAATGTGCTTGATCACTCAAACTTCACTAAAAAATGAGATTGTGTGAACTATGCATTCATTTGTAATATAACATGTTTAATTTGGTAATGCACATAGGCTTGGCTAACGCGGTTGAGATAACCGCCCTCAAAGCGTGTGACAAAGCTTAACCGCGGTTTAAACTTGCAAGCAACCTAGATTCAAATTCCGTATTGCATAGCATATGCATGTGTGTTGCTTCGTCGTTTCTTTTCGGTTAAGCTTGATCATCCTCTAGGCTCGTCACTTAGGGGGAGCATTCAAAGCTCTAGCTGCAGCTAATACCCCTCTTGTGCCCCTATGGTGATCCTTGGAGTTTTCTTGATCTATTTTCCTATGAAAACTAATTCTAGACTATGGCAAACTACTTCTAAATTGAGGGTTTGAGAGGTGGTTCTTATGCCAGGTCCAACAAGTGTTTCTTTTTGCTCTTTTGTGTTGGTACTTGGCTAAGAGAAAAGATTGGAGAGAAAAACAGGAAAATTCAAAGCAAATTGAGCATCGGACACCCTCCGGACCACTCTGCTTGGTCCGACGCCAAGTGGTCCGACGCTCTGTCCCTCTCTGCGTAATCTCCTCCAACCAAAGAATCCCATTGGACCACCCGTCCGACGGTCCTCTAGACCATGCCTCAAAGGTCCGGTACCTCAGTCAGAGCCAAACAGTTCAGTCAAAGGACCGTCGGACTCCTTCAGTTAGTCCGACGCGTCGTCCGATGCTCTAGTCCGGAGGTCGGTCCCTTCTTGTGTTGAATCTCATTTCTTCTCAAACCGTCGGACCACCCCACCGGACACTCCACCGGACCATGACGAGTGGTCCGACGCTCTGAAATTTTGTGATAACTCCTCCGCATCGGTTGTTTCTCTCGGTGTTTCTTCTCCACCGTCTGTACACCGCGCCGCCTCCTGTGCTCCGCCGCTTCGCCCACGCGCTCGTCCACGCTGCTCTCGCCGCTGGTGAGCACCTCACCGGAGTACCGCCCTAACTCCACCACACATTTCCCGTACTAGCTCTGCTCCTCACGCCCTCGCCTACTCCCAGCAGAGCAACGCCGCCACAGCACCACCACCGCCGCCATTCGCCGCCGCCAAAGCTCACCACCGAGGATCCATCTCACTGGCGAACAAGCACCACCACTGCTCTCCTCCACTTGCCAACCGAGAAGTCGTCCCTCCCTTAGGGTTTGTCCAAAACCTAGGGTTTGGGATTTCGTCGACGCTTCTCCTTGTCTTCGATCTTCGTCATCACCTCTTTGTTCTCTAGGGTATGTTCGTTGATCATGGTTTTAGCGATTTGTCTAGCTATCGACCACTCCATGCCTTAGTCATTTCAATCCAATCTCCAATTCACTAAATTCTCTTGTCAATTGATACTCACAGTTGGCAATTCATCCTCGTGGAGTGTGTTTTGGTGCTTGAGTTGCTCTAATTAGATATGCTCACTTACCTCAGGTACCATGGCAGTGTTTCATTCTATCTCTTATCTAGATGCTTGCTTCTATACAGTATCTCGTCTCTAGAATTATATATGCTTATATAATTTTCTATCTAATTCTTTCTAGAAGCAGCAGTGGCAGTATAAACTCGGGGCAAAGCTCGCGAGTATGGATTGAGGCAAAGCCTCAGAAGGTTCAGTCCAGTGGCTTGGCAAGCCTCTCTTAACAGTTGTGATTGATCAGTGACAGTGGTGCTTGTGAAAGTTGATTCTTGTCAGTGGTTCTTGCAGTTGGTTTGTGACTCTGGTTCTGACAGTTAGCTCTGGTCAGTGCTCTCTTTGTTTATCAGCTATGGCTCGTGAATCTCGTGCTCGTGTCAATGGTAGCGTTCTACCCTTGCGCGGGTAGAGGGGGAGCAATACCTTGTGAGGTACTCCAACGAGGACTAGGGGAGTGTGTCGACACCTCAATACCTCGGGAAAACATCGTTGCGTCAATGAGAATTCCTTTTCCCTAGCTCTTTACATTTCCGCATTACATTCCGTCTTGTTCTTTCCGTTGCTACTAGAATTGCTTAGGTTGTTTTTCAATTCCATGAACTGCTACCGCTTTCTAGCTAGGACACACGACCGGTAGGTACTAGGGGTGATTGCCATTTGATAGGTTTTCATATTTGCTTTAGAAATTTAAAACAAGCCCAATTCACCCCCCCCCCTCTTGGGCATCTTGATCCTTTCAAAACCCTTCTCTTGTAATCTCACTAGAGTTCCTTTTGAACTCCTCTCAAAACTTCTTGACTCGTGAAAGGAACTATTTTCCTTTTATTCTCCGTTACATCAAATTCCACTTAAATCTCTTTTTGAATACCTTCACATGAATCTGAATCCGTATGAAATAAAAATATGGAAATCCATTTATCCTTTCCTCTCTCCCTCCCTTTGGCCCAGCCACCGCGTAGGCCCACCCTCGGCCCAACTGGCCCAACCAGACGCCCCACCCCCAAACCTTAGGAGCAGAGCACCCCTGCCTCCCAGCCGCCGCCACCACGGCGCAAGCCGCGCGGCCGACCGCGCGCGACCCCACGCGACTCCGCGCCTGCACCTCGGCTTCCGCATCCACGGATGGACACCGTGTGCCCCCTCCAGCGGCACAGACGCCAAGGCAGGCGTCCACAACCAGCAGCCGATGCGCTGTCTCCGCCACGTCAGGCCGTCGCGGACGCGCTCGCCACCAAGCGCCCCTACCGGCGTGACCTGCTGACCACCACCGCGTCGAGCTCATCATCCGCTGACGCGCCGCCCCGCCGTGACATCACCTCAGCTGAGCGCCACCGTGTCGTCGACGTGACGCCCGCGACATCACCCGAACTGCTTCATCTCGCTCCGCCGACCACTGCACCTACACCGACGCCGCGACCATACCCCGGCGTCAATGACTTTCCTGACGCCAAGCTCCTCGCTACTCTCGTCGATCCGCTGCTGGTGAGCCTTCCAGCACCGTAACCCCACCCTTCTCATCTCGCTGGCTACTGCCTAAGCCCGGCCTTCGCACCGCTACTCTTCACTGCTGCAGGAATGCTTTGACCCCGCATCGCTATTTGCCGGAGCTCCGACGCCCCAGCCCACCTGTCGATCTGTCCAGCCTTCGTGCCGTGGAATTTCTGTTGCAGGGAGGAGCATCCATGCTATCCCGGATTCCCCATTGGATCCTTGCAACCACCCAGCCCGTTGTCGTTCCACCTATCCAGATCGCGCTTTCAGAACCCCGCCGACACCATCCTCACGTCGGCAAGAACCCTTGTTTTTCACTTGTTTCATACTGTCATGTCACACTTGATATAAATCCATCTTCTTCCTATGTTGTGTCGTCGTGCCGGTCTATTTATCTCAGTTGCTATGGAATTGTGCCACTTTAGCCCTGTGGTGATGGACCCTCCCCCGTGTGTGGTTTTGTGTATTGGATCTTTATTTGTGTTGCCTGTGGATCGAGCCTTTGAGCCAATCGAGAGCGATCCGTTTGGTTGTTCGGTCGTGGTTTCGTCCCACCGTGGACGTAACACCAGGCACGATCTCCTCTCGTGTGTTGTTGCCCCATTGAGACCGACCCTTGCTCTAGCAGTGCCCCTAGGTTTTGGCCAAGTGGCCCTAGCATCCTATGCCTGTGTTTATTTTGACCAGTTATTGCCCGTCCTTTTGAGAGCTCCATGACCAAGCCTAGTGAGATGTATGATAGTCGTGAGACTGTAGGAAGCCAACCGGAAGAAGGTAGAGCTCATGGCCGTGAGTTGTCTTGCCATGACCATCGGGCTCTATCTCCTTTGTGTATCGCAATCCTGCCCACCCCGTATGCTTGCGCCACCTTGACCATAGCAATTCTTTGGTTCTTACGGTGACAACCGCACTGTCGTGAACCTGAGGGATTGTCTTGTTTTGTTACCGTTGCCCAGAGGTCGTGGTGCCCTACGAGTCGGTATGGACTGAGAAACCGTGAGCCATGTCCCTATGATCCTTCGACCCTTGTCCATACCCATGGCATGTTGGTCGAGAGATTACGAAGACGGTCCCCCGTCAATCCCTGTCGATCCAGTAAGATGTGGTGTGAGCCCTTTTGTTCCAACGTCTTTGGTTCATGTCCATTGCCATGACATGAGGATCGAAGCCCCGAGGAACCCGAGCCCTGTCGCTGGTTTATTTCCGTTGGTCTTTTGTCCTTCTCTTTGATTGCCGTCGGATGCTATGACGAGTGGATGAAAGTAAGGTGGATCATATTCTTAACATTCTTAATTGGTTCTTTCGTGCTCAAGCCCATGTATGCTTGTACCTATTTTTGGATCGTTGGAATTGAGCTTTGCGTGTTCTGTTGTGTGTCACTCCTTTCCAATGTCGTGTCTTCAACCATGGTGCGTGGATTGGAAGAAGTATACCAGTAGTACTTTTGGCTCTCTTGTTTCACTCATCGGTTCACGTCGGGTACGATGACGTATGAACCAAGAGAGTGATCGGATTTATTCTTAGCCCGCTCTGTTCGATCCCGTCCTTACTATGACGATCGGATCAAAGATCGGACTACCCTTTCGAGTTGGTAAAGCTATGGTCTGTATCATGCTCTCAAATCCATGTGAGTCGACCCGATCGACTGTTATAAAATTGTTCCTACCGAGAACATGATATAGACAACCTAGCCAACTTGTTTCCTATTTCTTCAGTCCCATTATCATTTACTTGTGCCAATCTCTATGGCATGTAAGTCGATGTATTGTGGGACCAAGTCACAACTCTTGCGTCTTGCGTGTTGTTCGTTCTTCCTATTTGCGCTTAGCTGTGACTGATGGAACATAAGGCTACAGGAGTTGAACCCTGTTGAGCTCGTCTTTTCTTCCGCTTGCAGTCCTTCGGTTCTTGTCTAATCCCATGACCCTTGGATCGAAAGACCACAGGCCGTGGTGTATGTCTAAGTTAAGCTAGTGTACATGCCGTTTTCTCTTGATGCCATACAGGTCGACACGATTGACCCAGGAAGTGTGGCTACGAGGCCGTGACCTGAGCTTATACTTAGCAGACAACCACTTGTGTTTCCTTTTGAGCCCAAGGAAAGCGGATAACCACCGCGAGGGCTAAATCTTTTGATGTCTCGTGTGGTTAGCTGTTCTTCTAGTGTCGCTGCCCTTTAATTTGGATCTTGGTCAAGGATTGATTATTTTCTGCCTTGTTTATCGCTTTGTCGAGGTAGTTGCATTGCGGGCGATGCTGATCAGACCGGAGATCCATAGGAGGCAGAAGGCGTGAGCCGCAACCAGATGTGGATGATCTTGGATCTAACATGAACAGGTGTCACACCCCACCCCCCTCGTAGAACCTATTACGCATGCTCACATGTTACATTTTCTAATAATGAATGATTAAGCAATGCATAGGTTGCATGGTAGTTTATTTGCTCAAGCCTTTACCTTGACGAAACCTTTACCCTGCTACCTTGCAATAAGATAGACGCACACTTGCTTGCCCTATATATAAGATTACTACTACTACTACTCTCACATATTGATGAGATGATGATGATGATGAGGCACGTGGTGCCGGAAAGAGGGGAGAGTGTTGTGTGTGTCTTGGGTGCGTGTGGTGAGGGTTTTGTCGGCCAAGTGAGGATGATGACTAGCCTTGGGCAAGTCTTGCCGGGAGAGCTACCTGAGCAATCCCTTGATCGTTGTTGACACCGTTTTTCAACGTGTCAAATGAGCTAAGGCTTGACTAGTCAACAACTGTTTTCTATCGGCATCGGGAAATCTTGAGCCAATATTGCCGATGGGAATATACTGCGAGAAGGCTAAGTGTGCTGCTGATGGAAGCTGGATGATCCTCGTCGACAAAGGTTGATTGGTGAGGTCGGATAGCTTAAGCTATGAAGTTGCTGATGCCGATTGCCGATGAGAGGTCATTGCCGATTACCGAAGGGTGGTTACCGATTGCCGATAGGGAGTGATTGGTGAAGATAGCACAAGGTCGCTAATCGGGAAATGTTGCCGATTGCCGATCGGGAAAGTATTGCCGATGCCGATAGGCGTGACTTAGCTCTTGGTGGCAGCAGAAGATTACAGGTGGTCAAAGAAGGAAGGCGCGGATTAAAGGGATCTGCCGATGGAAACTTTCCATCGAAGAGGAGTATAAGGAAACTGGTGTTTTCTACTAGTATTATTATAGTAGTTTGAGTCCGACTCTTGCATGAGTTGTTTATTTTCCTTTAAAATAGGTGTGTTTGTCTAGGAAATAAATATTGTTACCTGGCTCCTGCGCGAGTCAATTTCCTTAAAAGTAGGAGTTTGTTTTAGGAAGGATACGTGTCGTGTCTTTGTACAACTCTCCATGCGGGAGTATAAATATGTGCCCGAGGGCCATGGAAAAGACAATCAATCCAATCAAAAACAAACCAATTTTATCTTATTCTACTTTTTATCGCAATTTACCCTTTTTGCATTAGTTATAGCTTTTAACGAGTTCTTCAAGCTTCGACGGGCTGCATCACCTTGATCTCCGTCAAATTCTTGCAAGTTCCGCGTGGGAGTATCTCTGAGCTTTGGCATTCCGGGCGCATCGCTGTTTGCCTCGTTCAGCTCTGCTCTAGTTATCCTTGATCAATCTGAGCCTTGACGTCCGGGCGCATCGCTGTCGTCTCGTTCAGTTTTGTTCTAGTTATCATCCTTGTCGATTGATTGGTCAAATCGACTGGCACGCCTCCGGAATACCGAGCTTTGGGTAATAGCCCGAGGTGTTCGCAAATCCTGACGCTTTTTGTGTCAACACCTCTTTTGGCACGCCCAGTGGGACCCGATCATACAAATCTACACATCTATCATGGGTGATCACGCAGACGTCAACCAGAGGAATGTCATTGAAGTCTCTGCGGCCGATCTGAAAGATGATCAGAAGCAGGCCATGGAGCGGGCCATGCTAATTATATCTGAAGTCCTTCAGCCTCAGCAGGAGCGGCGAAGCAATCCAGAAGCAAGATCCGTCGTTGCCACGGCAGGTCACGTACGACGCCAATCCTAGTAAGCTACAGGAGATGGTTAATGCCGCTGTAAGTCAAGCATTAATTAGCCACTCCAGCGTGCTGTCCAATACCGTCTACAACGCTGTTACGCAATCATTCAAGGAAGGGCATGCACCGCGATATGTCGGTCCAGCGTACCATCAACCTGGATTGGCATCTACGAGCCCATCGGCAGCCCCAATGGCGTCTTCCACCCCTGTGGAATTGTCTGCCGATGTGGCTACATCACCAAGACCGAACGCTGGCGGTGTCACCAAGCTCAACCCAGATCCAGCCGCGTCGGCAATTTCAGGACCAGCCCCTGCTAACTGGTGGGGATACGGTATGCCTCCGAATCTATACGCTGGTTCTAATCTGGTGCAGGGAGACGGTTCGGCTTGGAGGAACTCCACGGCATCGGCAACGCAGTCACAGCCGATGGCCCATATGATGCACAACTCTGCGCCTGCTCCAACCATACAAGTGCCATCAGATGATCTCCAAGTAATTCCCAAGATACCCCTAATGCCACCATCGGCAAGCTCTGTGTCGATGCAACACATTATAACCACTGGCAGTCAATCTCTGGTGGCAAATTCTCAAGCTGGAGTGTCGGTTCCCCAAGGTAATCTGGTGATTGATTGCTCCAGAATACAAGAGCCACATGCTCCGGTCGGTTATCAGCCATCGGTAAGTCAGATGCCGATGCTTTATAATCCTGGATGGGTCAACCAGCCGCCGGCTCAGCAGCCTGGCGTGTCAATGTATCATTATGGAGGCCCAACTTACACTCAGAGCAGGCCATCGGTATCGCAACCGATGAATGTGACGGTTCAGCCAAATCCGCCAAGTGTGCAGAACTATCCATCGGTAAGTCAACCGATGCATAGTGTTCAGATGACTGGTGCTGCGCCCGCGACTACTACGCATATTCAAGAGGCGCATCAACCGACTCCACCAGTCGACAACCAGCCAATGAGTCGGCAAGAGCAGGATGCATACTGGGTCGGTAAGATTGCCGAAGTCATGAAAGAGCAATTTGGCATCAAACCCAAGGTCAACACGTACTCTTATCGGACTCCATACCCTCCTGCATATGACTTGATCCCTCTTCCAAATCGGTACAAAGTGCCCAATTTTACCAAGTTCTCCGGCCAAGACGACACGTCAACAATGGAGCACATCAACTGCTTCATTATCCAGTGCGGAGAAGCTGCCAGTAGGGAGGAATTAAGGGTGAGATTGTTCTCTTCATCATTTTCTGGATCAGCATTCACATGGTTCATATCGCTGCCTCCAAATTCGATAATTACATGGGCCGATCTGGAGAGGTAGTTTCACAAATACTTCTTCGCTGGTATACATGAGAAGAAGCTTACCGATTTGGTCAAGATGAGGCAACGCAACGACGAATCGGTGGAAAGCTGTGTGCAAAGGCTACGGGACGTGAAGAACAAGTGCTATAGTCTGGTGCTTGATGATCGGCAACTAGCAGATTTGGCCTTCCAAGGATTACTGCCGCACATCAAGGACAAGTATGCGTCCCAAGAATTTGACAGTCTAAGTCACCAGGTGCAAAGGATTGCTGATCAAGACATCAAAGCCTTTGAGCCCAGGAAGACTTGGAACAAGAAGGTGACCTTCATCGGGAAAGAAGAAGACTCTGGGTCGGATGAAGAGCTGAATGTCGACGCGGCCGAATGGGTGAAGGATAAGAAGCCTGTGTCTTGTCCGTTCGGCCAAAAAGAGACTGAAAGGTTCACCTTCGATATCACCAAGGCCGATAGAATGTTTGACTTATTGCTGCAAGAGGGGCGAATCAAGTTGGCGCCCAACCAAGTAATTCCATCGGCCGAAGAGCTCAAGAAGATTAGGTACTGCAAGTGGCATAATGCAACCTCACACAGTACCAATGACTGTAAAGTATTCAGGCAGCAGTTGCAGTCAGAGATTGAATCTGAGCGTATTAAGTTTGAAAACTCTAAAGTCCAGAAACCGATGAAGATAGATCAGCACCCATTCCCAAACAATATGGTGGAGATCAGTGAAAAAACCAGAGTGCTGACATCGGAAGCTGCCAGGAGAAAACTCATCGGTAGACCCTAGCCACCAAGTACCTGAGCACGACACGAGAAGGTTTGCCGATGACAGAAAGGGTAAGAAGATTGCCAATGAAGGCAGTAGCGCCAATAGGACTTCTAGAGTTGTGATCACACACAGCCGGCCAAGGCGAGATCATCGGCAATCACGTGAAGAACGGTATTGGCAGGAAGAAGAGGAGCATCGGGAATGGCTTCGACACAAGGACCACTGGAGGTGTCCCTTCTTCGTCCACTGCTGGGAAGAAGGCATCAAACTGCCCACTGCCGATAACTGTTCGGAGTGCAATGGGTACTACGCAGCCGATCGGTCAGGTAAGAGACCTTGTTTTGATGATCAGGCACCCAAGTACGCCAAGCCGCTCGGAGAGAACAGATCGGCACATGACCGACTGGGGGGCAACCTCAGTGCCCATGATCGGCTTGGCAGACGTGTTGATTAGGAGGAGCTGGAGGAGATGGCCAATGCTAGAATTCCTGACGAAGAGATATTCTCCAGAGATCCCAACATCGGAAGAAGTGCCGATGTAAGCAGTGGGAAGCGGCACCAGCCTGTCTGGAAGACCAAGCTTCCTCCATGGTGCCCTAAGGGTTTGACCAAGACCCAGAAGAGGAGGATTCAGCGCCAGTGCCGCGACGACCTGTACGACGATGTAGAGCCCTCGAGGGAGAAGCAATGGAGGCCGAAGCGCAAGGACAGGGATCCATCGGCAGACATAAACATGGTTGTCATGTTGCCGATGGAGTTCATGGCACCCGTCAGTGATGATGAAGAGACTACCGATATGGCGCAATTGATGTTTGAACCGATGACGGCTGTCTTCGAAAAGCCCGCCGATGATGAAAGGCAGCACTTAAGGGCTCTGTTTGTTAAGGGCAAGGTGGATGGTCAGCCGATGACCAAGATGCTAGTGGATGGTGGCGCGTCGATCAATATAATGCCATATGTCGTGTTCAGAAAGCTTGGCAAAGGTGACCAGGACTTAGTCGAGACCGACATGAAGCTCAAGGACTTCGAGGGCAACGTGTCAACAGCCATGGGGGCCGTATGTGTTGACTTAACCATCGGCAGTAAGACTTTGCCGACAACGTTCTTTATGATCAGCGCCAAGGGTACTTACAACTTGCTCCTCGGAAGGGATTGGATCCATGCTAATTGTTGTATCCCTTCTACCATGCATCAGAGTCTGGTACAGTGGATCGGGGACAGAATTGAGGTCGTCCGCGGTGAAGCCCCATCTACTATTGCATCGGCAGAGTTGGAAACTTATGAGCAGACCAGGTGTATATCTAGCGAAGCCTAGGATACAGAGTTCCTCAAAGTTGCCGATTACCGCATCAAGCCGATCCAAGCAGTCGGTCCTGAGGAGGAGTCTTAATGGATCAGTTCGCCGATGACAGAAAATTGGGGCAGGGCTTTACGTCTGCCGATGTCTTGCTCGAGATCGACATCGGCGATGGTAGTAAACCTAGGCCTACTTTTATTAGTGCTAAGTTAGATTCCCAATGTAAGCGGCAGTTAACCGATTTATTGAAAGAGAATAAAGATTGTTTTGCTTGGGATTACACAGAGATGCCTGGTTTAGACCGATCGATAGTTGAACATCGGTTACCCATCAAGTCTGGTTTCCAACCACATCGGCAACCCGCGCGCCGATGCAATCCTACTATTTTACCCGACATCAAGGCTGAGATTACAAAGTTAATCGAAGCTGGATTTATTCGGCAATGTCGATATGCCGATTGGATTTCTAACGTGGTTCCTGTGTATAAAAAGAATGGAAAACTTCGTGTTTGCATTGATTTCAGGAACCTTAACAAGGCCACACCGATGGATGGCTACCCGATGCCCGTTGCCGATCTGCTGATCGATGCCGCTGCTGGACATCAAGTTATTAGCTTCATGGATGGTAATGCTGGGTATAATCAAATATTCATGGCTGAAGACGACATATCCAAGACTGCTTTCCGATGTCTAGGTCATGTTGGCTTATTTGAGTGGGTGGTCATGACTTTTGGCTTGAAAAACGCCGGTGCTACTTATCAGAGGGCGATGAATTTTATCTTTCATAAGTATATCGGCACAATAGTCGAAATCTACATTGATGACGTGGTGGTTAAGTCTGGAGACTTCCAGAAGCATCTTGCCGATTTGCGGAAAATATTAGTGTGCATTTGGCGTATCGGCAGGGCAGTTTCTGGGTTTCATGGTGCATCAGAGAGGCATTGAAATCGGTAGAAAGTCCATTGATGCAATTAACAAGGTGGCTGCTCCTACGAACAAGACTGAGTTGCAGTCCTTGATCGGCAAGATTAATTTCATCAGAAGGTTTATATCTAATCTGTCTGGTAAGATTAAATCTTTTAGCCCTTTGTTGAAATTAAAAGCCGATCAAGAGTTTACATGGAAAGAAGAGCAGCAGTCAGCCTTAGAGGAGATTAAAAAATACTTAGTGAATCCTCCAATCTTGGTTCCACCTCAACACGGGAAGCCTTTCAGGTTATATTTATCTGCCGATGACGGTGTTATCAGGTCAGCCTTGATTCAAGGAACGTGTAATATATTACTTGAGCAGGAGATTGGTGGATGCTGAAACCAGGTATTCGGCCATAGAGAGATTGTGCTTATTATCACACCCAGTTTTAAAGGCAAAACGGGATGCAATAATCTTATGTGTGCCCAGAGATCAGTCACACACATAAGCCGACAAATTATCAAAATTGTATCATCACAAGTGTTTAATACATAGCGAATGAGTATTTAAATAATATCTATTACAGAACAGCGGAAATAAGATAACTCTCGCGAAGCTCCATAACACAGGGACGTCAACTGGTTGACCCCAAACCTAGAAGTCCTCTAGAAACTCCTCATAACTCTGGTAATCTGGTACCCATCCGGGATTTTTATCCAAATATGAAAGAAATGAACAAGCGTAAGTACTTTCGTACTCAACAAGTAAACATGGGGTTCATGAGGCTCAAAAAGATATGACACTGGTTAAACTGCATTAGCTTTTAAGTTATCACAGTTTTAGCATATGATAGCATCAATATAACAACAGCCCAATAACCATATGATCGAGTAAACATGAATAAAGAATAGCAATCTAGTAAATGAAAGATTAAGATCATTCTGTTCCATAAGAATTCCAGGCCGCTCGTATTCGTGAGCACGGCTAATATATCAGTTTAACACTCTGCAGCGTTTGTACACTTTACCCATGAGTCGTGTTTGTCCAAATGCCCCGGGATCATGACTCCCTTCACACTACCGAGGTGAGCGGGCAGGAACACTATGAAGTCTTTCAAAGGGGTTCGCTGACATACCACGGACAGTACGGATCCACGGGCAAGGGGTATATAGGAGCCCGTCGGTGGTACACACACGCAGCGGTCCCCACTCCAGCCGCTCCGCAACCGCTTGTCAATGGCAACTTTCATGAACTGCCGCATGCGAGAGAGTGACCCTAATACTGAACTAAAGCCAGAGCCATATAGCCCCCATGGTTGTACTGTATGTCCCGGGTGATCGCTTACGGAGGTTCTAGAGCATCTCAAAAACTGTGCTCTAGATCACCCTAATCCATGTTGCTAAAAAGCAGATTTGAGCATCATTGCATAAGTCGTTAGTCAGGTTTACATGATCATGGTTATTTCTCGAGAGCACTAGCTTGATCTACCCAAATGCATAACTTCCCAAGGTGACAAGGTATAAGGTACAAAGCTATGGTGAAACTAAATAGGATATCAAGGAAACGCATGCAATCATGAATTAATGATTTAAGTGATTAGGACAACAAGGATGATCCCATGAATACTTGCCTTGCTCAAAGGGCTCCTGCTGATCCTGCTCAAAGAGAAACTCTTGATCTCCCACGTACTGCTCACCGTCTGTACTCGATCACCACATCACATGCAATCATACAGAGGCATACATGCAAGCAAACAAGGCTATTGATTAGAACAGTACACCAATCACAATAAAACAAAAGTAAAGGTTTATAAAACACATCTACGTCTCACTACGATCACAAAGACGCTTGAATCACAAAAAACGGAGCTATAACGGAAAAGTCATGATTTAAACGGGATTTTGAATAGAGCAAGATTAAAGCATTACGGAAATAATTTTCTTTGATTTTCAAAAGTTATTAACATAGATGAAACCTATACTACTGGATAGAGCATGAAAATACGGATCTAACGCAACTTGAACGGAGCGATTTGGATTTAAAATGAACAATTTATAAGCAATTGAAATAGAGTGGCAAATCTGTAAATAGAATTTTCCTTTATATTTTAGAAATAAAATGAAACAGAAAAGAAATACGTCTTCCAGAACCGAAAACGTATTAAGGGAATACGCCAGCTAGACCGCGGGTTCAGTCTTTAAAAAGAACGGGGTTTGTTTTGCAAAATCACCAGCCGAAGGGGTATGGTGCGTCGTGGATCGTCCGATTAGAAACGGACGACCCAGATTAGATCGCCGAGGGAGAGGGGTGGCGCGCGGTGGCCGGAGATGAAACAGGCGGTGGCGCCATGGCCGGTGAGCGACGGCGCGGTGCGATTTGGCAATACAGTGCACCATTCTCCATGAAATCAGGACGGGGAGAGAGAGGGAGATACGGCGAATACACTGATGCACTTGGTTGAGTCGATTAAGCACGGTAATGAGCGGTCCACGCGGCACAGCGGCTCGGCGTTGTCGGGAAACGTGGGGAAGTGTTCTAGCGAGCGAGGCAGAGAGAGCAGAGGGGGTTGGCGGTGTCGGTAGGCCTTGCTTACCACGTGTGGGGCTCGGGAAGCAGGCGGAGGGAGTGGGGGTGCTTGCCCATGGCGGAACAGCGACGGCGGCTCTGTTCGCGGGCGGCGGCGGCTCTGGTGGTTTCTGCAGTGCTCCGAGGGCTAGGTGAGGGCGAAAGGGGTGTGGGGGACGGCTTTTATAGCTCTGAGACGCGGCCGTTATGGAAGGGAACAATCCCGCGGCGGATTCGGTCGCAAGGGAAAGCGGCGGCGCAGAAAGGAAAGGGAGGGGAAGAGGAGGGAAGAAAGGAGGGGATCGGTGGCGGCGCTTGGCGTGCACGTCACGGCTCGGTGACAGTTATGGGAAGGGAGGTTCCCCTGCTCCAAATCGAGCTCGGCAGAGAGAGATCCACCGGTGCGGGGAGGAAAAGGAAAGGGAGCGAGAGGGAGAAGAAGGAAGGGGAGGGATGGCGCTGACAGGTGGGACCTGTTCGTCAGCGGGGAAAGGGAACTGACTGGTGGGGCGGCTACGTCAGTGAGAGAGAGGGAGGGAGTGCGGGAAGGCACTGGGCCGGGGAAAGATGGGTCGGGCAGAGCCCATTCGGCAGGGAGGAGGGAGTTGGGCTGGGAGAAGTGGCCTGTGGGCCAAAGTGAGGAGGAGGGGGAAAAAAGAATAGAAAATGTTTTTCCTTTTTAAATTTTGAATTTCCAAACCTTTTTCAAATAAACTTTGAATTCAAGTTTGAACTTTGCAAACACCAGACAAACCAAAAGCTATGCATCAGAATGAATGCAACACAAAGCTTCTACATGATGATCATTTTTATTTCATGAAATATAATTATTTTCCTAGGTTATAATGCCCACACAAAAATGCATTTAGGTTGTTTGTAATCTATTTTTGAAAAATGCAAAATTTTGGGTGTTACACTTATGTTTATATTTCTCTTGTATTAAATTGAGGCATTATTTACTATCGGCTGAATGCACTGTTATCTGCAAAGATGATGTGGTCAAGTACATGTTGTCAATGCCGATTTTGAGTGGACGAATCGGTAAGTGGATTTTGGCACTGTCTGAGTTTGACCTGAGGTATGAATCGGCTAAGGCTGTTAAGGGTCAGGTGATGGCCGATTTTGTTACTCAGCATTGCAGTATGGTGAGCTTTGTTGAAATTGCTCCTTGGGCTTTATTCTTTGATGGGTCTACGTGCAAGGATGGAGCAGGTATCGGTATTCTCTTGATTTCACCCCGAGGACAGAAGTATGAGATCTCGTTGCCGATTGTTGCTACTTCAACAAACAATCAGGCTGAGTACCAGGCTTTACTCAAGGGGTTGGAATTACTTAGGGAAGTGCGTGCCGATGCTGTTGAAATCTTCGGTGATTCTATGTTGGTGATTAACCAATTGATCGGGACGTATGAGTGCCGAAGTGAAGTTTTGATCGCTGCCCATGAACGGTGTTTGCAGTTGTTGAAGGAGTTCAAAGAATATCGCCTTGAGCACATCCCAAGGTTGCATAATGAAGAGGCCAATCGGTTAGCACAAAATGCCTCAGGGTATCAACCGATTCAAGAAGTCACGCCATCGGTAACAGTTGCCGATGACTGGAAAAAGGAGATTGCCGATTACTTGAGGGATCCATCTAGGAAAGTTGAAAGGCGTCTAAGGTTCCAAGCTACTAAGTATGTGCTCCTTGGCGATGAGTTGTATTATCGGACGATTGATGGAGTTTTGCTTAAATGTCTTGGCAAAGAGGAATTGAAAGAGTTGATGGGTGAGATCCATGAAGGTGTATGTGGAGCACATCAATCGGCATTCAAGATGAAGTGGATGATCAGTCGGAATGGATATTATTGGCCGACAATTCTTGAAGATTGCTTCAATTATTTCAAAGGGTGCCAAGACTGTCAGAAGTTTGGTAATGTGCAAAGGGCACCTGCATCGGCAATGAATCCTATAATTAAGCCTTGGCCGTTCAGAGGATGGGCTATTGATCTCATCGGCCAAATTTATCCGCCATCGAGCAAGGGGCACAAGTTATACTTGTTGCTACCGATTACTTTACTAAGTGGGTCGAAGCGATTCCTTTGAAGAAGGTGACATCGGCAAACATGGTGGATTTCGTCAAAGAGCACATTGTTTACCGATTTGGTATTCCTCAGACCATTACTACCGATCAGGGAACTATGTTCACATCGGGAGAATTTGATGAGTTTGCTGCTAGCATGGGTTTCAAGGTGTTAAACTCTTCTCCTTATTATGCCCAGGCTAATGGTCAGGCCGAAGCCACTAATAAGGGGGTTATCAAGCTTATTAAGCGCAAGATTGAAGAAAAACCTAGAAGGTGGCATGTGGTGCTAAACGAGGCTTTATGGTCATATCGGATGGCTTGTCATGGTGCAACCAAGGTTTCGCCGTATCAGTTGGTCTATGGACATGATGTTGTCCTGCCTTGGGAAATCAAAACTGGTTCTAGGCGATTATCTTTTCAGGATCAATTGATGACCGATGATTATATTACTCTGATGAAAGATGAATTAGAGGATTTAGCAGGTCATCGGTTGAGGGCATTAATTAGCATTGAAGAGAATAAGAGGAGGGTTGCCAGATGGTATGACAAAAAAGTAAAGGTGAAGGAGTTTGCCGATGGTGATTTAGTTTGGAAGTTGATTTTACCGATCGGGACTAAGAGTTCTAAATTTGGAAAGTGGTCCCCTAATTGGGAGGGTCCTTATCGGGTAAAACAGTCTGCTCCTGGTAATGCTTACATTTTGGAAACTCTCGAAGGAGTTGCGTTCCCTAGAGCGATCAACGGCAAATACTTAAAAAGGTATTACCCTAGCATATGGGTAGATGCATAGTGCTCAGTTGAATGCCGATGAAGGAAGAGTTATATAAACATCGGTAGAAATAAACTAGTGTTATATTACAAGTCAAAATCAAGCATCAGAATTATGTTTGCCGATACAACAAATGGATTACAACAAAGAGTGGATGACTGATATCGTATGCAGGCGAATTTGCTCTATCTCATCCATCTCTTTAGCATCGACATCGGCAGAACCCTCGACCGGCTTGACTTTCTTCTTCCACAGGATGGCTTGTCGAGCGTTCTGGTCCCTTTCTTGCTGCAGAACCCTGATGGAATCTGATAGTTGGGTCTTCTTCTGGTTGGCTGCGGTCAAGGCCTCCTCAACCTTTTGTAATTCGGCTAATAATTCTTCTTTCTTTGCCGATAACTGAAGGACTTCTTGGTCGAGGCTGTTGATGGAGACTTCTGCTTGACCGATGCTCTTGTCCTTCTCATCAGCGATATTTTTAAACTTCAGCTTCTCTTCCTCGCTCTTGGCTTGGGTGGCCCTATCGACAATACGACGCAAAAGCTTTTGATACTGGATCTGTTTGATGACGAGGAAGGTTGCCTGGAGAAGGACTTCCGCCATATCGGCAGGGAGATGATCTTGGATATCCTTGAAGACAATCCTTGCTGCCGATGAATCCCGAATGAGCTGGGACGTATCTTGTAGTAGCAAGGAAAGCAACTCTTCCAGCATGGATTTGATCTGTGCCGATAAGGTTGGGACCGAACTCTCCTCTTCGCCCTCATCGGGGATGTCGACCGCAAAATAAAACAGACTGTCTGTTTGGATGAGGCCTTGGCGTTCGTCTTCATTCTGAGGGTTCAAGCTATAGGAGAAGAGACTATCCGGAGAGTCCTGAGCCTAGAAACAAAGGGTTTAAAATATGCCGATTGTAAAATTATATCATAAGCTTTAGAATGATCAACTCACCATTTTGAAGCGGACCTCTTGCCTAGGGCTTGGTATACTGGACGGTCCAGCTTCATCTCGAACATCGGCGGCGGATGCCAATGATTGGGCCCTTGTTGGAGAAGCAGCCGACACCGCTGGTGCTGGTGTTGTTGCCGGCGTCGCTTCCGAGACGGTGGCCGGTTCTTGTGGCGGTGACCCCACTCTATCATCAGGGACTTCGGCCAACGGTGCCGATGCCGACGTTGCCTGTGCTGCTACGGCGGGTGGAGTTGTTTCTTCGCTGGGCAGTCTGGCCGATGGTGCCGATGATGATGCCTCCGCTATTGTAGCGGGCGGAGTTATATCTTGGTCTGGGACATCGTCCACCGGTTGATCAGGCACGCTCACCGATGGAGGTTCTGCCGATGACCCGCCAGCGGTTGGAGCAACTGGGGCCGATGAGGGTTGCGTTGATGGCGCATCGGCAGTTGATGGTGCAGCTGGAGCCGATGGCGAAGGAGAAGCCAGCCTCAGGCGCCTCTTTTTCGTTGGTGTAGCGGCAGGGGAGCCAACCCGCTTGGACGAAGACCGGGGGGCATCGGCAGCTGGGCTGGAAGGTGCTTGTCTGCTGGAAGCAGATGCCGATGACCATAGAGCCTGAAAAGTATAAAACAAGTTATACGAGATGGAATGTTGCCGATGAAACAGTATGTAATCGATACGGGTAAAGATGGATTTAATGCATAAACCCGCGTCAGGGCAACGGCAGCGGCCGATGTAGCCTGGGATTTTGTAGGTGGCGGCGTAGGTACCTGTTGAGGTGTGAAGGCAGCCAGCGTCGGAGCTTTGGTGCCGATGATGGATATGGGGCCCATTATCCGAAGATTGAAGGGCCTGCCGCTGTTGCTCATTGTGGGGATCGGATCATCGGCCTGTCAAGCGCAAAGGAGTTGACTGCCGATGACGAAAGTAAAGTAATAAAAATACATCGGATGGAAGACTTACTGCGTCATCAGGGATGATGTAATCGGCGTCAATCAGGTGCCGATAGTAGTGCGAAGACTTGGCAAATAGCTGGCACTTCCACTCTTGCCACCAAGACTTGTACTCGTTGGTGATGAAGGAGGTTGGCGACCAGGAGGACAAGTCTATATCTGACGTATCGGCATCGGCAGGAAGGTTGATGACTTTATTCCAGTCTAATGCGCTGGAGATTGTCTGCCTTGGCCTCACTACTTTGGAGTAGCAAAGTTTGATCGGCAGTTGGCCAAATGCCAGTTGTCTCGCCGCTGCCGATGGATAGTAGAACTCGTAAGATGGAGGGGCATTCTTCCCGGATCCAAAGATATTCACTGGAATCGCTCAGGGAGTGATGCTGGCCTTCATGATTGCTCGGTTCTCAGGCAGGTTTATATCGGACAGGTTGAACAGCAACGGAAACCGATTGTGCTCATCGATATATGGCCACTAGGTCCGTTCTACGGAGGGGAGACCGTTGTAGAACTTCTGGAAAAAGTAGCCGAAGTACTCCGTATCGGCATCGGTACCTGGCAGTACTATAATAGCCTCTCCAAAATTAAGTGGAGGACGAGTTGCCGATTCATCACCCCATATCGGTAATCTTCCGATATATCTCTTGGGAATTGTTGGGCAAACAGATCAAACTGGAGAGCCTTGTGCATGTGTGCGTTCAACCACAGATTGACAAACCACCAAGGGCCTCCAAGATTGCCAATGGGTTCTCCTAGCATTAGCTTTTGGGATACTTGGTGTAGTAATCGGTATACTAATCCAAGAAGGTACCTGCCTAAGGGGAGCCTTGTTCCATCGGCAAGTAGCTCAGCCGCTGGAAGGTGCATGGTGGTCGGGCCGACGGTTTTGCCGCAGAAGACGAACTTCTCCAGCCACATGTTCAGAAAAATGGCATGCTCCCATTGGTTTACCGATCCGGTTTTCTGGTTCTCTTTGATATAACCCGTCCAACCGCCGATGTTCCGGGTATTCATCTTATACTCGGCTTTTCTGTTGAAGAGGGTGAAGGTATCGGCAGAGGTGATGTCTAAGCCGGTCAACATGTAGACATCGGCAAGGGTTGGGGAGGATGGTCCATGCCTAAAGAGGAAGGCGTTCATGCTATCGGACCAGAAATATGAAGCTGCCATTAACAAGTTTTTGTTCTTCTCCATATCGGCAATTGAAAGCCTGATACACTGATCCAGGCTGCGTTCTTGCTAGTACACTTGCTGTGCTCTAGCTACTCTAAGGTACCAATTTTTCCAACCCTTGGTAGGCTTGGGCCATGAGCGGAAGGCGTCCTTCCACAGTCCTAGACTAAAGCACTCGGATCTGAATGATATCCGGTTGGTTTTTGCATTGATAATGAAGGTGGGGTCTGGATTGCCCATGGGGCCTAAGCAGCTTAGGTTGGAATCAGCGAGTGGGATCACTATCTTGTTATACAATTCCTAGGGTTTGAAGAAGAGAATAGGATAAATCAGAAACGTGTGGGGATAAATCCAAATTTATGTAAGAGAAAGGACTAGCAGAAGGTTGGATTAGGCGGAGAATGAATCTTACCTTTGGGATGTCGACTTGGATCGCCATTGGAGATGAGGGGTGCTTGCAGTTCGTCCTTGGATTGCGGAGAAGTATTGTTGCTCGAGCTTGTGTTCTTCGGAAGCGCCGGAGGTTGAAGATGAAGGCAGGGACTGTAAAAGTGAAAATGGGCTCGGGTAAAAAGGTAGTGTTGATCCCGGTAACTTTTATAAGTCTGCTCAGGGGCATTTTGGGGTTCCGATTCACACTGTGCAGGAATGTGGAGAGACCCGCGGTAGATACGCGCGGTGATCGAGGTGGTCTGCAACTGTTTGTGCTACAATCGAGGGATTTTATTATTAAATTGCAGTTCCACACGCGGGGATCGAGGAAACCGTGCGTCCATCTTGGAGGTAACGGCTACGGCAACGGCTATAGTGGAGAGAATTTCGGCACGTAAAGTATTATACGTTCCGAAACTGGGGGGCATGTGTTGACACCGTTTTTCAACGTGTCAAATGAGGTCAACAGCTATTTTCTATCGGCATCGGGAAATCTTGAGCCAATATTGCCGATGGGAATATACTGCGAGAAGGCTAAGTGTGCTGCCGATGGAAGCTGGATGATCCTCGTCGACAAAGGTTGATTGGTGAGGTCGGATAGCTTAAGCTATGAAGTTGCTGATGCCGATTGCCGATAGAAGCATTACCGATTGCCGATGAGAGGTCATTGCCGATTACCGAAGGGTGGTTACCGATTGCCGATAGGGAGTGATTGGTGAAGATAGCACAAGGTCGCTAATCGGGAAATGTTGTCGATTGTCGATCGGGAAAGTATTGCCGATGCCGATAGGCGTGACTTAGCTCTTGGTGGCAGCAGAAGATTACAGGTGGTCAAAGAAGGAAGGCGCGGATTAAAGGGATCTGCCGATGGAAAGTTTCCATCGAAGAGGAGTATAAGGAAACTGGTGTTTTGTACCAGTATTATTATAGTAGTTTGAGTCCGACTCTTGCATGAGTCATTTATTTTCCTTTAAAATAGGTGTGTTTGTCTAGGAAATAAATATTGTTACCTGGCTCCTGCGCGAGTCAATTTCCTTAAAAGTAGGAGTTTGTTTTAGGAAGGATACATGTCGTGTCTTTGTACAACTCTCCATGCGGGAGTATAAATATGTGCCCGAGGGCCATGGAAAAGACAATCAATCCAATCAAAAACAAACCAATTTTATCTTATTCTACTTTTTATCGCAATTTACCCTTTTTGCATTAGTTATAGCTTTTAACGAGTTCTTCAAGCTTCGACGGGCTGCATCACCTTGATCTCCGTCAAATTCTTGCAAGTTCCGCGTGGGAGTATCTCTGAGCTTTGGCATTCCGGGCGCATCGCTGTTTGCCTCGTTTAGCTCTGCTCTAGTTATCCTTGATCAATCTGAGGCTTGACGTCCGGGCGCATCGTTGTCGTCTCGTTCAATTTTGTTCTAGTTATCATCCTTGTCGATTGATTGGTCAAATCGATTGGCACGCCTCCGGAATACCGAGCTTTGGGTAATAGCCCGAGGTGTTCGCAAATCCTGACGCTTTTTGTGTCAACAATCGTACCTGTGGAGGGTAAATGGACCAGAAAGGAGGTTCCGAGGTTGAACCTCGGAACAATGGAATGTTGTGATGGCATGAGGAATGATGAATATGTATTGCTTGGCCAATTAGGGACTTCCTGGTACTCAAAATCATAGAGACATTACATGCCACTTGCTTTGACATGGGTAGAAGACGGCTGGACTACTTGGTAGGGCGGTGCCACTACTACTTGGAAGTAAGCGGATTAGTGTAGAGAGGTACGGGAGTGTGTCCCACACCCTCTCGAGACAGCTGGTAACCCCCGGGGCCCGGTTACTAGGCCTCACAGTCTCAGCGCCCCCGTGCGGTACGTAGAGTTGGCTCAGGGCTGAGTGGTAGGGTGGCATTGACCTAGGCTAGCAAGCAGCCAGAGTCTAGCCCAGATAACGATGGTTATTGATGATGGTAAGAACACGTGGTATGTAAAGCACTTGCAGAGTGTTTACGGTTTGATCGATCGATACATAGCCGATTCGTCGGCTATGGACCAGTTTCTGTGACCTACTTCACCCGCTAGTGAGATGTGTTTTCTCTTCTCCCTCTGGTTGATATATGATCTGGCAGTGTGCTTTGAAGGAGTAGTGTGCCACTGAGACAGACTCGAGCAAGAGTTGGGCTTGTCGAATGAGTGTGAGGTGTGGTGAGATGTGTGTGATGGGAATGGGATGGAATGGATGGATGGACTATGGATTTGGACAACTATACAATAACTTATACTACTTAATAATTAATGAATCTTGCATAGGATGCCCACCGCCAAAGATAGGTCTCTTGCTATACCTTGACATGCATCCATTTCCACAAATATGGCATTGGTGGGAATGTGGCACCAGTCCAATCTGTACTGATAGACATTAAACAGGTGTTGACCCGGACCCAGATGCTGGAGGTGTTGACTAGAGTTTTGCCCTATACTCGAGTTGGCGGAAGACGACGACGCTACCGCTACTCTGTTGTTTAGATGATTCTCGACTAACACGCTACCCGTCGTGCGTCGTTGTAATAGTTATATGTATGTACCTTTATTGTACTCTTTTGTTCGAAGTATGGAACTGTAATCAGCTGTTATATGGGTAATATCATGGAATGAATAAATCTTTCCGTTATATTACACTTCAAACCTGTGGATTTCCCTTCGTGGAAATCGAGGTCGTTTCAGTCTTGGCTTGACCAAATAGTTCAATTCCGCATTTGTTTTGGTTAGCCGATGTGATTAATTTTAAAAAATAGTATTCGCCCCCTCTAGTTCGTCATCTCAACCATACAAGTGGTATCAAAGCTAGGTCTCTTATTTGTGGTCTTCACCGGCCCGAGAGGATGGCGATTAGTGGGCTAGATAATGTGTGATACACATATTTTTATGGCACTCACTTTGCACGATGGAAACACCATATACTTGATTGTCTTCGTGCAAAGGGGCCAAAGTTTTGGTGGATTGTTACTAGTGGTCTATCTCATATGTTGGACCATAGAAATCTCACCAAAGCTCAAGAAGTTCTCTTTGAACTTGATGCAAATGCTTATTGTTATCTGTGCATTGAGTTTTGAGGTGTTTTATAAGACAAATTTCAAGGGAACCGCTCATGAGATGTGGGAGTCCATTAAACACACCTTCGGTGATTCCTCCACAAGGGATGATGGAAAATACAAGGAGGATGAGCCCAAGGAGAAGATGCATGAGGATGTTGAGCATAACCACAACTTAGGCTACGTGTTCATAACGATAGTTGTGATAAATAAGAGAGTGAAACTATTGACACAAAAAGCGTTAGGATATGCGAACACCTCGGGCTATTACCCGAATTCGATATCCAAAGGTGTGCCAGTTGATTTGACCAGTTAATCAACAAGGACGATAACTAGAACAAGATTTGAAAAAGACAACGGCGATACGCCCAGATGTCAAGACTCTGACTTGATTAGGATAACTAGAGCAGAGCTGAACGAGACAACAGCGATGCGCCCGGATGTCAAAGCTCAGATTACTCCCACGCGGAACTTACAAGGATTTGACGGAGATCAAGATGATGCAGCCCGCCGAAGCTTGAAGAACTCGTAAATAGACTAAGACTAATGCAATAAAAAGGTAAATTGCAGTAAAGGTAAATAAGAGTAATTGATTTGTTTTTGATGTATTGATTCCTACGCAGCCCTTGGGCACATATTTATACTCCCGCGTGGAGAGTTGTACAGAGACACGACTCGTACCTTTCCTAAACAAAACTCCTACTTTAAAGGAAATAACTGACTCACGCAGGAGTCGGACCCAAATAACAATATTATTTTCTTAAACAGACACCCCTATTTTAAAGGAAACAAACGACTCGTGCAAGAGTCGGACTCAAACTACTATAACAATACTGGTATAAAATCACCAGTTTCCTTATGTCTTTCCTTCGATGAAAACTTTCCATCGGCAGATTCCTTCAATCCGCGACTTCCTTCTTTCGCCACCGGCAATCTTCTGCTGACGTCAACCGCCACATCACCTGGGGCTCATCGGCATCGGCAATCTACACCCATCGGCATCGGCAACTCATCAGCATCGGCAATCTACACCCATCGGCATCTTTGCACTTCTGGTAACTTGTCTCCACAAATTAACCTTTATCGGCAAGAATCATCTAGCTTTCATCGGCAACAAACTTACCCTTCTTACAGCGCACTCCCATCGGTAAATTTTACCGATGACTTCCTGATGCCGATAGAAAAATGGCCACCGATCCACGCAAGTCTTAGCTCATTCGACACGTGCCGAAAAACGGTGTCAACAGAAACAAGGATGAAAGAAAATGTTCCTTATTTTCTCCATTTCTCTTCTCTTTTTTATACCTTTTATTTTCTTTTTTTGTCCAAATTTTTTTGTCCACACTTTTTTTTGACTTTGCCATTTTTTCTTAGCAACGAGCATACAAAAACAAACCACAAAGCTCAATTGGATTCAAGATGTGGTATATGTAAAATGCATGCCAAAACTTGTGGGTCTCTAAACTCGATTTTCCTCATAAAGTTTTGTAAAATAATTTTCCGACCTAGCTATGTTGAGATTAAATGGAACTAACATTTTCTCATGTTCTCCATAGATATATATAATTTACCTTGTTTTGAGTTCGATTGCAAAAGTTATGACTCTTTTGTAGAAGGCAATCCGAATAATGGTTTTATGTGGACACAAGATGCAGATGTTTTGGTGGTGGTGGCAAGGGTTGATGGAAAACAACAGAGGGATCGCATAAATGGTACTCAAACATTATCTAAACCTGCAACAAGACCTTGACCTAGGACAGAAACTCAAAATGGCAAACTATGAAACTAAATTATGCAAAGGTTATGGCAAAGTGAAAGGATGGCAGCGGGTCGGGTCTAGACCCAAAACCCTTAAGTTTCAGATGCGACAGGGGCGGGGGTGGGTTCATATCTCACCCCATGGGTTTGCGGGTTCACAGACCCAAAATGGGGCGAGGCGGGGGCAGGTTTTAAATCTCCCCCACAAGTGCCCGTCGGGAACCCGAAATAGAAGCAATCCAGTAAAAAAATTGCCAAATACTAGCCCATGTAACTCTCTAACCCTACATACATATCCACTAACTTTCCTCATTCCCTCTTCTCACACCCCCGTCCTCGACTCCTGCCACAGTAGCATGCACCCGCTGCTTCCTTACGCATCAGTCTGCCACTGTCTGCCATCCCTGTTTCCCTTCGTTGTCGTCCCTGCTTCCCTCTGTTGTTGTCGTTGGCCCATCTTTACTTCCCTCCATTGTCTTCCCTGCTTCCCTCCATTGTTGACGTTGGCCCATCCCAGCTTCTGTGATGCTCCCATCCCTACTTCCTTCCGTCCTTGCTATTTCCTAAGACAAGCGAGGACAAGAACGCGAGTAGATGTGGCTCGCCGAAGGCCAAACACCGGTGCTCCGTTGGTCTTTATGGTTCCTAGGACTTCAGAAGGCTCCCAGTTAATTACCCCTATGAGTCAGCCCACAGAGTACCTTGGATTCTGTTATTGTGGTCGTCGTCTTCAATCTTCGCTTCACGTCTCCTTGCATGTGTGTCAGTGTAAATGTGAGTGTGAAAGGATCAAGATGCCCAAGACGGGGGGTGAATTGGGCTTATTTTGAATTTCTAAAGCAAATATGAAACCCTAAGAAATGCTAATTCCCATGTGCCTACAAAAGGTGTGTTCTAGCTAGGAAAGCGGTGCAATTCAATGGAATGTAAAGCACCCTACACAGTTCTAGTCAAGCATGGTGAAAAAACATGAATCATGGACCAGTATGAAATGCTTGAATGAAAGTGCAGAAAGGTAAATAGCTAGAGGGAAGAAGGAGGTTGACACGACGAAATTTTGTCGAGGTATCGAGGAGTCGACAGTCCCTCCTAGTCCTCGTTGTAGCACCCGCTCAAGGGTATTAATCCTCCTCAATCCACGCAAGGACCGAGTGCTCTCTACGGGCTGATTCTTCACCGCCCCGACTCGGTGAATCGCTCACAACTGATCAGAACTTGTGGAGAAGAGCCGCCAACAATCTCCCGACTGTCACCTTCCTCCGATCGCCATCGAACCGTCTAGGTGATGTTAATCACCAAGAGTAACAAGCTTCGAACTCTCACTTGACTCACTCAAGTCTCATGAGATGGATGGATGCACACTTAAACTCTTGGATTCACTAGTGAGGGCTAATCTTGGATGGATTCTCAAATCTCTCTCACTAGGGCTCTTTCTCTCTCACCCAACCTTTCAAGGTGTTTCTCAGCTGATCAAATGAGCAAAGGCAAGTGGGGAGAGCAAGCCTTGGGCTATATATAGCCCCCTCGAGGGCTGCATGTCTGCGCAAATTAAGTTGGAAACAGACGCACCGATGCTCTGCACCAGACGCATCGATGCCCTACCCAACGGCTAGTTCCTATTAAAACTGAAAGGGCATCGAACACACCGACGCCCCTGCGTCGGACGCGTCTGACGCAAACTCTGTGCTCCTGGGTCTTCTCTGTTAATCCCTGGAAAATCAACGGACGCACCCTAGCTTCCATCGTCGTGTCGTTGGACGCGTCCATCGGCTCGAGACCCTGTCTGGAACCTCTCTGCATAAGCATCGGACGCTCCAACGGACGCACTCACCTTTCGGCCTCGGCGTCCGTAGAAATCAGGCCTTCTATGACAATTATAAGTTTATTTCTTGTCATAGAAGGCCCGTCATATAAGACCTTCTATGACAAATTTTGTGACAAATTTTCATCTATGACAACTTTTGTGACAGTTACAGCTGTCACAGCCTCACAAATTGTCATAAAGATAGCAGGTTATTGTCATAGAAGGTCTTATATGACGGGCCTTCTATGACAAGAAATAAACTTCTAATTGTCATAGAAGGCCTAATTTCTTGTAGTGTCACATGCGTCCGCTCAAGACTCAGCACAGCAGCGGGCATCGGACGCGCCGATGCATTCACTGAGGTGCGTCCGATGCCAAACCCTAGGCGCCATACGGCATCGGACGCGTCCGTCTCCCACAGTGCCAGCGTCCGTTGCCTACAAAACACCTCTCTCAACTCTAAAACACTTAGCCATGAATATGGAAGTTGTTCTAGTCCATCTTATGTACAACTAGGGCTCACTTAGGGCTATGAATGTCAAGTGTGCACCACACCTATACCATGAAGCTCTCCTAAGTCAAGCTACTCATTATAACCCGTCTTAATAGTACGGTCAAAGGTAAAAATAAGGACCTAGTCTATACTAAGTGTCATTCATCTCCTTATTGGCACTTAGACCTAGTCAATATATGGTCTTCATCTCCATCCTAAGTGTCATTCATCTCCTTATTGGCACTTAGACCTAGTCAATATATGGTCTTCATCTCCATCCTTTGAAATCCGAAACGATATATCCATTTTGGGGCATTAGAATACCATTTGTTGCTCATTCACACTTGTCACTATGGCCTAACACTCTAATTGTCTCTACAAAACACACGTTAGCCATAATTACATCGTATTATCGTTAATCATAGAAACCATGGGGCCTAGATGCTTTCAGGGTGGCCTTGTTGGCCCATAAGCCGATACAGCGGAGCTGGGAAAATTAGCTACGCCTTCCTATGCCATTTGCCTTGTCGGTGTCAGACGGCATATGATGTCATGGTGTGCGCGCTTGAATGGTTGTTGTAGTTTGGATCGCTTCGAACTTCTTCGATAATTCGTTGATGTAATTGTAGTAGTTGGTGAAGACTTGCATCTAGATTTGTTGATGTAGTTGTAGTAGTATGTTAAGACTTGCATCTATCGTGGTAGACACACCATCAGTGTCAAGCTTCTGGCCGCCTTCTTGCTTAGACGTGCCCTCCTTACTTGCTTGTATGTGTTGGTATGTAAATGTAAATGTAAATACTATACCCATTCTAAATTATAAGACATTCTAAGTTTAACCAACAATTATTGAAAAAATTATAAAGATTTAAGACATCAAATAAATATACTATAAAAATATAATTAATATCGAATCTAAAGATACTTATTTGACATTATAAATGTTATTATATTATCGTATAAATTTGGTCAAATTTGAGATTGTTTGACTCTCTAAAATTCTTGGAATGTTTCATAATTTAGGATGACGTACATGCACCTATCTATAACTTTAAGCCTACTGACCCAGCTAAGCAAACATGCTATTGATCTTTCTTGCATCTCAGTGTAGTACTTGCATCTTCAGGTTCCTGCCACGGCTGCACTCGTTCCTAGGCTCCTGGCTAGCTACAACACGCGGGCGATGGCCACGCTGACGTCTGGCAGTCGCGCCGACGAACCCTGACACCGGTTGCAGCCTTGCAGGTAACCATTGAGTCAAGACTTTGAACGTATACTCGACTCATGTACATGCTACGCCGCCGCGTCGAATGTATCTAGGAAAATACACGTGCATATTGTGACGGATACGACTGACGCCATGCATGATGGCTGTCCAGCGCTGGCATGTCTTTGATTCTCTAAGGTCTTGTTTGAATGCGCATGTATCTCTCTCAAACTATATGTGTTAGAGTATATTTAAACTAAAATACACTCCAATCCATGTGGTTTAAGGTCGATACATGCGCATCCAAACAAGACCTTAATCCACACAAAACAAGTGTACACATGAAACAAATACTTGCGATGAACAAATTAAGGGGCGTGGTCATCGTCAGGCGTGACAGACTCCATCGAACGAGGCGGAGCCGGTGCTCAAGGTGTCGAACAAGGTAGGCCCCATGGTCGAGGGTTGGGCAAGGCGTAGCCTATGTTCGAGCAGTCGAACGAGGTGGATCCCACGACCGAGGGGTCGGGCAAGACGTAACCTATGGAGGAGTCGGACGAGAGAGGGCCCATGACTGAAGGGTCGGGCGAGACGCAACCTATGCTCAAGGAGTCGAACGAGGTGTGGCCCACGATCGGGGTGTCGGGCGAGACGGGTCCACAACCTCGGGGTCGGGCGAGACATGATGACGTACCTGCAAGCTCGGATGAACCGACCTGCGATGACGTTGATGATCATTAATACCTCGTTGGGGAAATTTTGCTATAGGACATGTGAAGTGGAGTCTATTTGCTGAGGGACACCGTTTAAAACGCGTTTTGCTGAGAGACACTTCATTTTGGTGCCAATTTGCTAGAAGACACTGGCTCAATTAAAATAATATTATCCGGCTAGGAAGGAGAGAGAAAGGTGGTGAATTCTACAAATTACCCTTGGCCCCACCTGTCATCCCATTCTTCTTCCCCCTCTGCCTGTGTCCGGCTCTCTGGACCACCTTCACCGGCCGAGCCCCGCAAGGTTAGGCTCGCGCGCCATGAGCCCTGCGGCAAGGCGTCGCTGTCGGCCTCCGAGCACCCACACCTTCTTCCTGTCGTTCAGCGTCTCCTCAATACACGGGTACTTGGCGTAGTCAGAGGCCAGGTACACGGCAGCCCTGGCAATGTCCACGGCCTCGCAGGTGGCGCCCTTGAGCTCCCCGAGGCCCCTGATGATGGCCGCCACCTGCTCCTCGTCGGCAACACCGCCCAGCATCGCCGAGAACTGGTCCACCACCATCGGGGTGGGCACCGCGTACGGCGAGATACGGTTGACGCGGACACCATGGCACGAGAGCTCGGCGGCCGCGGCCTTGACGATCCCGGCGATGGCGAACTTGGACACAGAGTACAGGTACATCCCAAGCCTGTCGAGGATGTCATTGATGCTCGCCATGCAGAGGATGGACCCTTGCCAGCATGACGCGCGCGGTGTGCTTGATCCCCACCAGCGTCCCGCGCACGTTGACAGACATGACGACGTCGAACTGCGCGAAGTCGAGGGTGGCGATCTGCGACGTGCCGGGGGACAACGGGCCCACGACATCGGCGCTGTTGAGCAATACGTCTAGCCGGTCGTGCCGTGCCACGGCGTCGTCCACGGGCGCGGCGACGTCATAGTGCACGAGCGGGTACGAGGTGGAGAGCCCGCGCGTGCTGGACGCCATCCACACCGAGTGTGTGCCGGTGATCCTGTCCGATGGCTATGCACTGCCCTTCGCCGACGTGCTGCGCTGGGTGGCGTTCTCGGTGGCAGTGCCCGTCGCCGACATCCCCAGGCTGAGGGAGGTGCTGGAGTTGATACCGGCGCCGGAGGTGGAGGAGGGGTGCGCCTCGTGAAGCAACACTTCTTGCTGAACCAACAGAGGGCTGACGGCGCGGCGGGCCAGCGGCCGGTTGGCACAGCAGAGCAACACCGCGTGGGCACGTGGGGCGCGTGGCCCGCTATGGCTTGCACGGCACGAGCGGGATTGTAGCGCGACAGGTGGCTGGCGCAGCGGAGCACCAGTGCGGGGGCGTGGGGGTGCGCGGCCCCTTCTAGCGCGAGCTTCATGTGCTCGGGAGAGAAGGAAAGGGAGAGGGGAAGAAGAATGGGATGACAGGTGGGGCCAAGGGTAATTTGGACAATTCACCTGTTATGACGGGCGTGTCATATGCTAGGCGCAGGCCCGTTAGTGGCTAGTGCAGCCCATGATAGCTTTCTACAGGGAGTCCTATTCATATAAGAGTCCTAGTTCTAGTCGAATTACTATTAGTATCAAGAGTCCTAGTTCTATTAGTATCAAGAGTCCTAGTTCTATTATAGAGTAAGGGATATAAATACCTTGTAAGACTATTGTTTGGATTAAGCAGAAACATATTATTGTTTCTGGCTTCCTGAAGAGAGTCGGGAGAAATCTAAGCCTCCAGCCTTGTTCACGCGAGCAGCAGCTACGACGCCCCCGTGCCGCCTTCAAGCCTCGCCCTGTAACCTCGCACGCGCAGCTTCGCACGCGCAGCTAGGGATCCTAACACCTTGGTATCAGAGATGTCCGATCCTACGCCCAACTCCACGCAGCCACCGCCAACCTCCGCCGCGCCATCATCGCCCGCCGCGTCCGTGCTGTCCTCAGGCGCGCCCTTGACGCTGGAATCCTTGGTCCACCACCGCCGCCGCCATCTGCCCCACCACCGCCGCAATCCGCTCCACCGCCGCCGCCGCCTCCGTTGTCACAGGAACAGCCGTTCCCCTACGGCATGCCCTAGCCCAACGGGTCGGGCGTGCCCCTGCATCTGCTGAAGTTCCCACCATCGCCGTCTCCCATCCCGTCATGGGTGCTGAGTTCCGCCCCTACAACCGTCTATACAATGAACACGACACCGACACCGTCAGCAGTTCCACCCCAGACGGGCTACAGCGGCGGGTACTCAGGCAGCGCACACCCCGCCGACGCGCAGTTCAACGGGGGGGCCCACAGCGCACATGCCCCCCCAAAGTTTTACAAGCTCGACTTCCCGACGTTCGACGGCGCCGTGGATCCGCTCAATTGGCTTAACCACTGCGAGCAGTTTTTTCGGGGACAGCGGACCTTGGCGTCGGATCACACCTGGCTGGCATCATACCACCTTCGCGACGCAACCCAAACATGGTACTACGCCATGGAGCAGGATGAGGGCATGCCGACATGGGAACGCTTCTACGCCTTGTGCCAGCTTCGCTTTGGTCCCCCGACATAGGGCACGCGCCTGGCCGAGCTCGCCAGGCTGCCTTTTCAGTCCTCGGTCTAGGAGTACGCAGAACGGTACAACGCCGTTTTGTGCCACGCCCACGACCTCAACCCGCAGCAGAAGGCAGAGCTCTTCGTGGGTGGCCTGCCCGAGCACATCAAGGTCGATGTTGAGATGTGCCAGCCTCCCGACCTCCAGACGGCCATGTACTACGCTCGGACGTACGAGCCCCGCGCCGCTGCATGCGCACCAGCACCGCCGCCGCAGCGCCACGCGCGACCGCCGGGACGCACGGGACCGCCCATAGGCCATCGTCCGGTAGCCAACACGGCACCGAGTGGGGGAGGCGCCCCTGCTTCATCATCCGGATCCCCAGCAAGGTCTGGCCCGCCGCAATTTCGCCGTCTGTCCCCGGCAGAGCAGCAGGAACGCCGTCGACAGGGGTTGTGCTTCAACTGCGATGAGCCCTTTGTCCGGGGCCACGTCTGTCAACGCCTATTCTACATCGAGACGGAGGACTTCCTCGACGACGACGTACCTGCAGAGTCCGACGCGACGAAAACGGCCGCAGCGCTACACCTCGGCCACGACGCGGAGGACTCCACAACGGAGGAGGAACTGCAAGTCTCTCTACACGCACTGGCAGGCGTACGCGTAGAGAATGCCATGCTGCTGCCGGTGTCCGTCCACGGCCACCGCATCGTCGCGCTCCTCGACTCCGGATCCACGACGAACTTCATCAATGCCGACCTGATGCAGCGGCTGCAGCTAGCCACCACCCCCACCCAACTTTGCGGGTGTTGGTGACCAACGGCGACCGAGTCCCATGTCAGGGCGTAGCACGCGACGTGGCACTTGCTATTGGCACCGAGGAGTTCTCCATCTGCTGCTTTGGCATTAACCTGGGTGAGTTCGACCTCATCCTGGGGGTGGAATTCCTCAGGACCCTCGGACCCATCCTATGGGACTTCGAAGACCTCTGCATGGCATTCACGCGCAGCGGTCGACGCTTATTATGGAAAGGTCTGGGCTCACCCCGCAACGACATCAACGAACCAGCGGCCCGGGCCATCCACGCGTCCTCCGGTCAACTACTCCTAGATCGGCTTCTGCACCAATTCGCGCCTATATTCGACGAACCGCGTGGATTGCTGCCGGCCCGCCCCTACGACCACCACATCCACCTGCTGCCCGGGACGGCACCGGTAGCCGTATGCCCCTACCGGAACACATAGCTGCAAAAGGACGAGCTCGAGCGGTAGTGCGAGGCGATGCTGACTCAGGGCATCATTCGGCCAAGCACGTCGCCCTTCTCCGCCCCGGTCCTCCTCGTCCGAAAGGCGGACAAGTCGTGGCGGTTCTGCATCGACTACCGCGCCCTTAACGTGAAGACCTCCAAGGATAAGTTCCCCATCCCCGTGGTGGAGGAACTCCTCGACGAGCTGCACGGTGCGCGCTTCTTCGCCAAGCTGGACCTCCGCTCGGGCTACCACCAGGTGCGGATGCACTTGGACGACATCGACAAAACGGCGTTTCGCACTCACCAGGGCGATTATGAGTTCCTGGTGATGCCGTTCGGCCTATCCAACGCTTCGGCTACCTTCCAGGCGCTGATGAACGACGTCCTCCGGCCATACCTCCGCAGGTTCGTGCTGGTATTCTTTGATGATATATTGATCTACAGTTCCTCGTGGGCAGAACACCTCCAGCATATCGGCGTCGTCCTCAACGCCCTCCGTGCCGCCCGGCTCCACCTCAAGCGCTCCAAATGTTCGTTCGGCACGCCGTCGGTGGCATACCTGGGCCACGTCATCTCCGCCGGGGGTGTCGCCATGGACGCGGACAAGATCGCAGCGGTCGCCTAATGGCCTACCCCGGGGTCGGCACGAGCCCTGCGCGGTTTCTTAGGGTTGGCAGGCTACTACCGCAAGTTCATCCGCGACTTCTGCATCATCGCAACACCGCTGACACGCTTATTGCGACGGGAGGCGTTCGCCTGGGACGACGAGGCAACCAGAGCGTTCCAGGGGCTCAAGAGCGCTCTCGCGACGGGGCCCATCCTCCAGATGTCGGCATTCGACAGCCCCTTCACGGTGGACACCGACGCCTCGGGTGCGGGGTTCGGTGTTGTCCCTCACCAAGGAGCCGGCCCGCTCGCTTTCTTCAGCCCGCCGTTTGTAGCACGCCACCTCAAGCTCGATGCGTATGAGTGCGAGCTCATCGGATTGGTACAAGCAGTGCGGCATTGGCGGCCGTACTTATGGGGGCACATTTTTTTGGTCCGCACGGACCATTACAATCTCAAATATCTGCCGGACCAGCGCCTGTCCACAATTCCTCAGCACCAGTGGGTGAGCAAGCTCTTCGGATTTGACTTCACCGTCGAATACCGCCCCGGCCGCCTCAACACGGTGGCCGACGCGCTGTCGCGGCGCGACGCCGAGGACGCATCGGGACTCGACAGCACAGCCACGCCGGTGGCTACAGCCATCTCGGGGCCTTCGTTCGCCTACCTCGACGAGATCTATAGCGCAACAAGCACAGCGTCGGATGTTGTGCTACTTCTGGAGCGCCTACAGGCGGGGGAGCTAGCGGCCCCCTGGCGCGCCGACGCCGGTCTCCTGCTGCATGGCTGCCGCGTCTTCATCCCCAACATCGCCGACCTGCATCAACAAGCCGTACAGCTAGCCCATGGAGCGGGTCACGAGGGCATCCAGAAGACCTTACACCGTCTTCGCTCAGAATTCTATATTCCAGGTGACCGAACGTTGGTGCAAGATTGGGTGCGAACTTGCGCCACGTGCCAGCGCAACAAGACGCAAGCCCTCCTACCGGCTAGATTACTACAGCCCCTGTCGGTGCCGTCCCAGGTGTGGGCTGATATCTCCATGGATTTCATCGAGGGGCTACCTAAAGTTGGCGGCAAGTTTGTTATCCTTACTGTCATCGACCGCTTCTCGAAGTATGCACACTTCATCGCGCTTGGCCACCCCTACACGGCAGCGTCAGTCGCCCGCGCTTTCTTCGACGACGTCGTCCGCCTGCACGGCTTCCCCACATCCATCGTTAGCGACCGGGACCCAGTGTTTACCGGGCACGTCTGGCGTGATCTGTTCAAGATGGCGGGAGTTTCCCTCCGTATGAGCACAGCATTCCACCCTCAGACGGACGGACAAATAGTCGGAGGTGGTGAACAAGGTAATTGCCATGTATCTGCGATGTGTCACAGGAGATCGGCCTCGCGTGTGGGTGGACTGGCTCTCGTGGGCGGAGTACTGCTACAACACTTCTTTTCACGCCGCCCTGCGCGCCACGCCCTTTGAGGTGGTCTACGGCCGAGCCCCGCCGGCCATCCTGCCGTACCGGACGGGGACAGCACGGACTGAGGCCGCAGATGGCCTCCTTCGTGGACGGGATGAGATTATCGCTGAAGTCCGCCAGCGACTCCTTCAAGCGCACCAGCTGGCTAAGAAATACTACAACGCGAATCACAGGGATGTGGAGTTCGCGGTTGGTTCGTGGGTCTGGCTGCGTCTCATTCACCGAATAGCACAGTCACTCGACCCCCGCGCACGCCACAAACTCGGGCCACGCTGGGCTGGCCCGTTCCTTGTGCTTGAGCGCATTGGTGGCGTCTCCTATCGTCTACAGCTACCAGAGGGTACCCGCCTCCATGATGTTTTCCATGTCAGCCTCCTAAAGCAGCACCGCGGCGAACCCCCAGCGGCGTCGGGCGCCCTGCCGCCAACACAGGATGGCCGCATCTCTCCCGGCTCCGGAGCAAGCGCTGCAAGTACAGCAGCGCCGTGGTGTGTGGCGTGTCTTAATCAAGTGGCGCGGTTTGGCAGATGATGACGCAACCTGGGAAATCCTCGACGAGTTCAAGGCTGCATACCCAGAATTCCAGCTCGAGGACGAGCTGTTTTCGCAGGCGGGGAGAGATGTTATGACGGGCGTGTCATATGCTAGGCGCAGGCCCGTTGGTGGCTAGTGCAGCCCGTGATAGCTTTCTACAGGGAGTCCTATTCATATAAGAGTCTTAGTTCTAGTCGAATTACTATTAGTATCAAGAGTCCTAGTTCTATTATAGAGTAAGGGATATAAATACCTTGTAAGACTATTGTTTGGATTAAGCAGAAACATATTATTGTTTCCGGCTTCCTGAAGGGAGTCGGGAGAAATCTAAGCCTCCAGCCTTGTTCGCGCGAGCAGCAGCAGCTACGGCGCCCCTGCACCGCCTTCCTCACGCCTTCAAGCCTCGCCATGTAACCTTGCACTCATACTCCCTGCGATCCCTCGCACGCGCAGCTAGGGATCCTAACATCACCACCTTTCTCTCTCCTTCTCAGCCGGATAATATTATTTTAATTGAGTCAATGTCTTCCAGCAAATTAGTACCAATATGAAGTTGTCTTTCAGCAAAAACGCGTTTTAAACGGTAAGCAAATAGACTCCGGTTCACATATGTCATATAGCAAAATTTCCATAAATAAACGTTGATACCCGACACGCATACCATTGTTGCTAGCTTCCCTATACTTCATGTACATCAGCAAGCACGTATATTTTGCATGTTTTATTTACACAACGTCTCAAAAAAAAGTTTTATTTACACAATTAAAACACACTCTAATATATGCATGTATACAGTAGATTTTGAATTGACAAAAATCCATGAAACAATAGTACCATAAAGGAGAAAATCCCGTGTGATCAAGTAATTAATGTGATAATTTGGTATATGCCTGCATTTTTTGGTTAGAATAAATATGCCAGCAATAGAAAAATGATCGAAACACATTTACGGATTGTAATGTTAGCCAACATATACAAAGCCAATTCGGCGTAGTTATTACAACATTTGAGTCAGCTTCTTAGCTTGCATGTGTAGCTCTACAGACAAAAGCACTATGCATCGTCTGTCGTCAACACATGCTGTAGCTCCAACGACCAACATATATTGCTGTTGAATCGCGCGCGGCCCGGTCATCTTGACGACTTCACTTTGCCGTCCGAGGCTCTGCTGCCGTGTACTAAGGAATATAAGGATCAGTCCAGGAATCGTCCTCCGCAGCAGCCACCTCCCATCTCCTGTTGAACACCTGCATCTCCTTGAACGATCGCAATCTCACCGCCACGCGTCCCGCCGACGGCGTCGCCGTGCCGCCGTCACTGAGCATGGGGACGCCGCGGTGGAGCACGTACTCGCTGTCGACGACGCCAACATTGAGAGCGCGGTCGCCCTGCGCGCAGTATCCGAGCCTGTAGTCGAGCCCCCATCCATGGATGAGGTCGTTCTGCACCATCCCCCACGCGCACCGCCACGCGGCGCGCGAGAACACGGGCACCATCACCTCGACCCACCCCTCGCACGGCGGCCCGGTGCTGTCGCCGTGGCAGCGGGCGTTCCGCACGCGGCGGTGCACGCCGTCCGCCGCCGGCAACAGCGGGCGCGCCGTGATGGCGTGGTGGATCTCGGACCTGCGGTCGAGCGCCGGCTGCGACACCTCGAGTCCCTCCCTCCGCACCACGTCGAGGTACCTGACGGGGTCGAAGGCGTCGACCTCGATGTCCTCGTCCCACACGAACACGTAGTCGTACTCCGCCACCACGTCCGGGTGCAGGAACCGCTTGGCGAACCACCACTTGGTCTGCCCCTTCGCCGCCACGTGCACGGCCCGGTTCGACCACTCCAGGTCGCCCCACTGCTCCACCGCGCCGTCGTAGTGGAACAGCATCACGGTGAAGTCGGCCGCGGGGAACTTGGACACGAGTTTGTCCACGACCGCCTTGTTCTTGATCCCTACGGGCACAGCCAGGAGGCTCTTGGGCTTTGTTGACGCTGATTCGTGCCTCCGCTCGGGGTCGCCCGACAGTGACGTCTCCATCTCCAGGTTGGTGGTTTCACGGACGAGTCCCCTTGGAAGCGGCGGCGGCGGTGGCGGCGGCCTGTGTTGTTGGCCGTTCGCGAAGTCGTCGATGCTGCTGCTGCTGCTGCTGCCTTCTTCGATGACCTCGAGTCGAAGTATTTTGCGCGGAAGGAGGCGGTCGTTTCCACGGACGACGACACCCCGTGCCGCCGTGTTGTTGTCCCTGTGATGAAGCGTGGAGACGCCGCCGGCGACGACCAACAGCAGCACGAGGAAGATGAGCGCCGCTGCGGATCCGATGCTGCGCAGGGAGAAGCGTTTCGCGCTTGACGAGCCCATCACCGCTGCGGGATCGGATGGGCGCGGAGGTTACTGCGCGCGGCTGCTGTGTTGGTGCGTGTGCGTGGTTTGTAGTTATAGGCACGTACACATACGGAATCGAGTGCGACTCGAACTTGGCCGGGTTCAGATCAGATGGGAGTCGATTTCGGACAATCACAATAGTGATTCACAAGTTGGTTACCCTCAGGGCTCTGACGGACCCACATGTACACCCGATTCTTTTTTCTTTCAAAAATCAATCGACGTGACTCCCTCCATAAGTAATTTCGAGAAGTCGTTATGAGTAATTGATACATACTCCTTAGTTTCTAGACACAGTGTATATATCTATCTATAAACATGGCCAAACCTATTTATCTAGAAAAATAAAACGACATACAACATTTGAATGAAACTAGCTAGTACTATCTCGGTCCCTAAAACAATGTAATTATACAACAATGTCATGGTTTCATATATCAAGTTTGATCAATTATAGATTAAAAATATAAATATTTTTTATATCAAATAAAGATCATTAGATTAATTACGAAAGATATTTTATATTAAATTAATTTAGAGCCACAAATATAAATACTATTTACTCTAAATTTGGTCAAATGTGAGACACTTTAACTGACATATATATCATAGTTGTATTCTTTTCAGGAAAAAAGTAACAGAGTAAGTATAATATATTTTAAGATGGTAAGCATAACATATGTATAACATATGGATCTATAAACTTGTAAGTACTCTTTTTGTTTTTAAACATGTTATATTATAGGGTTGTTTGGTACCCGACCACTACATGTCATGGGAGGTATGGCGTAGCCACTGATGTTGTAGCGTTCGGTGACGAGGAAGTTGGCCGTCACACCTTGGCGAAAAGCAATGCACAAAAAACTTATGGTTGCCTCAGTGTAAGTATGAACCAAACAATAGACAAAGTACAAAGTACGATGGCATCCATGAGTGTGGCGTGACGAGTCACGGTGGGTAACCAAACACAAACATCCCATATAGCATGTTTCTAAGTCAAACATTATTAACCATCTATTTCAAAAGAAAACTTATAGAATTATATATTATGAAAATATTTCTTATATAGAATCTAAAACCATAATTCTTATCTTATGGATCTATATAACTTTTTTTAAAATCGATAGTCAAAGATATAGATGTTTGACTTAGGAACGAATCTAGTATGGCATATAAATAAAAACGGAGTGAGTAAATATAAGTTCAACAGCTTGGTATCATGCAGGAAAGGGATGGCACAAGGATCATACGTATAAATAGCCTGGCCTACCTTAAATAACTACAGTATAGCCGAAGATTTAAACCTTGCCTAAACACCTATCATGGTACGGTGGGAATCGTTGTCACCCAATCATCATCATGAGACGATGGACGAATCGAATATCATGATCATTATTCTAAACAAAAAATTAGCTCATCTTATTAATCCAACCAAATAAAAAGCATGATCATTCTATTCCAAAATAAATGAATAATCATATCCATGTAACCTTGTTGTCAAACGAACACACTAAGTAAATTCCATTAGGACATTGTTGGGTTTCATATACCATTGTTGGCAAACCAAATGTCCCAAGTAATTCGCATTACGACATTGTTTGGTTTCATAGAAATTGTAGGGGATTAAATGAGATTGAAGGGGATCGTCAAATCCCTACAAATCCAAAACCTCCAAAATCTTCTCCGGTCCCCTCTAATCCCCTCAGGTAGGAGATTAACCCAAGTCCTACATGGCAAGATGAAAACAAGATGGAGAAAGTTGAAGGCTTCTCCTTGCGATTGCATCACTACGAATCATCTTGCTAAATACATTTACACAGATTAACCATGACCTTTGTAAGATTGTAACACCCTACGGGAATCAATTCAGCAATCGCTTCGCTCCTTGGTTTTGCTAACGTTACCAAACTGGCCCATATGCGCACGTTAACAGCTTAACACAATTATTTAGTGTGATCATTCGAACTTCCGAGTGACTATCGTGCAACCATATTGAAGTACAAAAATAAGTTATGTCCAGCAATGCTGTATTTGGTGAAATTTCACCTCCTGATTTTTCACGGTATACATATATTCTCAATTTGACATGTTGGGGCGTTGATCATTCCATTTTTTGTGTCTATTTCTTACAAAAGGAACGCACTTCAAAATGTAAGTGTTGGACTATTTACAGCAACTCCGTTACGAACAGCAAACCACTAAAATGGATGCCGGCCTCATGGTGCACGATTGGATGCTAAAGATCAGATGATTATTATTCTTTCGGTGATGGTATCTCAGTACCTTACACAGGTGTACCAACGTCGCACTGCTTAGTCACTAATGTTGCACACTGACAAGAACTTTTGAACTGCATTGTGGTACTGAGTTCCCTGTGGATGCATAAGATAGGTGCTTATACCAAAAAAAATGGAGAAATAATATAATACACCTCAAGCCATCAACTATATACAGTAGAAGATTAAGTACCTCCCAATAGAGTTGATTGCAATCAGTGCACTTCCAGAACTCCAGATTTCGGTTGAACAAGCACGAGGGAATAACCTGGAAACCTTTTGAGGCTTCAACAGCTTCCTCTAGGGTAAGTGGTTTCTGAATAAAACTACCATTGCACTTTGTGCACCTAGACATAAGTTGATCTTCAGAGATCTTTAATTGGAAGGTATTAATGACCTAAAACAAGCAAGTTAATAAACTGATCAGTGAGCCCCCAAATCTCCTCAGTTCCTCTGCCTACTCAAATAGAAACATTAGAAAACAAGTATGGTGCCTTTATAGAGCTTCCTACGTAAAAATACAATTTCCAATTAAGCACTCCTGGTATGTTTTACCAGTTCACAGGTGATAATTGGTACCTTCATGTGGTAACACCTCATTCTTGATGAGATTGCTGTGCATCCAAATCAAACGTGCTAGGAGAAACAAAAACCGACTTGATGTGTTGTAATATTTTAATGGATGAATTCTCTGCACCATCGTGGGTTCAAAAATGTCATGGTTGTGTTGCTAACATGTGGCCCCAGGGCTCACTTATCAACCTCACATGTCATGGAATTTATGATCTTTGAGATGGTACTCAACCTATCGTTCTCTATTCATATAATCCCAGTTCTTCATCATTATTGAATCAATTGAGGAAATATCATGTCATCATTTTTTTTATCCAGTTATAAAGGATGGGTGGCTAATAAAGAATTAAATTAAGCTTTGATCAGTAAACAACGGTAATTAAAAGTAAACATCAATTTGCCATTTATATTGATTCTTGCTAGAAACTACTCAAAACTTTGGTTTAACTTTGGATTGGTCCAGACAACTGCAGTTGAAAGGTCAGAAATATGATTTATTAGGTGCTACATAATCATAGGTTAACCAACAAGGAAGCTAAACTTTCCTTCAATTTGGAAACCAAATCTATGGCGTTAACAATATAGCCAACATGAGCATGAGCCATGGGAGATTTAGCATTAACTTGTGAAAGATGTTGTATAAATCATATTTAAGATGGAAAAGGTCAAAATATGTACAAACCTCAGCTAGTTGATCATGTTTGAGCAGGCTTTTCACTCTGTATACCTGGTTACCTGCTAAATATTGATATTTTAAGTGCTTGGCATCCCGTGTTAACAATATTCTTTCTTCCTTGTATGTTTGATTTAATAGATCCCTACAGGTGAGATAGGTGGCAAGCAGCACAAGAAAAGGTAAATGAGAACTATTAATTGCAATTACATTAAGAAATAAGAATGTTCCAAAATTATCACAGAAAGCATAGGGAAGACCTTGGTTCTGGTTTCTTTGAAGATGGAATTGCAGTATCTATTCCAACACATCGCAAGTGCTTAGCTAGGCCCTCAATCTGTTCAAATTTATTGTAAGGGAACATAATTGACTCGTATGGTGTTAAGTTTTTGTTAAACCTAAGTTCGTGTTATTCACTGCAGAGTGATAATAAAAAATTATGGATTGTACAGGTTGGGGTAATGAGATAAGGAGAACCTACCATCACATCACACAAGAACTTCGGGTACCCATCCCCACCAATGGAAGGATCCCATGGAGGGGGGCCCTGCCATTCACTACTGCAATCCACTTTTTCTTTGCATTTGGCATTGGCAGGAATCTTCAGTTTTTCTTTTCGTCTTGAGGTACGTGGTTTTGCATCAGATTCTGTCAATATTATCTTCTCACTGTACTTGGTTACTACGGACATCAGACAACTACCTGAGCAAATGTCATATCCAGAAGAAGAGCATTCTATCACCAGTGGTGAGCAATGCCTGTCTGAAGTAAGTTCTGTTGTAGATGCACATTTTCCTGTAATAGAATCAACAGTAAAAAAATAAGAAAGGAAGTCAGAAATAGAAAAGTCATTCTTGGTACTAAGATGACTTTCAAATCTAACAAAAAAATTGCTTAGAGAAAATAGAAAAAAATAAAATTGACAATTTAATAACAGTTACCTTCCACTGTAATCTTTTTTTGGAACAGATCAAATATGTCTAGCAAGTAGTAGGCATCCGATGCAGCATATTTTATTTGTCCTTCACTCAAGGGGCGGCATGACCAATCACTACACTGGAGTTCCTATTAAAATAAAAGAGCAAGGATAATAATTAAGCAAATCAACACCAATGCTTTCAAAGACATTGCTAGTACTGTAGATCCTTGGCTGGGAGGAAGGTCAGGCTCAAATTTGGCTCACAAACTTAAGTGAAAATAGGCAATTCCAAGACCAGCTATGATTAACTTCAAACTTGTATTGCATATTTGCATTTGACTACTGGGAATATAAATGAGCATAAAAGCACACTACTTTGCCCAGTCACTGGAGTAGTGCATGAGCAGTCGTATCCATGTATTTTTTTCTGCCACAAATGAGCTTGTAAAAAATCCTTCCTGGGTCTGTGTTGTAAGTTTGTACCCCCCCCCCCCCTTCTCTTAATATAATATAACGATGCGTAGGTCTCTTGCATGTTCAAGTTGCCTGTCATGTGTAACCATGCTTGCATACAAAATGAGCCAATCTCTTCCAACAAATGAGCTGAGCTTCTGCACCAGAATATCCCAACCTATATTATCTTGGCCCAGTATCTATTTATGACACCCAACTAACTGTAATTCTCAAACATGCTGAACACTAGTGTTGTAGTGCTCGATCCTTTTCAAGATTTTGATAATGTCTATCACCTCGATGAACCAAGTCCATGTTGAAACCCTATTTCCTTTACTTTGGATCGCTCAAGGGACAAAGCGCTTTATTTTTTTTTCTCGAAAAACGCAGGAGAGCTGCACATCATTATATTAAGAAGTGAAAAAAGGGAAAGAACCCAACAACACACCCCAGGCCAGCCAAAAGGCAAGCCCACACACTCACCAACTCACGAAAAACTCCCCCAAACTCTCTGATCCTTAGGATATAACTGCCCCCGTTTCTGTTTCAAAAAGCGACCAAAGCGACAAGGAACAGTAGCCTTATTTAACAAAGCCACATAGTTTTGGACAGTATAACCTATGTGCTCTGCACTCTCTTGTGAAGCACATGCCACTTCTGATAAATTAAGGTTCCAAAAATGAAGGTAAGACATCTTATCAATGCTAACCTTGGATAAAAAGACACTGAGCAGCTCCTCACAAATAGTTGCCAAACTCTTGGTCTCCTTTGGGAGCTTCTTCTGCTTGTCATGGCCATTGAGATAGTAATAAATGTTGGTGACATCTAAGAACGGCTCCACCTTGCAGAGAGGAATACCAGCATGGTTAGCTGAACATAGAGCAAACTATGCTCATCTAAAAATCATGAAAGTCAAATAAAAGGGGTAAAATCCTAGAAACACTTTCTGAATATAAAAATAAAAAGCCGTGAAAGATTAGCACACTTATTTTCAGGTACCCACGCCTAATCTAACCACATTGATAATTCAGTGTATTAATTAGGAGCAAATGAATCAAACTATGATGAGTAGATGATGTAGTATGCTGATGGCCCAGTAATTGGGTAGATAACTCTTTTGTAGAGGATGAAATGCAAGTATGGAATAATCCCTAGACTTCACCCTGCAATCAAGGATGAATTGCAGGTATGGACTCAGTCCTAGACTTCATCAGAAAAAGGCAATGCAATGAATTAACACATGGTTGACCCACATAATTTGCAGTCTATCGCTAAAGTTTGGTTGGCATTTGATTTTTGCTCGCTTTGTTGGAGCAGCATAAAAGACCCCTATTTTTTTCAATATACAGTGGATGTACAAGTATGATTATTATTAGTCCCATGTTCTCTAAAATGTCTGTTGAGCAAGGGTTGAAACTAGTTGTTTCGAAAATAATGACATCTGAAAAGGTGCAGGTGATAACAATCACTAGCTATGCAATTGTGCAGGCTAAACTGCTAGTTGTAAGCAATTTCCAGAGCTTTAATTCCTTCCCCACAGAAGAGCTGCTAAAGCCAGAGGGGTTGATCCTGTAGAATTTGGTTCTAAATTTAAGCAAGCAGTTCAAAGGTTAAGCATATCCCAGCACATGAGTACCAATTACGTGGGGATCACTAAGGTAACCCCAATTCGGAAATTGACATCAATGTTGCCTCCAGGAAATGAAATGTGAGGGCTTGCCACGACATTTGGTCAACACGCCCTTACCCTATCGAATCCGGAGTCGCAGCCGAGGGCAGCGGAGAAGGTGGCGGAGAGGTACACCAGGTCCTGCTTAAACCTGAACCCCAGCTTCAGCGCATCAGGCCGCTCGAACAGCTCTCGTAGCGGCGCCCACAGGTCGGCGAGCGGCACGGAGAGCAGATCGACGACAAACACCTCGCTGCGCTCGCCCTCACCTCCATCGCTGAAGCGGCAGGCCACCTGGAGCAGCGTCACCGTCGGGAATTTCGGCGGCGCTGGAGATGCCTCGGACGCCAGCGTCGTGCCGTCACCCAGGGCGGCAGCGGCAGGGCTACCGCGGCGGCGCGGCTTCCACTCTGCGTCAAGCGCGACGACGCGGGCAGCGGCGAGGGAGCGGAGTAGGAGGGCGAGCTCCGGCGAGGACCCGCCGCCGGTGACGAGGTGCACGGGTAATGGGGGCGCGGGGTCCATCGGTGCGGGAGGCGAAGGGGAGCTGATGGGGGAGCCACGCATAGTTGGTACCGGCTGGAACGGCCGGTATGCCTCCTACCACCGGACGGAACAAAAGGAGCTGCATCCCGTACCGCGTACCGGACATAATCCCGAGCGATTACGGCTCTTCCGGCCAAGATTCAGACTTCGGTCAGTGCCGGTACCGCTGAAACCTCGTGAGGAATGGAAGAGCAAGGCCTCGTTAGGTTGTTTCCTATGGAAAACCGGCTACTTTTCTTCCTTGTTTCCTATGGAAAACCGGCTACTTTTCACTCAAATCTGTCATGTCTTCATTCCTAACATATAATGGTTTGTTTTCATTTTGGGTTAAGAAGTGGAAAAAACACTTGGATCGGGTGGTCCGACTTGTTTTTAAATCAGGCCAAATCAATTCGGCGGAACAAGTCAGAGCAACTCCAACAGTTTGACAATTTTGATTTGGTAAAATATGGAATTTGTCAACTCTGAAATAGATATGCCAAAGTAAAAAATATGTAATCTCCAACATTTCTCCATAATGACTTGGCAAAAACGGAAAAAAAAGGAAGGAAAAAAAGTCGCCGCCTTTGTTGACATCACCGTACCGCGTGCTCCGCCTTTGTTCCTCCGGCCCACCTCACCGCCGCGCCGCACCGAGCACACACGATTTGTATTATACTAGTCCAGAATTTGTATTATACTACTTAAAAAAATGAACTTCTAAGTTTATAATCCTTAAAAAATTATTAAAGTATTTTTATATTTAAAATAGTAATACTATTTTTTTTTTGCCACCTTTCATTTTTTTTAAAAAAAAATTGTTGACAAATCTGTAAATGTTTAGCTTGGACAAAGCTGAATGGATCGAAGGAGGTAACTTGCACCTTGAAAAACAAAGAATTTAGCGTTCAAGCTAAAAGATTTTTTTTTTTTGTTTTTTGAAACGACGGTACAAGATTTGAATTGCGAAGTTGTTGGTCTCATTTAATCGGCATATAGGTAGGGTAGGGAAGTTGTTGGTCTCATTCATTCGGCATGTTGGATCTTAAATCTGAGCCAAACTGAGATGTCAAAATAACTACTAATTCACCGACAAATGCTGATGAGTTCCTGATGTCGGAGCAGTCACAACACAATAAGTATCTGAAATGATACACATTTTAATTTCTATCAGGATCCACGGGCAGATCGATGGATAGATCTGCAGCGGCGCCGGCCGGCCGTCAGCGAGGAACGGGCGTGAGGACGAAGAGCTTGCACGAGTGCGGCCCGACCACAGCCGTGAGGCTGCCGGTGAACCTGCTCGGGAGCGTCTCGTGCTGCAGAGGAGACGACACGAATCATAAACCACAAGCTTTCATGAATTTTAGGCACATTGGCAAGCGAGCGAGCTCGGCTTGGATGCGCGCGCGGAAGGAACAGAGCCAGAAATGGCCTCGCGTTCACTTGACCTACGTACCTTCCAGACGTCCCTCGCCTCGACGGTGACGCCGCGGCTGATGCCGACGTCCGGCCATGCCGCGGTGATGGACGCGGAGCGCGTCGCCCCCCGGTTGAGCAGCAGCACCGCCTTCCGGTTGCGGGAGAGCTGCCCTGCCCATACCTGCAATGTATTCAAACGCCATGGGATTCAGGATTTCCTCCCCGAGCGAGACGACGATCGATTTGGTAGTATCTCTGTACCTCGAGATCGTTGCCATACTTCTTCACTTTGTTTCCCTGGACACCCATCCGATCTGCATGCGTCGAATACAATTGGCACACAAGCACCAAGACAAGTGAACTTTTTTTCTTTCTCGTGCGTGAGTAGAAAGAACTGAACACTTGAAGCCTTGAGCTAATATAAAAGATTTTGCTGATGAGAAGATGCGTTATGATGATCGACCTTGGTTAATCGCGATGACCTCTGCATTGGAGAGGATCCCTAGCGTCTCCTTGGAAACTCTTGTCACGTCGCAGCCGATTACCAGGGGAGCCTTGCATTGGGGTCAAGAATTCGATCGATCAGCACACAGAGAGTCGGCAATTCTTATGAGCCTGAGCCTGGAAATGGTTATTCACCTTGGCAATGGCCCACAGGCTGAAGTGCACGACGTACTCGTTGTACGCCATCCCTCCGTTGCCGACCTCCAGCATGTCAGGGTCTGTACGTGTGGCCGGGAGAGAAGCAAGCGATCAATCAGCTGAGCTGACAGGAAAACCTCATGGAATCGGATCAGGAAGCTAAGCAGAGATAGACGACGTGGACGAAGGAACTGACCGTTCCAGCCACCGGGCTTGGCATACCGGGCGTAGGCGTCGTTCCGGTCGATGTTGTCCAGCATGCTGTCGTCGCAGTCGCAAGAACAACAGCCCAATCAGTGATCAGCCAGAGAATTACTAGATCTGACTGTATAGTACTCCCATGGGCCACGGGAACCTATCACTTACACTTACCCTGACCATGTGTCGTTGATGTCGCCGGTGGTCCTCCAGCTGTTGCCGTACATGCCGCCCCATTTGGGAACTTCCATGTAGCCCCTGACGAAGTTAAGTCACCGTCAGGTCAGGTGCATTTTATTTTTGAAGCAAAGGCACAAGACGAGGAAGGAAAAGGGAGTGCATGCCATACCATTCGCAGAGTGAGTAGAAGATTCGGCGGCCAGAGTTCATCAGCGCGCGAGACATGCGCCCAAACCTGCATCACAATTTTACAGCTGGTACAGATATAGGAGTACATCTGAAACAAGAATGCTGCACGAAAGGGGTCGTTTGGAAGTCTGGAACCGATCCATTTCTCACGAGAATCACAAGAATCACTGCCAAACGGAAGTTTCACCGAGGGATTTGGATCCGGAACGTTTCACGGTTTCTTCGTTGGAGTTTGGAACGGCTGGAGGCTAGTTTCTACCGTTTCTGATTCTTGTCTCTCTTTTGCAATAGTGATTGTACTATTTTAGTTAGTCTTTTTTAAAACTGCAACAAGTTAAAAAATTTATTTAAGTTGTTGTTTGCTCACAAAAAATTCTGATAATTTTTTAAGCATATTTTAATTTATATATTTTTTTGAATGTGCAGATTCGTAAACAGAAGCTGCACCTCACGGTTTCAGGCGTGCCGTCTCTGTAGCAGTTGTCATACTTCAAATAGTCAACACCCTGCACAAGGTCAGGCACCAGAGTGAAGAAACGATATATACTCCATCCGTTTCAAACTATAAGTCACTTTGATTTTTTTGTTTTTGTTTTTTTGGTACATTGAATTTGCTATGTATCTAGACCAAACAAAAAAAAAAGTAGTAACTAAGGTAATGTTTTTGGCTCTATATATATAATAAAAGAAGAGTAACGGATACTGGTAGCAGGCTAATTCTACTGTGGTGAACTGAAACCGCAGGGCCTAGTCAAATGCTATCAGATGTCTGAAAGTCTGAACATTTGTAGTAGCATTGGAGTATGTATGTATGTACCCATGACGCAAACGTTTTAGCATCCTTGTCCTCGTAGCCCAGAGATCCAGGCATCCTGTTGCTGCAAGTTCTTGTCCTAAAATTTTAGGAAGGCAGTCCAGTTTCAGTTCAACATGGATCTGTCTTATTCCCACTTGATTGAATAAAAAAGAGCCGAACTTGTTGAGCGAAAAGGGGGAAAAAATAAAAGAACGCACCCAGCTGAAGAATAGATGCCAAGCTTAAGCCCCTTGCTGTGGACATAATCTGCCAGGGCCTTGATTCCGGATGGGAATGTCTTGGGATTAGCGACCATGTATCCCTGTGAACAAGTCAATTAGCCAAGCCGATTTCTTGTAGGTACGTTGCAGTCAAACTGATTGTGCTTGGATCAATGTTCAGCGGTGCAAGAATTTAACTGAAAGTAACTGACGACAAGCAGGTCAAGTAGCACTCGTTCTACCTCTTTGCTTCTTTGGTAGTCCGCCCAGCAGTCATCTGCAATAATAGCAATGGCATCTTTCAGTGACACTCTGATATCATCCAACACATATAAACTCTGCATATGCTCTCCGTCAGAATACAATACACTACCTAAGTTGACATACGTGTATCCAGCCTTTGCAAGTCCGGTGGCCACGAGCGCATCAGCTGTGAATCAAGTTAATCAACAAACAGCGAATCAGTGAGCAATATATAGCCATATCATCAGAAAGAAACCAATATAATGGCCGTCGCTGGTGATTTCAGATACGAGCAGGCTGAATGGGGGGTGGTGGTCTCTGACTGACCAGTGCGCCGGACGACCGCCTCGTTGATGTCGCACTGGAAATGGTTCCAGCTATTCCACCTGCGATGCGAAGGCAGAAGCGACGACAAAACACAAAGAAAAAGTGCTCAGCAGAGCAGACAGACAAACCGGGAGCGAGCGGCGGAAGCCACGCATCGCATCGCATGCATGCACATCTGAATTATTCGGTTCCTCACCCCATCTGCGGCGTCAGCCCGAGCCCGTTGTCGAAGAGCACGCGCCGGGCGCCTCCGCCAGGCAGCGGCAGCGGCGGCCTGGCCCTGGCGTAGTCCGGGGCAGCGAGCGCTGCCACCGCGGCGAGGCAGGCGCCCAGCAGGAGCACGGCCGTCGCACTCGGGCACAGGCTCTGAATCTCGGGCGCCATCCTTTCCTTGGTGGCCAGTAGGTTCCGCGCTGCGTTGCGTCCTTCCTGCCTGAACTGAACCTCTGCCTGCGTATGTGCCTGTCACCATGCCCGTATATATATGCGCTGGAGAAGAAGAGCCGCGCGGGCGGTGCATCTACATACCAGTACGCGTGAGCGTGACGCACTGCAGTCTGTGCGGCAGCGCTCTAGCGTGTCTCACGCGTGACGGGCCCGCGGTGTCTGACGCAGCCATACGCTTTCAGTTTCCGGTACCTCGGAGGTGTTTGGATTGCAGTCCTAAATTTTGTGAGAGGTTAATTATGAGGACTAAATATAAGCTAATAGTAAAAGTAATTTTATAAATGATGACTAATTTGTGAGATGAATTTATTTTGTTTTAATTGATCCATGATTAACAAATATTTATTGTAGCATCACATGAACAAATCAGTGCTTAATGAATTCATCTCGTGAATTAGCCTCTATTTATTTAATTAGTTTTTATAATTAGTCTATGTTTAATTTATTTTAAAATTAGTGTATGTTTAAAACTCCTAATTAGCCTCTAAACATGTGATATGACATGGACTAAAGTTTAGTCCACATGATCTGAACACCTCCTAACCATCTTGAACTCACCACCGTATTACCTATCTACACACCCCTTAAAAGTCCATATAAAAAAGTCTACATTGGTGGTGATCTTTTATTAATATCTTTTTCTTCTTCTCCCCTAACAGATTTATCAATATAATTCAAACTTTTTAGATATTATAGATTAGAGATAGTAGATATATAATGAGTAAAATTTATTGGAGCAACTACATTTCGTTATATTGTACTCCTTTCATTCAGTGGCGGGTCTGCTACCGGGGCTCGGCCCCCCTACCGTGGCCTGGCCGCGCACATGGAGCAACAACACGGCACAACGCTCACACTAGCAAGTACTTAATCCGTTCCAAATTATAGTTCGTTTGACTTTTTGAACCATAAGTTTGATCATTCGTCTTATTTAAATTTTTGTACAAAATGACATTTCTTTTGATGTGGCTTACTTATTTAATAAATAGTCTACATGAATGACTTAAATTTGACTATATTTGCACAAATTTTCTGAATAAGACGAGTGGTCAAAGTTAGGGTCAAAAAAGTCAAACGAATTATAAATTGAAACGGAGAGAGTAGCAAGCAACATCACGACATGCTAGTAGCCAGCGGCCAGCAGCTCCATCTAGAATTTTGTTCTAGATCCGCCCTACTTTTTCATTCAAAATTGTAAATAAGACGTTTTTGCCTTTTTTATACAATATATATAGATCTATTATGTATTTAGATATACAAAATAATGTACCTAGAAAAATTAACCTGTCTTATAATATAAAATAAAGGAAGTATTTAGTTTATTTATATCAGTATTGAATGAGCTAAATCTGTTCGAGATACTCTTTGCCTCCATGGCAGCGAGACAGGACAACAGTGAGAGATGCGCGGGAATAGCTCAATTAAAGCCGTGGCGCACGGGCGACAGCTAGTTGTGGAGGACAGGTACGGCGGGCAGTACAGCATTCTGTGATTTGATCCGCGTGCCGCCCTGTCCCTACATTTGTTCCCATTTTCTCCTATCAACAGGAAAAATGTAATCAGGCCCGGCCCTGCGGGGTTCGAGCTGGGCGGCCGAACTGGGCCCTTAAGGCCAGGGGGGCCAACCCCAAATACCTACTAAGCATAGACGTATAGTATTTCAACCAAGAAGAAAAGATCATGCGACATATTAGGAGTCCGCGTCGTTTCTTCCTTTGCGTCCACAACTCCCGTGCGGCTGTGTGCCCTTCCAGCTTCCGCCGCGCGGCCACGACTCCGTTCTAGCGCGTGTCAGCGATCGATCTGTGATCCCGTGCACCTGCGTGATCTTGGCGATTTGTTAGTCTAGTGCGAGTGCAAGCAGCTGCCAGCCTGTATGGCTGTTCGGCTGTACAGAGGTAAGAAACTAGTCCTAATTAATATTTGCTCTTATTCCCAATTTTTATTCTTTATTACTTCTTTAGATTTGGGATTTAGAAATCTTAAGAAAAAATTAAATAGTTTAGGGCCTGTTTAATTGCTTTTGGAGAGGGAATTTTAGAAGAAAACTTTAAGGTAAAATAAGATTTGTACCTTGTTTTCATAAAAAAATTTCTTATTCATTACACTTATTAGAATCATCATTATATTATTAGAGTTATACTAAAGGGTCCATCGTTATAGCTTCGCTCCGGGTCTGTATTTTGACAGGACCAGACCTGAATGTAATGTGATTTCTAAACCACAGTTCAAAAATGTAATGTGGTTTCTAAACCTCAGTTTCGCCGTGGATGGTTTGGAATGGCAAACGTTTTGTTACTGTACATGCAAAAAATAGAATGACAATACAAGCATACAAGATACAGCTGAATCACACCCCGTCACATAGTTCTCATCAGTTCTGAATGAATGGATGATCGATGGCACAAGTATGTGACAAACAATATTCTAGCCGTATAAATAGATACCTCTGCGGAGCACCGATGATTTTTGGATCAAAGGCGGCAAACAAATGATCAATAAATAACGTACGCATAACACACATGCATTACATTCGCCACTTCGGACCCAACAATCATATTATTGCAGTATCTCCATTCTCAAATCAGTCCCAGTTCAAGCGTTACAGATTAAAGCTCAAGTCTAAAGGAGGCACACGACATTCAAGCATTATGTCTGACATTTTCATTTCCCTCAAGACCCTTTACATAGGTACAGTGGCGAGTAATAGATCAACCATCTTCGGTACTTCCCCTTGTCTTTAAAAAATCATGACCCTAGTTGGTTTCGGTGATTAACGACAATTAAAGATTATTATGGCTAACGTGTGTTTTGCAGAGGCTATGCGTAGTTTAGCCATAGTGATCAAGGAGAATGAGCTCTAATGGTCATCACTTAGCCCCCAAGATGGATATCGTTTCGGTTTTCTAAAAGACATGATGAAGACCCTAGAATAATAGGCTAAGTATCATAAGGAGATGAAGGACACTTAGAAATAGATAAGGCTTCTTCTTTTTACTTTTGACCGTACTATTAAGAGGGGTTGAGATTAGTAGCTTGACTTAGGAAAGCTTCATTACTTAGGTGTGGTGCACACTTGACTTCCTTAGCTCTAAGCAAGCCTATGGTGACCGTAAGATAGCCTAAAACAACTTCCATATTCATCGCGACGAAAAACGGAGTTGTCAAAATCGTTTTCTGGGCGTCGGACGCTCCTGGCAGGGGCGCCGGACGCTGTCCGTCGGCATCGGACAGAGGCGTCGGACGCTAGGTGGTTGAGTCCACAACGTCCGTCGACCTTCTAGAGGGGATGTTTTCTGGCTAAGTGTTCCAGGGTCCGTCGGACGCTGTTCGTCGGCCAGGCGTCGGACGCTGGGAAGAGCGTCCGTCGACCTTCCAGAGAGGGTGTTTTTCAACCCTAGCCAGAGCATAGCGTCGGACGCTGAGGATGAGCGTCCGTCGCCCAGTGACGTAGCGTCCGTCGCTGGGAACAGTGTGTCAGAACTAGCCGTTGGGAAGGGCGTCGGACCGTCCGTCGTCTAGGCGCCGGAGCGTCCGTCGCTCAAACTATGAATAGAAACTAGCTGTTGGGCATGCGATGGACCGTCCGTCGCCTAGTCGACAGAGCGTTTGTCGCCAACTTAAAGTGCCAGCCCGAGGCAGTTTTCAGAGGGTCTATTTATAGCCCCTCCCACTTCTCTCCCACCTTGCCTTTGCTCATTTGAGTTGCTGAGTTTGTTGAGAAGGTTGGGAAGAGAGCAAGAGCCCTAGAGAGAGAGAGTGATTCGCGAATTCATCCATCCTCTCTCTAGTTCATCCAAGAGTTCAAGTGTGCATCCTCTAGTTGTGAAGCTTGAGTAAGTCAAGCGAAGATCGAGGCTTGTTACTCTTGGTGATCGACATCACCTAGACGGTCCGGTAGTGCTCGGAGAGGTGATCGCCGGAGGATTGTCGGCGGCCCTTCTCCATCGACGTTGTGATCGGTTGTGGGCGATTCATCGAGCCGGAGTGGCGAAGAATCAGCCCGTAGAGAGCACTCATCTCTTGCGCGGGATTGAGGGGGAGCTATACCTTGCGAGGTGCTCCAACGAGGACTAGGGGGAGTGTCGACTCCTCGATACCTCGGCAAAACATCGCCGTGTCAAGCATCTCTTTCCCTAGCTTTTTATTACCGCATTACTTTCCGCACTTGTCTTTCTTTTCATACTAGAATTGTGTAGGAAATTTTCGCTTTTCTTTGACTTGCTACCGCTTTCTAGCTAGGACACACAAGCGGTAGGCACTAGGGGCTTAATTGGCTCTTTATAGGTTTAATTCTTGCATAGAAATTAAAAAGAGCCCAATTCACCCCCCCCTCTTGGGCATCATGATCCTTTCAATTGGTATCAGAGCAAGGTTTGCTCTAAATTAGGCTTCACCGCCTAGAGCAAGATGTCCCATGGGGATGGACCACCTCCCATGTTCGATGGAGATGACTTTCCTTATTGGAAAGTTCGTATAGAGGCCTATCTAGAGGCCGTTGACGTGGGCGTGCTCAAAGCCGCCACAAAGAGAGGCACCCTTTTCGCGGAGGACCTTAACTTTGACAAGCACAATGTCAAGGCAAAGAACATTATCTTTCGTGGCATTAGCAAGGATGTCTTCAACCGAGTGCGTAATGCCAAAGACGCATTTGAGTTGTGGACCACGATTTGTGCTCTTCATGAAGGCACAAAAAGTGAGCGTGAAGAACACTATCACTTGGTTATGGCTAAGCTCAATTCTTTTTCTATGCATGCAAATGAAAATGCAAATGAAATGTACTCACGACTTAACATTATTGTAGAGGAATTGAATGGGCTCGGTCTCAACCAAATGGAATCGGCCGATGTGGTACGCAAGATTCTTTGTGTCTTGCCCATTGAGAAGTATGGCCACATCGTCACGGTGCTTCACCAAGGAGATCTCTCCACCGCTACACCGACACAAATCTTAGGCAAGATCAATGCCCATAAGATGTACATAAAGATTGGTGATGGTGGCTCTTCTTCCTCCTCCAAGAAGAAAGAAAAAGAGAAGGAGGAGAAGAAGGACTTGGCACTCAAGGCATCCTCCTCGGAGAAGCACAAGATGCAAGTCATGTATGAGAGTACAAACGATAATGATGATGATGATGATGATCTCGCTCTCATGGTGAACAAAACAACCAAGATGTTGAAGAAGCTAAGCAAGAATGGAGTCAAGTTTGACTTAATGAAGAAGAAATTCTTCACAAGCTCTTCAAGAAAGCCTCTCTCCAAGATGGATTGCTACAATTGTGACAAACTTGGACACTTGGCTCATGCTTGCCCCGAAGAAAAGAAAGACAAATACAAGAACAAGAAAGCTAACAACAAGTTCAAGTACAACAAGGGCAACAAGGTTGAGTGAAGTGATGAGAAGAAGAAGGATGACAAGCCATTCAAGAAGAAGAAGAACTTCAACTTCCACAAGAAGAAGAAGAATGGCAAAGCCTACATTGTTAGTGATTGGCTCACCGACATTGAAGACTCAAGTGACTCATCCGGAGATAAGAGTGAAGAAGAGAAGGTGGCCGCCTTGGTGATTGGTTCATCTACTCCACCGTCACCCCCTGCATCATCTCCGGGCTCATCCTCTACACACCTATGCCTCATGGCTAAAGGTGACAAAAAGGTACAAAAAGAGGATAGTGATGATGAGGCTAGCTCTAGTGATGATAGTGATGATGAGTTTGAGGCACCTTCCTATGATGAGCTAATTGTAATTTGCAACAAATATACTAAGCTCATTAGGAAGTATAAAGGTAAAAGTGAATCACTAGAGAAAGCCAATGATAACTTGCATGCTAAGCTTGATGACTTGTCTAGTGCTAATGATGAATTGAAGCTTGAGAACAAATCTCTATCATCTAGCACTAGGGAGCTCAAAGCCTCACTCAAGCAAGCTAATGAGAAACATGATAAGCTTGAGAGGTCAACACAAGAGCTCCATACAAGATACAACTTGCTAAAAGATGACTACAACCAAGTTAAGAATGAACATGGCACACTTGTGATAGCTAATGAATTGCTTTCAAATGATCTTGCTACACATGTTGCTATTAACCCGATTGTTAAGTGTGATATAGCTACTTCTTGTGAGGACTTGCTTGATGAAGTTGCTAGTGAGCAAAATGCTAAGTGCAAGGGCAAGAAGGTAGTTGAGGCCGACAAGCATGATGACTATGTGAAGATGAGGCAAGAGAACACCAAGCTCAAGGAAGAGCTAACCAACCTCAAGGCAAGCAAGCCATTCACTATCAAGTCGGTCAAGCAAGATGACAAAGATGCAATGACCTTGATCAATTCTCTCAAAGAGGAAAATGCAAAGCTCAAGGTTGAGAAGATCAAGCTTACAAGTGGATTAGAGAAGTTCACCAAGGGTCACAACCTCCAAAGTGAGCTCTTGATGAACACTATCATGAAGACCGACAAGACCGGCATTGGATTCAAGGAGAATCAAGTCATGAAGGCCAAGGTCAAGATAGAAGCAAAAAACTATTACAAGAACAAGGCCATGAGAAGCAACTATGACACACCAAAGCCCAAGCCCAAGAAGTGCTTTGGATGTGGTCAAGAGGGTCACCTTCAATCCCAATGCAAGACTCCACCTCCCAAGACCTTGCCCAAGCACATAAGGCCTTTCGCTCATGATGCACACTTCATCATCAACAAGGACTCCAAGGGTAGACCTCAAGTTGTATTTCTCGGTCCTAAGATGAAGAACAAGCTCAAAGTGCTATGGGTTGCTAAGGAGTTGGTGGACAAGGCTATGGGACCTCGCCAAGTGTGGGTTCCCAAACAACAAGCTTAACTCTAAGTTGCTTGTGTGTAGGTAAACTACAAGACCGGTGGAAGTCATTGGGTGATTGATAGTGGATGCACTCAACATATGATCGGTGACTCCTGGATGTTCACCACACTTGAGAAAGATTGTGAAGGGCAAGACAAGATTACCTTTGGGGACAATTCAAAAGGCAAAGTGCAAGGTCTAGACAAAGTGGCAATCTCAAATGATCAATCAATATCAAATGTCTTGCTAGTGCAATCTTTGAGCTTCAACTTGCTATCGGTGGGACAACTATGTGATCTTGGTTTCCAATGTCTCTTCACTCCAAATGAGGTAGTTGTGTCCAAGATTGAAGATTCATCATTGATATTCAAAGGGTTTCGGCACAACAATCTCTATCTAGTGGACTTCACCTCAAATGAAGCTAGCTTGCAAACATGTCTATTCTCCAAGAGTTCTTTGGGTTGGCTATGGCATAGAAGATTGGCACATGTGGGAATGTCAACCTTGAAGAAGCTTGTAAAGAAGGAATTGGTTAGAGGTGTGAAGGATGTTGTGTTTGAGAAGGACAAACTTTGTAGTGCATTTCAAGCCGGCAAGTAAGTGGCAAACACTCATCCAACCAAAGCTTTTATGTCAACCTCAAGAGTCCTAGAGCTACTTCACATGGATTTATTTGGACCTACCACCTATGCTAGCCTTGGTGGCAATCTCTTTTGCTTGGTGGTAGTTGATGACTTCTCTAGGTACACTTGGGTGTTCTTTCAAGACAAGGGAGAGACTCAATCAATATTCAAGAAGTTTGCAACTAGATCCCAAAATGAGTTTGATGTGAAGATTAAGAAGATAAGAAGTGACAATGGAACCGAGTTTGTGAACACCAAAATTGAAGACTATTGTGATGAAGTTAGGATCAAGCATGAAGTATCCGCCACCTATACTCCTCAACAAAATGGTGTAGTAGAGAGGAAGAACCGGACACTTATCACTCTTGCAAGATCAATGCTTGATGAATACAACACCCCCGAGAAGTTTTGGGCCGAAGCAATCAACACCGCATGCTATGCAGCCAACCGGCTATTTGTCCAAAGGCTTCTCAAGAAGACCCCCTATAAGCTTGTGAATGGAAAGAAACTGGATATATCTTTTTTCCGAGTGTTTGGTTGCAAAGTGTACATCTACAAGAAACGCCAACACTTGGGTAAGTTCCAAAGAAGATGTGACATTGGTTTCTTAGTTGGGTATTCACTTAAATCCAAAGCATACTGTGTATTTAACAAAGCCACCGGCTTGGTTGAAGAAACGTATGACTTGGTGTTTGATGAAACTAATGGCTCTCAAGAAGAGCATGAAAATTCTTCCGGGTGTTTGGTTGCAAGGTGTACATCTACAAGAAGCGCCAACACTTGGGTAAATTCCAACGGCGGTGCGGCATTGGTTTCCTTGTTGGATATTCACTTAAATCCAAGGCATACCGTGTATTTAACAAAGCCACCGGCTTAGTTGAAGAAACATATGACTTGGAGTTTAATGAAACTAATGGCTCCCAAGGAGCGCTTGAGGATATTGATGCAGGTGATGAACCCTTAAGGGAGGCAATGAAGAACATGCCAATTGGTGCTATCAACCCGCAAGAGGTGGAAGAAGTTGAAGATGAAGCAAATCAAGATCCTTCTCCACCCCACACGCCTCAAGTTGATGAACAAAATCAAGTGAGGGAAGCTCAAGAAGACACTCACATTCCTCAAGATCAAACCGAGGCCGAAGCAAGCAATGTTGAAGCACCACAACCTCCTCCCCAAGTGGTTAATAGAAGATCTAAACCTATGCTTCAAGCTCATCCACAAGACCTCATCATAGGGAGTCCATCAAGGGGGGTAACAACTCGATCTAAACTTGCTTCTTATGTTGAACATCACTCCTTTGTTTCCTTTGTTGAGCCTTCTAGTGTGGAGGATGCACTTGCGGATCCGGATTGGGTGAATGCCATGCACGAAAAGTTGAACAACTTCACCCGGAACGAAGTGTGGACACCAATAGAAAAGCCCAAAGGAGCAAGAATCATTGGCACCAAGTGGGTGTTTAGGAACAAGCAAGATGATCAAGGCGTGGTTGTGAGAAACAAGGCAAGATTGGTGGCAAAGGGGTTCTCCCAAGTTGAAGGCTTGGATTTTGGGGAGACCTTTGCACCGGTTGCAAGACTAGAAGTCATTCGTATCCTTTTGGCATATGCTTCATATCATAAAATGAAACTTTTTCAAATGTATGTGAAGAGTGCCTTTCTTAATGGTTTCATTAATGAACTTGTTTTTGTCTCACAACCTCCCGGGTTTGAAGACCTAAATTGTCCTAATCATGTGTATAGGTTGTCCAAGGCACTCTATGGATTGAAGCAAGCTTCAAGAGCTTGGTATGAGAGGCTAAGGGACTTCCTACTCAAGAAGGGCTTCAAGATCGAAAAAGTGGATACCACACTCTTCACCAAGGTGCTAGATGGAGAGATCTTTGTTTGCCAAGTATATGTCGATGATATTATATTTGGGTCAACAAACCAAGGTCATAGCAAGGAATTTGGTGCATTGATGTCCAAGGAGTTCGAGATGTCGATGATTGGCGAGCTAACCTTCTTCTTTGGCTTCCAAGTGAAGCAATTGAGGGAGGGCACCTTCATATCTCAAGAGAAGTACACTTATGATGTGCTCAAGAAATTCAAGATGGAGGATTGCAAGCCAATCAAGACCCAATGCCTACAAATGGGTATCTCGATCTCGATGAGGGAGGTAAACCGATTGACCAAACTTTTTATCGTTCTATGATCTGTAGTTTACTTTACCTCACCGCTTCTAGGCCGGATATCATGTTTAGTGTGTGTATGTGTGCTAGGTTTCAAGAAAACCCTAAGGAGTCGCATCTTTGTGCGGTTAAAAGAATCCTTAAGTACTTAAGGCACACCCCTAGCATGGGTCTTTGGTATCCCAAAGGAGCTCCTTTCCAACTAGTTGGCTATTCCGATTCGGATTACGCCGGGTGTAAGGTTGATAGGAAGAGTACCTCCGGCGGGTGCCACATGTTAGGAAGACCACTTGTCTCTTGGTCCTCAAAGAAACAAAATAGTGTGGCATTGTCAACCGCCGAAGCGGAATACATTGCCATAGGAGCAAGTTGTGCACAAATCTTATATATGACCCAAATACTCTATGATTACGGCGTGTTTTTTAAAAGAAGTTCCACTTTTGTGTGATAATGAAAGCGCCGTAAAGCTTTCAAATAACCCGGTTCAACACTCTCGCACCAAGCACATAGATATTCGCCATCACTTTCTTAGAGATCATGTGGCTAGGAAAGACATAACACTAGTTGGAGTTAAAAGCAAAGATCAATTGGCGGATATCTTCACTAAACCACTCGATGAAACAACCTTTTGTAGGTTGAGAAGCGAGTTAAATGTGCTTGATCACTCTAATTTCACTAAAAGATGAGCTTGTGTGAACCATGCATTCATATGTAATATAACCTGTTTAATTTGGTAATGCACATAGGCTTGACTAACACGGTTAAGATAACCGCCCTCAAAAGCGTGTGACAAAGCTTAACCGCGGTTTAAACTTGCAAGCAACCTAGATTTAAATTTCGTATTGCATAGCATATGCATGTGTGTTGTTTTGCCCTTTCTTTTCGGTTAAGTTTCTTGAGCATCCTCTATGATAGTCCACTTAGGGGGAGCATTCCAAGCTCAAGTCACTTCAATACCCCTCTTGTGGCCATATGATGACTCCTTGGCGCTTCCATTCGAATATTTTGAGCTAAAAACTAAATTTAAGCCTATGGCAAACTAATTGAAAATGAGTGTTTGAGAGATGGTTCTCATATCAAGTCCAATCAGGTGTTATTTGGATCTTATTGGATTGGAACTTGGTTGGGAGAAAGACGCAAAAGGAAAATTTGAAAAATTCTATTTTTAAGGCGTCGGACGCTGCCGACGGACGCTCGATGTCAATTGCCTCAGCGTCCGTCACGATCGTCCGGAGATTAAAGTTGCCCGCTAACTGGGCGACGGACGCTCTCCCAAGCGTCCGTCGCGGAGCGTCCGTCGCGGTCAATGCGATTGGGTGTTTCAAAATCGGCTCTGGAAGCCCGACGGACGATGCCGTCGGACGCTCCCCGAGCGTCCGTCGCATACCGACGGAGCGTCCGTCGCTCCGCGTCGGAGCGTCCGTCGCGAACTAAACGGCGAATTTTTTTTTTAAAATCCCCAATCTCTTCTCTGTTTCGCCGATCCGTTTTTCCGTTCGCCGCCGCACTTTTTACAAACCCTAGCCGCCACGACTTCGCCGCCGAGGACCCTGCCTGCGCCATCGTGCTCCACCCAGCGCCGCCACTCCACCTCCCTGCGCGCCACCTGCCACAGCACTGCGCCGTCATCCCCTGCGCCGCCGAGCCACCACTGCTCCAAGCGCCGCGCCACTACTCCCTGCGCTGCCCAGCGCCGCCGTGGCCCTCTCTGCGCCGCCATCCCTGCCCTGCACCGCCTTGCCTCCCACTGCCGCCGTGCCAGCACCATCCACAGCACCGCCGCCGCTCCTCTGTGTAGATCAAACTGTGCACCTCTCCGTGCCGAAGAGCTCTCCGTGTTGGAGGGTGACTGACCCTAGTAACACACCAAGGTGAAACTCAATTTTCAACCCTTGTGTCTCTCACTCTGTTTTGCAAACAAGATCACCTCGCAATTCCCTAATCATCACCCTACATCCTATTGCCTTGATTAGCTTGCGGATTGCGGATTACAGATAGGCGACCGGAGGATCTTTCCCCTTCTCTCATCTTGTTTCGGGTTTGAGGTATGGCAGTCCTTTTTCGCGATCTATCCTTTCCTAATTTCATGCTTCCAATAGACTCTTACCTCTAGTTAAATGCTTATGGTATAATCCTTTCTATTTCTCACGAGCAGGGTCAGTTGATTTGAGAATCAGAGGGTCAGAGCAGTGACAGAGAACTCGGGGCAAAGCCCGTGAGTACGGATCGAGGCAAAGCCTCGCGAGGACAGTCCAGGGCCGGCGTGCTACTCTTGCAGTTGATTGTATCCGTGGTCTGTCAGAGGTTCAGGGTCAGTGGTTGATTGGCAGTGAGTTTGTGATTTGTCTCTTGAGGTTTCTTGTCAGCGGATTGGTTGCAAAGATTTGAAGTATGGCAAGAACAAAGAATGCAGGTCCCGTTCCCGGTAGTGGTGGTGACCCTCCACCTCCACCGCGTCCACCCACTGACCGGGGAAAGGGAAAGCAAAAGGTTATCTCTCGGAAGTGCAAGAGGCCAGCGATGGATCCAGATTCAGTAGTTGCACTAGCAGTGGCAGAGGCCGCCGAGATAGCTGAGCGAGGAGGACGTCGCGCCGGCTTGAGGCTCTCGCTTCACCGTGGAGCGCGTCGTGAGTTCCCTCCACCTCCAGTGACAGAGCCCGTTGAGGCTACAGGAGCAGCAGAGACAGAGGCAGTCCTAGCGACTGAGCCGACAGAGGCCGCGGGCCACTCTTCTATTGGAGAGCTGATGAGCCGTCGAGTGACTCGTTCCCGAGGCTCAGGTGCACCACCTAGCCCTCCAGGACCCCGGCTTCCAGACCCAGTGAGGCACCAGGTCAGAGTACTTACAGCGAAGCAAGTCCAGCTGCATCGATTCGTTGACTTCCAGTCCTGGTTCCCACCTCAGAGGGACCCCCGTGCCGGACGAGAGTTCTATACTACAGTGCACGAGGACTTCTACAGAGCATATGTAGACACTAATGCTCCTCTCAGGGCCAACAGGGTGTGCCCATCTGCTCATATAGAGGGGATCGGTGGTCCAGAGATCCTGCAGCACCTCCAGTATATCCAGGGTCTGACAGATCTGATGGGACGCTCAGGGGCATATCAGAAGGATTGGGTATATTAGTTCTACGCCTCCCTGTGGATCTCACCTGATCACGAGTTCCTCCACTTCGGATTTCAGGGACGTGATTTCAGGGTTACAGCTGCTAGATTCAGAGAGCTCTTCCACCTTGAGTCCTCTCCTACGAGGATACACAGCCTTTGCTATGGGGATCATTGACAGCTGCAGTTTGCCCATTGGATTTCATATTTGATAGTTGCCAAGACCGGGTCAGGTGTCATGAGAGTTACCCTTACGAGGTCAGCTACAGAGTTCCCAGTCTATTCGATGAGTCAGCTTGTGATACATGGGAACTTGCCTCGTCCTAGCAGAGCTCACAGACCAGGCACTAGGCAGGCCGGTGTGCCACCAGAGTCGGCAGAGGTCACGGATGCTACAGTCGAGCAGATTGCTCAGGCAGAGCTGGCAGACCTAGATGCAGATATTGACACATCTGCTGAGACAGTCTTTAGAGAGGACCTCGACTCCGACAGCTCAGACGAGGACTACCAGCCCGTGCGTGAGTATACACCGATGACCCATGACCACGAGGCAGGTGGGTCAGGCACAGCCGCAGCAGCTCCAGCTCCAAGCTCCAGTTTCTCAGAGGCTACCTTGCTCACTATTCTATCGAGGATGCAGGAGGAGCAGTCTCGCCAGGCAGAGGAGCAGAGACGACAGACTGCAGACCTACGGAGACTTACTGAGCAGCAGCTGGCAGCTCAGGCACAGACTCAGGCCAGACAGGACGAGTTCCAGCGTCAGTTCTTGGCCTATCAGCTGCAACAGGTAGAGATCCAGAAGACCCAGACGTTGCTACTTGAGCGTCTTCTGGCCTCTAGCTCCGGGCAGACCTCCACTCAGTTCCAGTTGCCCGGCATCTCACAGCAGCAGCAGTTCACTTCACCCTCCAGCAGCCTCCAGTGGTTGTGGTGCCGACTCTAGCGTTACCGTCCAGAGGACAGCAGAGTCAGGCACCAGCCACTCCTCCGTTCCAGCCAGCAGCCTCTCCTGAGTACTAGACTTCGAGGACCCATGTGTCCTCTTGGATAGCTTCACCTGAAGAGTTCCAGATAGGATTCACTCCTACCCGGGGAACTACCTTAGCAGAGGCTTCGCGAGATCTCTCAGCTTCCTACCTCGAGATCACGGGAGAAGACTCCCCAGGAGCAGCTCAGCAGGTCACACCAGCTCCAGAGACTGCAGTGGATCCTCCGGCGACAGGAACTCACCAGTCCTCAGTTGCATCGTCGGAGATCGCTCCTGAGCAGTCAGCACAGACAGTCACTACTCCTCCAGCTGCAGTTCAGACAGATGCTATATCTTTGGCAGATGAGGCAGTTACCGTGGCAGTGTCTTCTCCAGCTCAGACTCAGCCTACAGAGGTTGCAGCAGCAGTGTCCCTAGTGGCACTTGCAGTGACACCGTCCCCCTCGCCTCAGGTTTTCACTCGTCGGGTACCCAGGCCCGCTACTACTGAGGCAGGACCGTCAGAGGCCCTAGCTGAGCCTCAAGGGGAGACAGTTGAGACACTAGCTCCAGAGGTCACTCCAGCTGCACCTACTCCTGCAGAGGCCGAGGCATATGATGAGTCAGACGAGTCAGACCTTCAGGACTTCATCATGCTTGATCGGAAGGCTGCAGCTCCTCCACCTTCTTCTCCAGCCCCAGACTCTTAGTTTTTGGTGCTAGACGCCAAAGGGGGAGAGAGGGTCGAGTATAGAGATAGAGGGAGGGATTTGGATCTTTATATGCTTTATTTCCCCGTACTCTTTCATCATGTCTATTTCTATGCATTTGTTTATATGTGTGATGTGGTGAATGCTTTGGTTGATGTTTATATGTGACAAACTCTTTGGTTATCACTAATATATCTTGTGAGTTGTCTCATGTTTCATGATATATCTCTATGCTTAAACGTTACTTGAGCTTCCGCGCTATACTCCGACACATCCTTTGAGAATATCATGAGGTACTTGTTTTACATTCATATCTATAAGTATCATGTTTTGTGATTTGGTTTGGGTGAGCAAGTATGCGTCATTACAACTTCACTAACCCTTGCTCAACCATTCCAAGTCACCATAAAATCTAAACCAAAACTCTTATCCATACTCGAGGTTCTATTGTCGTCAATCACCAAAAAAGGGGAGATTGAAGAATCATAGCCCTAGTTGGTTTCGGTGATTAACGACAATTAGAGATTATTATGGCTAACGTGTGTTTTGCAGAGGCTATGCGTAGCTTAGCCATAGTGATCAAGGAGAATGGGCTCTAATGGTCATCACTTAGCCCCCAAGATGGATATCGTTTCGGTTTTCTAAAAGACATGATGAAGACCCTAGAATGATAGGCTAAGTGCCATAAGAAGATGAAGGGCACTTAGAAATAGATAGGGCTTCTTCTTTTTACCTTTGACCGTACTATTAAGAGGGGTTGAGATTAGTAGCTTGACTTAGGAAAGCTTCATGACTTAGGTGTGGTGCACACTTGACTTCCTTAGCTCTAAGCAAGCCTATGGTGACCGTAAGATAGCCTAGAACAACTTCCATATTCATCGCGACGAAAAACAGAGTTGTCAAAATCGTTTTCTAGGCGTCGGACGCTCCTGGCAGGGGCGCCGGACGCTGTCCGTCGGCATCGGACAGAGGCGTCGGACGCTGGGTGGTTGAGTCCACAGCGTCCGTCGACCTTCCAGAGGGGATGTTTTCTGGCTAAGTGTTCCAGGGTCCGTCGGACGTTGTCCGTCGGCCAGGCGTCGGACGCTGGGAAGAGCGTCCGTCGACCTTCCAGAGAGGGTGTTTTTCAACCCTAGCCAGAGCATAGCGTCGAACGCTGAGGATGAGCGTCCGTCGCCCAGTGACGTAGCGTCCGTCGCTGGAAACAGTGTGTCAGAACTAGCCGTTGGGAAGGGCGTCGGACCGTCCGTCGCCTAGGCGCCGGAGCGTCCGTCGCCCAAACTATGAACAGAAACTAGCCGTTGGGCATGCGACGGACCGTCCGTCGCCTAGTCGACAGAGCGTCCGTCGCCAACTTAAAGTGTCAGCCCGAGGCAGTTTTCAGAGGGTCTATTTATAGCCCCTCCCACTTCTCTCCCACCTTGTCTTTGCTCATTTGAGTTGCTGAGTTTGTTGAGAAGGTTGGGAAGAGAGCAAGAGCCATATAGAGAGAGAGAGTGATTCACGAATCCATCCATCCTCTCTCTAGTTCATCCAAGAGTTCAAGTGTGCATCCTCTAGTTGTGAAGCTTGAGTGAGTCAAGCGAAGATCGAGGCTTGTTACTCTTGGTGATCGACATCACCTAGACGGTCCGGTGGTGCTCGGAGGAAGGTGATCGCCGGAGGATTGTCGGCGGCCCTTCTCCATCGACGTTGTGATCGGTTGTGGGCGATTCACCGAGCCGGAGTGGCGAAGAATCAGCCCGTAAAGAGCACTCATCCCTTGCGCGGGATTGAGGGGGAGCTATACCTTGCGAGGTGCTCCAACGAGGACTAGGGGGGAGTGTCGACTCCTCGATACCTCGGCAAAACATCGCCGTGTCAAGCATCTCTTTCCCTAGCTTTTTATTACCGCATTACTTTCCGCACTTGTCTTTCTTTTCATACTAGAATTGTGTAGGAAGTTTTCGTTTTCCTTTGACTTGCTACCGCTTTCTAGCTAGGACACACAAGCGGTAGACACTAGGGGGTTAATTGGCTTTTTATAGGTTTAATTCTTGCTTAGAAATTAAAAAGAGCCCAATTCACCCCCCCTCTTGGACATCTTGATCCTTTCAGTCTTCACTCTTCAGCGCGCTTCATATTGGACAACTATACAAGAAAACATAATATTTTGTGAGGAATGCCACATTGGAACAAAGATCAAATTAGAAATACAAATCGAATTCTTCAGTTTAATAGATCAACCATGACATCAAACTTCACACTGAATAAAGCTACATTTCCGGTTCCTAGAATTGTCAACCATGAGATTTAATTTCACAATCAATTCAGCTACCATTTTCAGTGTCTAAGATTGTCAACCATGGGATCTAATTTCATTCAATTCAGTGTTAGAATTGTTCCTGCGTATTCTGCCGTGTTTCTCCTCTACCATATATATAGAGGATAAAAGCATGATAAGTGTCGTTTTCCGTACTTCTATAGCAACAACAAATGCAAGCCGAAGCAACACGAATTACAGACTACAATATCTAAAAGGGCAAATGCCTGTTTTCATCCTTGATATTGAACATATTATTTTTGCAATTTGTAGTCATCACTCAGCAAAGTCCACTGACAATATTTTAATGCCAGCAATAGACGATTATGGTCAATTATATTGTACTAATATAGTGCAACAACTATGTCATAGCTCCATACATATCTTCGGAAGGACTAACAGCCATAGGCTAATTGCCATTTCGAATAGTATTAGATTGTGCAAGATTTTTTTATTGTGTGAGAATCATACCACAGTAACAGTTGCTACTATGTGTTCAATATCCCATATATTGATAGATATGTTTATAATTGCCTACAACTGCAGGTCATTATGAACTGTTTATGAGAAGACTTTTGGACTATGCACTTAGCAGTATCAACCGATAACGATAATCATACCAATCATTACTTTTGAATGAGCACATATTCTTTTTTAAGAAAACAAATGTGTGCTATGTGCATATTCTCATTTGCGGTAAGATACCCCTAAGATATATAGCTACAAAACACATCACATCATACTAGGTTACTATCTTCATGACTTGTGACAACTGTAACAGAAAATTAATGGATAACAAGGTAAATGAATTGCTGTGATCTAAGTCTAACTATGGAGAGAAGAATATTGTCATCAAAGACACTACAGTTTCTGTTAATGTACAGGGTACCAATGGTGTCCAGAAGTATGTAGCATAGTATCCTATATATGAGCTAAGTGCACCATTGAGGACTACAATTCTACAAACTGGACTAAGCTGTATACATCAGAATACCAACAAGTGGAATCCAGCAAGATAACAGTGTGCTAGCAAGGTAATTTGAATTTTGAGTTGAAGTACACAAACCAAAACAATGAAGAATGTGGAAAAGAAAGTGATACACAAAGCAGTATTAAGCCTTTTCTTCACGATACAAATTAAGGTGAATGGAGAGAAACAAACGCACCCATCTTACAAAATCTATGAGTGTGGAGGTTAACACACTACAAAGTCCACCAAAATTTCAGACATATAAAACTCAATAGGCGTTATTTCTCTGAATAGACAAAGAGACTCCAGTACCACAGCGTTAACTAATTAAACATCTAAGATCCAATGGGAATCAGGCAGAGTGTCTTTAAGCAGGAACAAACATATATCTCCATTCAAACATGCAAAGTTTCTAGTTGTAGTTGATTTTCTCAACTTAAAATATAATAAATGTAATAAGCAGCTTTTTTTAACTGAATACTTAGCTGGCATCTCAAATAAGAAAGTTCAGGGTTTAACAAATGAACTCATTTCACCTTGCCTTGTAGAAGGTAACTAGTATTGCAATTATTTTTCTTTTCTATACACATATATGCTAATATTTCTCTCTCTTTTTTAATGCATCGAATCTTCATCAAGACAATAAAGTTACATTGTTTCAGAGAGAATGACGTGCGAAGTCATGGCATGAAGAAACACAAGATTACTAACAAAACTGTAAATCAGCAAACAGAAGCTAGAAAAGCCACACTCGAGGGAAAAAGATGGCATCAATGTTCTTATAGAACAATCATATAGGAAGTGGAATTATAAAGATAAGTAAGAGATGGAAGCAATGATCCAAAACAACTCTAGCTGATTAGGCACTTGGCTAATCACTCATAATATGATCTTTTGAGTTTCTATAAGCGACTCATTAGCTAACCATCTAATCCATTATACGCGATACTTTTCAAAATCCTTCCTGCGACATTACTGAACCTTTAGGTCTGGAAGGTTACTGACAGTACAGTAAAAAACGATTATGTTTTAGGCAGCCACCCCATAACAGAGGACGGCCTTTGCTTTACACACAGAAATGTTTTGTTCTATCCTCGATTTGACCGACGAGGAAAACAAGGAATCGCATATTTAAATGGAAAAAAGAGAAGGAATGATGTGATCTTACTCCGGCGGGTGCGCTTCTTGTAGAGGATGCGGTAGCCACATTCACGGCACTGGATGACATCTCCTGGCTTCAGGGTGTTCTCAACTCCACAATCTGAAGCAGAACATTAAAATTTTCAACAAGAAACAAAAGAGAGATCCATTTCATCAGTAGGAGCAAAGAGGTGAAAAGTCATTCCAAAGGCAAACATGACAAAATAGTAGTAGCAGAAGACTGGATAACTTTCCCTTCTGTTCTGCATTGTGAATTTTTTTTTAATAAAAAACAAACCGAGCACAGGAGGTGGATTATATCTAGGCAACGGATCTAGTGTAAACTCAATTTTCGTACAAACTGTGCAAACTCTAATCTAATCTGGACCACAGGATGTTGATCAAGGGGGCGCATGAGAGAGGTGGAAGGAGGGATTTGTAAAAGTGTGATTAAGAGTGGATGGTTAAATGCAAAATTACCTAATCTCTCCGCGCCTTATATCTATACCTAATAATAAAGAAGTCCAGATTGGGCGAACAACAGCCCCCGAACACAAGAACAACAACAACGTTATTGTAAATTTTGTTTGAACATTTATTTATATATAGATTTAGTAACCAAGTAGGGGCGCAAGCCCCTCCCGATTCCGAAGCCCGATAGCGAATCCAATCATCAGATGGAGATAGGGGAAGAGAGGATTACCACAGCAGAGGTAGCTCACTGGCTCCGGCTGCTGCGGATCCATGGGTCGGGCGCTCTAGGGTTTCCGGCGGCAGTTGGTTCGTAAAGGAGAGGTGGAGGGGGGTTTGGAGGTTACTTCCCAGTCGTCGCCGTGTGCGGAACGGAACGGAACGGAACGCGAGCGGCAACCGGCAACAAGTAGTAGCCCGAAACGCGACCGCCATCCTGGTCTAGAGTAGTTTTTTTTAATGAGCAGCAGCATGCGGCCTGCCTGCGCATCGTTTGTTTGGGCCTCCAAACCACCACCTCGTTCGGCTCAATACAGCCCGGCCCAACAAAGCGTCGGCAACTGCCAACTGCCGATCGACGTCAGTGGAGTGGAGCAGGAGGGGCTTCCGCCGGTTGGAGTTCTTTCCCTCCCGCGCGCAGATAGTCGTCGTTACGGTGAGTTGGGCGTTCTTCCTCCGTCCTTCCGTTCTGCCGCCCGCACCTGTACACGTCGTGATCATCCGCTGCAGGAAGAAGCAGAGGGAGGAACTGGCCCCCATCCATCTGCGCTCGATCGCCCGCCCGCGGCACCGTCTCGCCGGATGCCCTGATCGATCGACGAATAGACAGACAGTTGCTCTGGGGGAGTCCTTGCGTTGGTTCCGGCTTACTGTACAATACAGGCAGCATCTATCATATCGATGGGCTCTGTCCTCGGCGAGGTCGTCGGGAACGTCATCTCGTCGCCGTTCAACACTGCCTCCTGCGAGTACGTTCGACTAATTTACTATGCGTCTATGCCGCCTGCCTTTCCTTCTTACGTACTGTACTAGCTTGTTCCTGGACTGAATTCGATCGACACCGCTGATCTCGTTTTACTTTGCTTTCTGGCACAAAACGAAGGCGCGTTTGCTCGGGGACATGGGACTTGCTCTGCTTCATTGAGCACCTCTGCGTCGCAAGCGTGCTCAAGTTCATGTTGGCTGTCATACTCGTCCTCATCGGTGAGCCACTCACCAACACCCACAGTCCACACCCTACCTACATTTCATATTTCCATAGCAACATATATGTTCAATGGAGTTATATAACAACACTGGCCACTGACATGCGTTCGATTCTTTCCTCTCAGAAAATGGGGAACAAAAAGATGCATTTGGTCTCAAATCGTTAACCCTCTTCTAGCTTGCTACCTTAATCAATCTTGTTGGTGCAGTGCTCTACGCCTGTTATCTTCTGTGCAAGCTAGGCGTCATCAAGTGCCTGGCGAAGAACGCCTGCAAGCTGGTGTCCATGCCCTGCTGGGGCGGCTGCCGCCTGCTCTGCCACCTCTGGCGCAAGGTGCGCGACACCGAGCGAGTGTACCGCGGCCGGCGCCAGCAGCCCGACGACATCGAGTTGGGGGACCTCAGCACCAGCAGCTACGACCACTACAGGGGCTCGTCGCCGCCGCCCTCGTCCTCCGATTACAGTGGCCGCCGCCACCACCACCATCGTGAGGCCGCCGCAGCGGGCGGGTCCAGGTGTGAGTCCCCGCCGTCGTCGTCGTCGGTGCGGGGGAAGAGGAAGGATAGGCTTCGGCAGTCCCTGCGCCCGAGGAGGGCCAGCTCCAAGGTGGAGCACGCCATGAGAATTAGCCGTGAGAGTGACAGTGAACGCCGGCACCCCCATCATCCCCATTCGATCAGGAGGAAGGAGGCTTCGGCTCGTGACCATTCGCAGGCGCACCGCCGCACATGAAAAAGCTCAAACATGCCAACTCGACGTGACATGGGAGTATATACTAATTCCCTCAGTCCCTTAAAAGAGTCATTCTCGTATAGAAAAAAGTCAACTATCAAACTTCTACCAAATATAATATTAATATTTATGATAGATAGATTTTTGAATATGCTTTTATATCAATTTATTTCAAATTATAAATAGTGCACATATTTCATAGCGACTGTACATAATTCTTAATACTGAGTAATTACGAGTTGATAATTAGGGTTGGCTGGCCAGCCATGTCACACTGAAGGCTGCCACAAGCTGTCACACTTGTAAAACTAATGTTTGGTTGAGCATTTAAGTTTATCAAGTCACATACTTTTGTATAGGAACTAGTAGTAGTGTTTTTTTTGCCACAATTGTGACATCCGTTTTGCTTGCCACATGAAGTTTTGCGTCGCCAAAAACTGTGACAAATGGCGGTGGCTGTGTGCTAGGAACCAAACGAGTCCTTGCACGTTTATGAGGGGTGAAAAACTTATTTTAAGCGTGTGATTAGCGAAAGTACATTGGGTAGGACCGTATGAGGGGGACGTTGCCCCTGCCTCTTCTCTCACTGATAGAGGAAGCGATGCTTTATAGGAGTGGAAGAAGTAATATCATGTATATGTTGTCACCAATTTTCTATGAATTTTCTAGATTAAATTTAACATAAAAATACCTAAATTTCTAACACAAACTGGGGTGGGAGGGGCGTTGAGTTCAAGACGTTAGCGTGTACTCCCTGCATACCCGTTTTAGTTGACGTTTTGCTTACCAATGAGTCATTAATTATAGTGTATTTTTCCATGCATGCTCTTATTACTGGTGTCCCATAGACAAATGGCCCGAGACGGCTCCGCGCGACGTCAACCTTTGCTAGATCGATGGAGTCGCTCGGAACGTCAACTAAAACGGATACCAAGAGGGTACTAAGCAAGCCTTTTCTATATAAAAAAATATAATATAAACTTAGAGGAAGAACAAAACTCAAGTAGGTTCCATTGGTGGGGAACGTAATCAAAATTTTATACGCTGACATATTTTGTGGGTGAGATAATGTCACACCCAATTTTAAGAATAAAATTGAATACGAATAACTCATATTTACCCAGAGATCAATCACACACATAAGCCGATAAATCTTTAAATAGTATCATCATTGAGTGCTTATTACATAACGAATAATATTCATAAACAAAACAACGGAAATATAAAGATAACTCTCGCGACGAAGCTCCACTTCACAGGGAACGCCTACTGGTTGACCACTAGCCTAGTACTCCTCACGGTAGTCTTCATAGCCATCTGATGAGGTTGATAAAATAAGGGTGAACACTTAAAGTACTCAACAAGAGTAACACAGGGTTATGAAGCTCAAAAGCTGACATTGTCTTTACTGCGGTTGCTTTTAACTTGGTCAAGTTTTACCAATACTTAGCTTTAGTTATGCATACCCAGTTGATAACCACATAATAAGAATATTAATCAACATTAATAATTAAACAACATGATCATCTAACACTGTGAGTTTTCCAGACCGCTCGTGACCGTGAGCACGGCTATCATGATAGTTTTACACTCTGCAGAGGTTATGCACTTTACCTACAAGCCGTGTAGCCCATATGCCCAGGTTTATAACTCCCAAAACACTGCCGAGGTGAGCGGGCAGGGTACACTATGAAGTCTTTCAAAAGTCTTTCCAACATGTCGCCAGACCCTACGGACCCAAGGGCAAGGGGTATGTAAAGCCCCTACTCGATGGTACCCTTCGAAGCGGTAACCACCCTAGGCCATGCCCTACAACCAGCTCGGCAATGGTGCCTTTCACGAACTGCCAACATGTCAGTACGAATCTTTATACTTGACTAAAGTCAGAGCCATATAGCACTCATGGTTGCATTTAAATTACAGCTTTTGCCCTACAGTGTGGTCCTATTCCATGTTGCTATAAAAGCCAGTTTTAATCATCATTGCATATCTCATTAATCAAGATTCATCTCATGATTAGGTAAAACATACCATAACTACCCGAATGCATAACTCCCATTGGTGACAAGGAAACAGATAACAATCTATGGTAAAGATCTAGATAGGAATCAATTAAGACACATGCAATCATGATTAAATATAATTAGGGTGAATGGGTAACAAGGAAGATCTCATGTTAAACTTGCCTTGATCACAAAGCTCCTGGTGGTCCCGATCTGCTGCAAAGAACTCGGGATCACCGTAAATCTCACCGGTTGTACTCGATCAACATCACCACGCAATCATCCGAGCAATCATACACGAAGCAACATAGATATAATTATAACATTACACCAAAACAATAAATAGGTTTTGAAAAGATTATAAAACAGATCTATACTATATTGCGATCACAAAGACGCGAAATTCACGCTAAATGGATCTAAAACGAATAAACTATAGATAAGATAAGATTTACTATACAAGATTAAAGCACTAAAAGAATTTATCTAAACTTTTATTTAGACAGTGATTAACATAGATTAAATCTATACTACTGGATAGAGCATAAAATTACGGATCTAACGCAACTTGAACGGATCGATTTGGACTTAAAACGAGCAAGTTATATGGTTTGAAAAACAGTGGCAATCTGGTAAATAAGATGAACTTTTTTTGAATAAAAACAATTCGGAAAATCGGATTAACTGAGTCAGCAAGGGATGGCGGGTTGATTAGATAAAAACCGGGGGCCTCTTTAGGAAAAGGGCCCGCGAAGGGGTATCGGCTGCTCAGGGCCGTTGGATCCAAGATGGATGGATCAGATTAGATCACGGGGGAGAGAGGTGGTGCTCCCATCGGAGCAGAGGAGCCCACGGCGGCTCCATGGCCGGAGGCTCGCCGGAGTAGGGGAAACGGGGTTCGGGTGCTCGGTTCGGCCGGGGAATAGGACCGGAAGAACGAGGAGGACACAACGAACTCACCTAGTGCTTTCGCGGGATTCGGGGATGACCAAGGGCAGCTGGCGACGAAGGATGGCGGTGACGGCCTCCTGCAGAACAACGGCGAGGTCGTGTGAGCCGAATTGAAGATGAAAAGAGGGGAAGAAGGATCCTTGTGCCTTCACGAACCGAGTTCGATGCTCAGCGCAGGCTCGCGGTGACGGCAGAGCAGTTCTCTGCTTGGCGACGGTGCTCTGCTTGGCGGCAGACTGCGAGCGGCGCTGCTGCGGCTGCAAGGCGAGGCGAGAAGATGAGGAAAGGCGACGTGGGGTCCTGCTATTTATAGGGGTAGAGAGATAGAGTCCCACACGGCTACGCTTGCACGCGGGAAGGACGCAGGGTCGGTTGCGCGGGTTGGTGCGCGCGAGGAGCAGAGTCCGAGCCGGGCTCGAACGGAGGAAGGAGAAGGGCTGACGGGTGGGCCTGGCGCGTCAGTGGAAGAAGGGAGAGGGAGAGCTCTGCGCCTCGCGCTGGGCCGGCCTGGAGACTGGGCCGAGGCCAGGGGAGGGAAGGGAGGAGAGGGGCACTGCGGGCTGGGCCAAATAGAGAAAAGGGAGAAGGGGGGTGTTTTCCATTTTTCTTTTTTTTTTGCTTTCCAAAACCTTTTTCCAAATACTTTTGAAAACCTTTTTAGTTTTTGCAAACAAGCAATACAAAAGAGATAATGCAGGGGCATGCAATGCACAACATGTTGTAACCCTAACATGTGATATTGGTTTTAGCTTTATTATTTAATTAATTCTATGCTCACAACAATTGGTAGAAATAAAAACAAATTAAAGCAAATTAAATTCAAATTCAAACCTAATCTGCTAAATCAAATTTTAGGGTGTTACAGATAATGATCCAATTTTTCCAAAAAAGAAGAAGATAATGATCTAATTGATACCAAGCATGACAGCATCACAGCACAGATATCCCATGCGAATATTTGATATTATTACCCATTATTAGTGTTTGAAACTTTGAAAGTAAATGCTCCTTCCTTCTAAAAAACATGCTCTTTTAGATCAGGTTAAATCCAAATTACTTCAAGTTAATTTTAAATAAATATACTATGAAAACATATTTAATTATACTTATTTTGTGTCATAAATATTACTTACTTATTCTATTTTTATTTATAAGACATCTTGACAGTTTCTAGATAAGTAGCATTTGTTATGCACTTAAGATACACTATGTCTAAGCACGTAGTAAAAATAATGTATCTAAAAAATATCTTATAATTTAGAACTAATAAGATAATATATTTTGTCAAACAAAAAACGAAAGAACTAAAGTATGGACGTGTGATATCATGTCAATCCATAAGGATCGGCAGATGGTACGGTACGGTGAGTATGGTCCATATTATCACAATATTCACACAACTTTTTACTTTTGCCACGCTACGGAGGAGGGTCTGCGCTAGCCGCGCGCGATAGGACGGAGGTCACACGACGGGCCGTGCAGCCAGGACAGTGGAATGGCTCCGGCGCTTGGCCGAACAGCGGGCAGGAGCCGAGGAAGGTGCCGACCGTTGCTTGGTCCCGCCTCCCGGCATGAGGATCCCCTTGTTTGTTGGCACAGCATCATTCAGCGGTACGTACGGGCGCGTACGACGAAGCTGCCGCGTGACCACCTGGGACGGGATTGCGATCCAATGGAATGGAACGCAGGCAGGACATCCCGGGTGGCCCAGTCCAGCGAACCCACGGCCGCGCGACAGCCTTGTTCGCCGCGGAGGAGGCAGCTGCCACTGCCATTGGTTCTGTGCCAATGAATGAGCCACGATTTTTTTTTTTTGACAGCCGCGGGACGTGAGATCTCCGGACAGGGGAACCGCGCTGCCCTGCCCTTGCCCCCGCAAAGGATCCGCGCACGGCCCTGCGGCGCGATGCGCTATCCATCCATGCCCACGATCCGTGCCAGATACGATACGACTACTCCTCCTTCCTATACGTGTCAGGATACGCTGCGGATCGGATATGTTTTGTACAGTCAATCAAGCACATACATACACGCCGCACCGCAGTTATCACCCGCCTGCTGCGACTCCACCACGGCCGCGGGGGGATTCACCGCATCGCGATCTCTGATCCGATCCGTTGCCATATGCTGCTCCGACCCGCGCCATCTCTTCTTATCTTTCTTTTCCTATAATACTACTACTATACTGCTGTAGGTATGTATATAAATAAATACACGCCGCCCTGCTCCGGAGATTATTGTGTTGGCACGCAGCGCTGTTCGTCCATTCATCTTTTGATTTGATCTCGCGTCTCGATCACCCACCCAAATCGATCAATGGAGGTGACGTCGGCGGCGGGTGCATGCTGCCTTGGCGAGGAGGAGAGGAGTAGTGCCAACAAGGACGCCAAGGTGGTTGTGCCTGTCGCCGGTGACGGCGTGGAGGTGGAGCCGTGCGTCATCGCCGTGGACGACAGCTCCGTCGATCGCGCCCTCGTCACCGAGCTCCTCCGACGCTCCAAGTACAGAGGTGAGGACGCCGCCCGCCTACGCGTCAAGGTTTCACATATGCTTCTTTGTCTGACAAGAACAAACCAACAATGTAGTACTGTACGCATTATTACAAACAATTATTCAACATTCAGTAACTTTGCTACCTTTTGCTGATGCAGTCATCGCGGTTGACAGCGGGAAGAGGACGCTGGAGATTCTTGGCTCGGTAATGCTCTTTTTCTCGCTGTCAAATCAAATGGAAAAGCTCTATTGCCATGACATGCCTTGGATTCTCATTTTCCTGCCTTTTCTCCAGGAGCCGAATGTGAGCATGATCATCACAGACTACTGGATGCCAGAGATGAGTGGCTACGACCTGCTCAAGAAGGTCAAGGTAAATTAACCAACCATACACCAATCTCAACTCTTTCTCTGCTGCGCATATCATGTTCATCTGACACAGCAATCTCTTTCCTTCTTAAACAGGAGTCTTCGAAGCTGAAGCAGATCCCAGTGGTGATCATGTCCTCCGAGAACATGCCCACCAGGATCACCAGGTCTGCCTCTCCACCACCCAAATTACTGGCAGTGCCCCTTGTTTACTCCTGACAAATTTTACACGATCGATTATCGCAAAACAATGACCATCTGAATTTGGTTTCAGATGCCTGGAGGAAGGCGCGGAGGACTTCCTGCTGAAGCCCGTCAGGCCGTCCGACATCTCCCGCATCACCACCAGGATGCTGCTGCACTGAACTTTTTTGATCAACTGGCCACCCAAGTCAGATTGTTACGAGTAGCGTTTTCAAGTCACAGTAGAGGTAGAGGTCGTAGGAATTGAGTAAATTTATTAGAATATAGACGCAGAATGGGTAATGTAATGTGGCACACTCTTAAGTTCCACATTCAGTAGTGCTTTGTGCTTTCTTTGGCGTCGTACTGAACGAAGAACAATGCAGGGATTAGTTGTAGGCATTCAGTAGCGAGTTTGTTTTCTTAATATAACTTGTGTAAGTGTAAACCACTGCACGAATCATTCTGTTTAAAGGAACATTACATTGTTGGCTTAGCCATTTCTTCAACTAATTTTTGTTTTCATTATTAAACACCTGGATTTCATTTTACTTGATTGGTACTAGTATGTATGTTGTCACTATTTTTTTCCCCATGTTAGTAAGCCTCTGTAAAGGCGGATGCCTCTACCTGTACCTGCCTGTCTTTATTGCAAATCATTTGAACTTAGCCCCCTAAACATTTATCCTAGATCAGTGTGGGTAAAGCTTAATTTGGTGACTTCTTTTTTGCATTTTATTAGCCATAGTGTAGCAATGAGATGTTTTATCTTCTTTTTTAGACTGAAGTATGAACTTTTTTTTCCCTCGTACACTATTCTAGCAAGAGTCGGATGAAACCATACTAAAAGATGTTTTACTCCCTCCGATGCAACCTCGTACACTATTCTAGCAAAGAGTCGGATGAAACCATACTAAAAGATGTTTTACTCCCTCCGATGCAAAAGAAAAGAAAAGATTTTTAGATAGATATTAATTTTGCAGTGCATCGTTGGTGCAGTTGGAAAATACTCTCCTTCCCGAGTAGCTTTACATCTCGTTTTTCAATCGAAGAGTTAAACATTTAAAATCAGATAAATATATACTAATATTTATAATACATACTAAGCATCAATATATTAATTTTTTATAACAAGTATATATTAGGAAATACAAATATTGATCACTTGCCGCCTGATTTGTCCTCTCGATCAGTTGCCGCGTCTCCCTGCGTGTGGTGACAACGACCCGGCTCCCGGTTTCATCGTCGAGGAATGTCGCCCATCCCATGCACGGCAACCAGGGTCGCAGGTCCCGCGCGGAAGCGGAGATTTTAGAGCCGATGCCCTACAGGGCTACAGGGGACAGCGCTACGTCGAGTTTAGCCGATGCCCTACAGGGCTACAGGGGACAGCGCTACGTCGAGTTTAGATATATGGCTATGGCGGAGGCAGGAATAATTTTCATGTGTGACGAGTAAGTATGTAAAGACCCACTAGGACATTATCTAAATATATATATTACTTTTAATGGGCACATATAAAAGAATCCAAAGCATTGGTACTTAAAATACCTAACTAACTGAAGATTCTTGAAACAAATACATACCTATAATAAAGCTTCATTTGAGTACAGACCTTGGCAAAGGCATTCTTCTATTTTTCTTTTGAAATTCTTTTTTAATTCCAGCAAGATCAAGTCCCATGAATAAGCCTCGCTCAATATAGCACACCATCAGCCTTACTCAATATAGCACACCATCAGTTTATTAAGTCAAGCATCAACCATCTTATTGCGTAACTCAGTCTTAATAATCTCCACGACGTCTACGTCCTGACGGATTTAGATTTAGATTGGAAGCGATGTAGTGACAGAGAGGCAACCAGACAAGTCGATGACTAGATGTCGATCTCTATTCCGGGTATTCCCTCTCCGCTCCAGCCTTTTAGATGACTGGGCTTATGGCCCATCAAATGGTGCAAACAGGACAAGGCCAGGACAGAACTAGTGCAGCTGGGTTCGTACAGACTCACTCACGTATATTGTATACACATATATGTACTACTTATATTCGGTTTTTAAAATTATTTAGGTATGGCGCCTGCCAAACCATGTCAAACAGTTGGCTCCACCACTGTCTGCGCCGGCTAGTCGTTGAAGGTGAGAAAGAGCCGAGAAGGTGCAAGTTGGGAGCACGACAACGACACGACACGATCCGTGTTGTCCCTCGGCAACTCCTGAACATGGCATACTCAAGGAGATTAGGGGTTGTTTGGTACCCGACCACTGCCTGCCACGGGAGGTGTGGCGTGGCCGCAGATGTTGTGGCGAGTGGTGCCACCTTGGCGAAAAACAACCGTACAAAAAGCCTGTGGCTGCCTCAGCTAGGTGCCAACCAAACAGCAGACACATCACGGTGGCAGCCGTAAACGTGGAGTGGCGAGTCAAGGCGGTGAACCGAACAACCCATATACCCGTAAGGATCATTGTCGTCCGAGTTCGGATTCGGACCCACGAAGATCAATGTCACTGAACCCCACCAAGGTGATATTCATTTCAATCATCACGGTCCCCTGAATCCTGACTGGCAAATAGTGACTTCATCATGTTCTGCTGTGCTGATCGATCTCCACTGCAGAATGCAGAGGCATGGGAACATTTCTGTAACCCGATTCAAACTTAGATCACACAAACCGGTATCTTCCTAGACGATGCGAGAAATGTTAAAATCTGTAATGACCAGAAGACTAACGCGACAGTACGCGCTAAGCCAAATCATGAACTGTATAACATAAGCCCTATGCAACAAAATCAAATGTGTACCCAACACGACACAACTTTTATTATAGATGTTAAGGCATGACGGGTCAAGCGTTCCGGGAACGCGAAACCCGTCTTCAACCTCGTGTCGGCTTCCTTCGCACCCGTCTTCAACGACCCGTGCTCGTCCTCATCCTCGTCCCGCAACCGGCACCGCGGTCCGAAGAACCCTAGCGTCAACGGCGGTCGCCTTCTTCCCTCCCCCTCCGGCCACGGTGAGCTCCGATAGAGGTAACCTTCCTCCGGGCATGGCGCCCCTACTCCTCCCAGCACGGCCCCTAAACCACCTATTGACCATCCCTACCACTAGGCCTATCTGCCTCCCTTCGGAGATGGAGAAGAAAGAGGCGGAGAAGCTCGCCAAAACCCTAGGAGGAGGAAGCGACCTACCGAGAACCCCCCCCCCCCCCCACACCGTCGCCGTTGTTTGTCTCCGATGGCCGCCGAGGAGCATGGGGTCGGGTGCGAGCTAGGAGCGGGCGCATACAAGCTGGGAGCCAGACTGAGGGCACGAGCGCACCTGTCACGCGTACACCGAGCACTCGACGGATTGCTTAATAAACTTTGGGTGTAGAAAATGTTACAACTGAGCATTTAGTATTACTACTAGCATATGCCCGTGCGTTGCTACGATATAAAATTATATTATATGATATGCAATAATTATATCCTCAAAATTTATATATCAGTCAGAATTTTATTCACAGTGACGCTTAATCATGATAATGAAAAAATTACGATATTATCCACACTTTTTAACTCTTTTACTTGACATCACCTTAATAGATTTTTTTCGAAGAACCAACTTAGAATCTATTTTCATGCATCAATAAAAAAAACTCCAATCAATTATCTCAATCTAGATTATCGAAATAACAACTGCATAGACATTTGTGTTTGAAAGAACGACCTAGAATGCAACATAATCACAACGGATTCTCAAATAAGTATGGCTATAAATAGGGTTACTCGTATCACTTGGCCCCTTTCGTACATGGAATAAGTTCAGCATGATCTTGTCTATCAGCAATAGGCAAAATAGTCTATGCAACCTTGTTAAAGGCATTGACTTCAGTCCTAGAGGTAGGCGGCCGGCCAACGATTCGGGCGGCTGGACGATGCTCTGGGTGGCCGCGGTCGAGATGGAGGGGGCCGGTCGACGCCAAGGGTGACATTTGGGTGGTACGGAGGGAGTCCTAGTGAGGGAGAGCTGTGGACCGAGCACGACAGGCCTTAGGGAGGCGGGCAGGGGGCGAGGAAGTGGACCGAGCACAACGGGGCTTAGGGAGGCGAGCATTGGGCGAGTGGTCGGATGGCGTAGAGGGAGTTGTGGTGGGAAAGCTGGTTTCCGATTTCGGATAGGTGGGGAGGTGTTTTGAAAGAGGTAACCAGGAAGTCGGGGGGGCACGCCGAAATGAGGTGTGGGGCGAAGTAGTCCGTAGACAATTCTAGAATCACCTTTTTAGAAGTAGATATTTTATTTTAGGAGTAGAGATAAAATAAATTTAAATGAACCCAAAAAATCAGTTTATTTTTCAGAGTTATTGTTGCAGATGAACTACAGAGCATATTCAATTCAAGTTTTGTACAAATTAGTGGGGTGAGCATGAGTAAACAACAATTGGCAAACACAAGAAAATAAGATACCGATGAAACAAATTTACTGTAAAATGTGGCCATTCACACACTGGATATGGCCACTGCTTGCACTCAATGAGATTGGAACAGTAGTCATAGCTTCAGGAGAGGAGAGAATGTGAAGGTATCGGTGTAGTTTTGGGCCATGCTCGAAAGCCAAATTCCTGACTAACTCTCCAGTTTATAATGTAACGAATCATTATAGGAACATCAAATCTACAAATTCGTAGTGTTTTGGTAGCTCATAATCTAAGACCAGCTTCAGAGTAATTCCACAAACAAGTTGTGGGCACTTTGTCTGCTTAGCACTTGGTAGAATATCCTTCAAAAACGACCTACCGAAACCAGCAATTCTCCCAACAAATAAACCCATATAGAATCAAGAGTTGGACACACGAAATAGAAAGAAAGAGCACCTCGCAACACAATGAAATCAATTCAGAAAGTCTGGAACTATGGGAACGAACAACAAGTCACGCGCCAGAACTATAAACTAAAATCATTCAAAGGAATAAGACAGAGGCAATCAGGCGCAGAACCGGTTCTAAGCAATAGGAGATTTACTGAGTGAGGCGAGGAGGCAGGAGTGTTGATGTCGTTTTAGGGTCTATTTCGTACAGCTCAGCTTCACAGATGAATTGTTTTTTTTATTGGTTTTGGTTTAAAAAACAACTTTATGAGTCCAGTTGAATTTATTTTGATGGACTGTCTGAGCTTCTTCTGTGAACAATACAAATAAAATGACGATATTGCCCTATATCTTATTTCCTTTCTTTCCCACCAGTAACTATTTCTTTCATTCTCTCCCTTCTTATTTTTTATTTTCCTTCATTTTCTTTTTTCTTTTTCCTTTCCGGGCGTGCTCCTTTATTCCCCACGACCAACCCTCTTTTCTCTCTCTCTTCCTTATCCTCCAGTAGTCCAGTGCTCTCGCTCGCATGCCATGGAGGCCGCGCATCGCGCACCCTCCCCTTGTCATTGCCTCGTCCGCTTCGATCCCTGACTCCGAGCCCCGACGTCCCGTCTCCGTCGCCTCGACCTCGGCGCTCCGGCGACCTCTGCGCACTACGGCAGCCGTGCGCCGCCAGGCTTCGTCGGCCCGCTTGCTGCGGCGTTCGCGCTCAACTGCCTCCCATGCGCGCTCCGGCGGCCCGCGTGATGCGGCATCCGCGCCCGGCCTCCTCTCATGCGTGCTCCGGCGGCCCGCGTGATGTGGCATCCGCGCTCATCTCCTTGCCAGGCAGATTTTCCCATGCTCGCCTCCACGCGCGGCCGCGCCCCCCACGCCCGCGCCGGCCGGGGAAGAAGAGCCTTTTTTTAATGCTGGAGGTGACGGGTGGAGCAAGCGGGACCCATTTGTCAGGGCGCAGGCAGCGCGAAGGGAGTCGAGCGGGGCGAAGGTAGTTGTGGACGATTCCTGTTTCGTTTTTTTAGGTGTAGAGATTAGGTAGGGAGATAAGCTACAATTTCCATGTTCGATTTCGCACCGTATCTGCTAAGAAAAAAAGATACTCCCTCCATCCCAAATTAGAAAGTGTGGTACCTTTTTTTTCATATCTAACCCTTCCCCAAAATAAATATACTGATAGTGGGAAAAATAAGCCGAGGTTCCGGCTTGGCCTCCATCCTGGCGGGGTGAGTGATATCGTTGATTGACGGAAGTGAGCGTATGCCGGCTAGTCCGGTAAATCGTATCATGATCATAGCATCGGGTTGGTGGGACAACCCTAGTCAGAGTGAGGGTTAACGAATCTGCATACCACCAAGGGAAAAAAGAAGTATGAATCCGTGTCTTCTCTGCCATTTGATTTCCTTCACCACTAGCACTAGCCCCGCCAGCTACTAGAGTATAGCTACTTTCGCGACCTTGACTCTTCTTGTTATTATCCAGACCCTCCATCCCAAATCATAAGTCATTCCAAAAATCTTAGAGAGTCAAAACATCTCAAGTTTAACCAAGAATTATAGACAAAACTATAAAGATTTATAACATTAAATAGGTATACTATGAAAATATAATTGATAACGAATCTAATGATACTTATTTGACATCATAAATATTATTATATTATTATATAAGTTTGGTCAAACTTGAGAAACTTTAACTCTCCAAGTTTCTTGGAATGACTTACAATTTGGGATAGAGGAAGTAGAATTTAAGCATTTCTTTGACCAAACCGCCGTTCTCTGTTCTGGAACGAGCTCAACGCCTGCAGGTACTCGGTCTCCCCGAAATCAGGCCACATCACGTCGGTGAAGTAGAGTTCAGAGTAAGCGGACTGCCACATCAAGAAGTTGCTCAGCCTCACCTCGCCGCTCGTCCTGATGACGAGGTCGGGGCACGAGAGCTCTCCGGCGACGCTTGTCGCGAGCTTGCTCGCAAGCGAAGCCTCGTCGATGTCCTCCGGCCTGAGAAGGTTGCGCTGCACTTCGCCGGCGAGCTCTCGGCACGCTCGCACGATGTCCCATCGCCCGCTGTAGCAGGTCGCCAGCATCAGGTGGAACCGCGAGTTGTTCCTCGTCATCTCCTCCGCTTCCCGAGCAGCCTTCTGCAGAGAAGCCGGCCCCTTTGAGGGGTCGCCGATGACATGCACCCGAATCCCGTTCCTGTCCAGATCAAAGTCAACTGACTCATTCCATGATGTGCATTTCGCATGACGTACCAAACTAACTTCGTATGCCATTGTGTTCTGCAATCTGCTGTTTAGATGCACCCTCTCACCTCGCGTACTCGTCCATGTTATCTCGGATTGTCCGCTCGATCATTCCCATCAAGTAATCGATCTCCATCTTCAGATTCAAAGGAATGCAAGAACAAAAATGTATATATAATAAACATAAGATCTGCTCGCGTCGGGGCCGAAGAAAGTAAAAAAAAAGTTAGTGAGGGGGAAGTGAAGAGGTTCATGCCTTGGGGCGCCCGAAGTTCTCCTGGGAGAATGCGAACACCGTGAGCGCGCGGATGCCCCAGGCATGGGAAAGCCAAATCGTGTGCTCCAGCGCACGGCGGCCAGCCTCGTGGCCCTCCGCCGTCAGCATCCCCCGCGCCTGCGCCCATCGCCTGTTCCCGTCCGTCACCACCGCCACGTGCCGCGGCAGCGACTCCGGCCAGATCCCGCTCTGGACCAGCGCCTGAGGCGGAGCAGCGACGACGGCGCCCGCGCCGGCGTGCAGTCTGCGAGCCGGGTGGTGCGTGCGGCGAGCAGTAACAGACAGAAAGCGCGACAGCATCGTGGGAGCTTTGGTTCTGGCGTTCTGGGAAATAATTTAGGATAGGGCGCCTAAAGATTCTCTTCTTGGGAGAATATATAGGCATGATGTTGCCTTTCTTTTTCGTTTTCAAAACACTATAGCTACCTATACTTCAGTCAAACTTTAAAGATACAGGTTTCTCCAGGTTCAGGCTCGCTAAGAGCTATTGCCCTAAATACGACCGATTATCTAAATAATGACATTATTAGTGTACGTTTAGCGTATATTAATTGATATTATTGTATTTCAAAACATAATAAGCAAAATAGTTGCATAGAATAATAATGTGATTATGTTTATTTACTTAATTTTGTCCCAAAGAATATTTTACAATTTAGACAGTTTGCATACACTTAGCAGCGTGTTTGCTTCCTGAATTTGCTCCATCCAGCACCCACTGGCTCCGTTTGTTTAGAACGAATCGATTCCTCGAATTGCCTTGCAGAGTCACTAATGGAATAGCCTAGTCCACGATGGCATGGACGGAAGATGTAAACCAAACGTCTGTTTTAGGTTCGGAGCTAGGATCATTCCGATTTGAGTAGTCGACCAAACCAAATAAGCTGTTAATAGCCTAGCACTGAGGACCATGGGAGCCAGAGTTGGCTATCAAGTGAATCCAAAATTAAACTTTTTAGCTATAGTGGACCGTTAGAAATAGGAATATAGTATTGAAAAAAGAATTTACATCCATTCTAAATTATAGGATGTACAAGTCAAGCGTATGCTCAGACTTCGTTGCTTTTCACTATGGTGATCAGAATAGGGCTAGATAAAAAAAACTCAAAGCTCGTTAACTCTCTCGACTCGTGGCTCGCAACTCGGCTCAACTTGACACATAGCTCGTTATGATTTTCTAATGAGCCATGCTTAGGTTTTAGCTCATTCGTTATAACGAGGCTCACTACTCCAGAAACTCAAATCAGTGCCGGTTCAAAACTCCCCTTCAGTGGCGGTTTTTGAACCGGCACAACCACTTCGGCAGTGATGAGACCATCTCATCACAGCTGGTTATGCCAAACCGACAGTGATGGCTCAAGCATCACTGCCGGTTCGTGTTACCAACCGGCAGTGATGCTTGAGACATCACTGCCGGTTTGTTTCACCAACCGACAGTGATGCTTGCCATCACTATCGGTTTTAATTGAACCGACAATGCTATTATATAATTTGCATTATATTACAATTTTTACCATCAACAATATATTACAGAAACCATCCACATTTACATTACAGAAACCATCAATATTTATATTACAGAAACCATCAACATTTATATTGCATAAATTCATAAAAGTGTCAATCTTATTGTACAATAGTTCAACGATTTAGTACTATCAATTCGGTGAAGTGTAAGTCACCTATAACCAAAAATCTCATCGATGAACAACAACCTATTAAATAGTACACTCTCTGTTGCTTCACGCTTACGAGCACTAACTACGTTTAACGGTGGTCGAGTAGTTGGCGGGTCTCCTTTCTTAGTCGCAACCAACTTTGCTTGAAAGCCTACAATAGTTAGTGTTGGCTCTTCATCAGCATATTGTCAGTCATAACCCAATGCATCCATTACTTCGTTCAGAATGGCTTCAAAACTACACCCTGCGTAGGTCATGCCATACTCATCTACCTATAAGTATAGGGTTAATTATGAGAGAAATATTGACAACATATAACAACAAATGTAGGTATAAGCTATGAGTCTTAAACTTACCATTGGCGAGTTCTGAGGCATTCGTGCACGGAAACCCCGAAGATCATGATACATGTTGCGATTAATAGCTTCAATCTTCACTGATGACAGAGTAGGAAGTGTGATCCCATTTTTTGAGAGCGTGACAGCACAAGCAAAGACAACATACTTAATAGCAAGACCACGCTGGGGTGTCTGTATTCTCACCTCTGAGATTTCTAGCACATTGCGTCCGCCAACACCACCGCGGCCACAACCACTACCACGACCACGACCATGACCATGACCATGACCCATCCTAACGGCAATTGAAAATGAAATACGACATTGGAGTTGTGGACCATTGTTTACATAATTAATCTGAACATCCACATTGTCAACCCTAAAATATGTAAGTGTTCCTTTAAGCCAATATATTGGATCAATCATCTACAGTACATATAAGACATGCTAATTAACTTGGATGATCTAGTCATACATATGAAACATATATTGATTAACTTACTATGTTTGGATAATTCCACGGTACTACCGGCAATACCGGATCGAAACCCATCCAAGTATAATAACCATTCCAACTAATTTCTTCCGGTGGTGGAAGATTACGACGTCCAGCCATAT